>CM052806.1:59427173-59449924 GCA_028533885.1 Nasua narica
CTCTGTACAATCACATTCACTGCTCATCAACTGCTTTCGTCACATCTTGTGTGCTCCTTATAGGTTATTTATAATCAAGGTCTACCTTTAAAGCTATTTGCAAAATTATCTATGCCATAAACTTTTGACTGACAAGTAATTATATTTTATCTCCCAAAAGAAAATTAAGCATAAAACAACCCCACAAGAAAAGAGGAAAACTGATACCCCTGCTTCACAAAGAAGGCAAAAGAGATTTAACTAACACCTGAAGTTTCTAACCAACCATTAATTTTAAATTTTATTTTGCTTTTTATATCACAAAGCACTTATTCAAAAATAGAAGAACCCCTATACCCATATGTTGTCCTGCAAAAAGAGAAGAAAATACTATTATTTGTATTTCTTGTTCAAACACTCTTAAGAATAAAAGAACTGTTTTCAGAAATGATGAGGTTCCTGCAGATAACATTTACCCACGGGATTTGAGGCTTTTTTGTGACATAAAGTGCAGAGTACTTTGAGGATGGTTACAGATTCAATGGCACAGAAAAGGCTTTTAACTTTGGCTCATTTCCTCTGACCACCATGCCTCCATTCTAAATTATAACCTCTCAAAGCTACAGATCCTTTAAAACTAGCTTTTAAACTGCCTTTCCTTAGTATCATCACAAAATAAGAACACTTTGTTACTTGAAAATAAAAGGACAAAATTATTAGACTCAATAACTGTTCTCATTATTGCAAACCAATAAACAAGGCGTAACAAAAATTGTTTTAGCTAATAGCTATCACTATTGAATGACTAAAAAATAAATCCAAAAGAAACCAAAGAAAGATCTGCCTTAACAATATAAATGGTTTCTTATTCAGAAACTATATTTAATATCGAAATGCCTAACACATATCCCAGTGCTGTTATTATTGTCCTTAACAGAATCTTAAGCTAAGCACTAAAATCCTGTCATTCACGTCTTAGAATAGTAATCATTTTGAAAAAAATAAAACTAAAAGAGAAACAGCTAAGCCACTAGAAAATCCCATTTTTAATTTAGGGATGTCTTTACGATATAACCCATAACAAATACTACCTCCTCTGCTGAATTTTTTTTTTTTAATCACTGTAGCACTTTATATCCACAGAAAAATAATAATAGGAATAGGAAACAGAAGAAGCATCTGGGCTCCTTCCCCTTGGTTGTGACTGAGCAAGTACTTGGCATCACCAGCAAAGCCAAAACCCAATATTCAACCAGCTGGTTGGGGATAGCAGAGCCAAGCCACATTGGTGACTCACATAGCTAAGAGACTGGTTATATACAGAGGGAAATGAGCAAACAGGTAAACATGTGAGGTTAACAGAATCCAGGCATAGATAGATAAAAAGATAGATAGATAGATAGATAGATAGATAGATAGATAGATAGATAGAGAAAGAGAGTTTATAAAACCTATATTGCCTAATTTCATTTCCTGAGTAGACCTAGCAGGAATGATATTCCAGTAGCAATGAGCATCTTTAGAACCCAGACCTTGGTTTCTAAATGTCTAAATGTCATTTTCCATTTCTTAGCAATTCCAAGGCTGGAACAAGAAAAGTATATAAGATAAGCCTGACCACCTTTTAACATGATGAACTAAGAACACAGCATCACTTCTATGATAATCCTGCCCAAAATAATCTGAACTCATTCATGAGGAAACATCAGATAAAACCAAATAGAGAAGCATGATTTGGCTGAACTCTTCCCAAATATCAAGATCATGAAAGATGAGAAAAGACTAAGGAACAGTTCTAGACTGAAGGAAACCAGAAAGCGAAGCAACTAAACACAAGGTGTGATCCCAGATTCTGGACTCATAAAGAACATCACTGGGACAACTGGTGATTTGTGAATGAGATCTGTGGATCAGATGGTAATATTATATTAATATTTATTTCCTATATATAATATATTATATATATTATTATTTATATAATATATAAATAAAATATATATGTAAATAAACAAAATATATATTATTTATATAATATAGAAATAAAATATGTAAATCTATATAATATATAATTATATGATTATATAAATTATAATTTATGTTACAAATTTCATGAATTATATAAACTATAATTAATTATATAAATATGATATATAAATAATATGTACTATATTTATATATTATATAATATATAATTATTTATATATTATATAATATAATATATTGTCAATATATTAATATTTATTTATTTTGATTATTATATTGGGGTTCTGTGGAACAACAGCCTTATTTTTAGGAAATATTCACTGAAGTACCAAAGGAATACTAGGGCATCGTGTTTGCAATTTTTAATCTCAAGCCAAAACAAACAAAACAAGAAAAAAAAAAACTTCAAAATAAGAATGTATCAGAGTAAAGGGTGAGGGAGAAAGTAAGAGAGAAGAAAGAGAATACTATAAGGTAACTGTAGTAAAATACTAATAACAGGATAATGTCAGTGAAGAACTTACATTAGCTCTTTGTCCTGTTCTTAAAATGTTTCTCTGAGTTTGAAATCATTATAAAATAAAAAGTTTAAAAAAATATGTCTGCTTATAAATGCTCATATACTATTCAGAAAAGTCTTAGCTTTCTATAAAGGGCCACAGTCTGATATGAACTAAAAACAAAAAACAATAAACCACAATATGCTATGGCTAGAGGCAGAATACGACCTACATAATTCAAAAAGCACTTAAACCAAATCACGGCGTTAAAAGGGCTTTTATCATCAATATGTCTAAAAAATGCGAACACTTGCCTGATTAAAGGTGATGTATACCGGGAATTATAAATACCACAAGGATAAAGCTGCAGGAAATCCCTGATACTCATAGGAGAAAAAGATCCACATAGACAGACTCGTCTCCCAGATAAGCCTTGAAGGACAGACTGGCTGACCACAGCGCGTGCAGGGAGTGTGGTCAGAAGACAGCCCCCAGGGCCAGAGAATTCGATCTCCTGCAGCCAGAGAGAGCAGCCCCACATGGGGGCCATCCACATCCCACAACAAAGCAGGGGTGACAGGAGGCAGCCCTAAGGGCAATACTACCTGAGTTTCTTGGGGCCTGCCCAATCCTGCAGCTTCCCCTTCCAGCCACAGCGCACGACCCCTGATGCGAATCTTGCACCCCAAACTCCATCTCACTGTTCACCTCTGGGAAGCCAAGCCCACAACGAGGATTTCCTTTGTTATTTGATGGAACATAGCTTGGTGTGGATACAGTTCAGCTTGTGAGTGGGTCGTGTAATTTCTGACTCACAAGACAGCCATGAATTTTCCTCAGGTGAATTCTGCCTTTCACTCTCATCCATTTACCTTCTCATGCTGTGTGACAAAAGAATTGTACTTTTCCCTTTTCATGTTAGCCAAATATAAAAGATAATCATTATTTAAACAACAAATTTCCCTCTTATGGTCCATTAGCTCCTGCTGCTTGTTCCTGGAGTGAAATTGAAATATAACAAAACGATTTCCATGGCAATAGATAATAATCTAGTAAATGTGAATTTCTGGCTTAGCAACAGAACAAAATAGGAGGAGATTATGGGACTGCAGTGGGACTAAATTTCAATTTCTGTGTATTTTTAGTATTGCATTTTAAAACAAAGCAAACACAGACAAATTCATACACACAGAAATATGAAGAGTCAAACTCTAATTACAGGATAAGTTTAAAAGACAGATCTCAATGATCAGTTTGCAATATTACTCCCTACCATTACTGCCAAAATACATTCAACTATCATAAAAAAAATTTACTTGTAAATTTGAGAATTCCTACAAGTTTTATTTGAAAGTCTATTATCTACTTCAATACCAGCTCCAACTATTAATATATCCACGATGTTCACTTTTAGTAAGAATTACAAATATGGATGCTGATTAATATATAAGTGAAAGAGTCTCAAAAGACCTCTGCATCTCTACAAAGTCTAGAAACAAAGGGGCCAGAGGGTTTGTGAGCACCACAAATACAGCAGCAGATCTCACCGAATACCCGGGGAGCCAAAGCTCTCCGTTCCCCCTGTGAAACATGCGCACCGAGGCACGGGGCAGCACGCTCCGTCGTCCAGTCTGCCATACACGTGCTCTTCTCCCTACACCCCGAGTTGTACAGTCACCGAGGGTCAATGTTTTGTTCCCACACTTATTACCAGTTGTTCTTGCCATAATGGCAATAATTAAACTGTTCACAGTCTGATGAAATATACGTGCAGAAAAGGGAGAATTATTGTATCTTAGAAAAATAACTACCATGTTTTGCAAAGATCTGATAAAGATGAATCACAAAAAAAAAAAATGAACAAATTGAGTATGAACAAAGCTAGACTGTGGACAATTAAGGAAACAATCATTCATATCTAAAATGTATTCTACGCTCAGATTGCTTTGTGTCTTAAATTTTTGCTCTTAATAATCCAAACTGCAAATTGTATAACATTGTCTGTGCTTTATTCAATAATGACTATGCAAAACTCCAAGCTGTTGAAAGGAAAAAGCTCCAGCCTTACAACAACAACAAAAAAAAATGACAAAGAATAAGTGAGACAAACATACGAGTTCAAGGAAGCCTAGACTGATTTCTTTAATATTAGTAATACAAACGCACCTCTCTCTGATTTGCCTCCACTCTCCAGGTGGGATTCCAGCCTTCTTAGAGATGGTGCCGAGCATAGCCCCCTTGTCTTTGACCTGCAAGGAGCACTGCTCTAATCACAGGCTAATTCTTCCTGACTGGCAGTGAAGGCTTAAAAAGTGTTCTTCCCCTGCTTGCCTCATTGTCCTCTCCTTGTTTTTGTACATATGGGTTCCTCATTACCCACTTCTGCAAATTATGGTTGAGTTACTTTTACTCACATCACTCCTGACACCTACGAATTCTGACTACAACTGGGTGTCCCTACAATTCAATTCAATTCTGATACTAACTCCCCAGAGTAAGCATCAGACTCCACAGGTTCAAGGGCTCAGTCCCTCAAGACTGACCACTTCAGACATTAGTCAAAAGATACTCCATCCAACTTGCCTACAAAGCCAGGGTGGGGGGTCTCCAACCCGACCCTTTCATATTCAATAATCTGAAATGGTTCAGAAAACTCTGCAAAACATTTTCATAACTATTACTGGTTAATTACAAGGAATACAAATGAACATTCAGGTGAAGGAGGTACATGGGGCAAGGCCAAGCACATGGGTTTCTGTCCTTTCAGAGTTGGGGTTATGAATGAGACACACGTGGGCGTAACTCTCAAGCTCTCTGAGCCCTGTCACTTAGCGATTTCTATGGAGGCTTCATTAACTAGCCATGGCTGATTACATCATTGGCTATTGGTGATTTACTCAATGTCTAGTCCCTCTCCCGTCCCCAGAGGATGCGTGATGGCTGAAAATTACAAGCTTCTGCCAAGCCTTGCTATTCTGGTGACCAGCCCCCATCTGAAGCTATCTAGGGGCCCACCAAGAGTTGCCTCCTTAAAACAAAAGATGCTCATATTACCTTTATCACTCAGGAAATTCCAAGGGTTTTAGGAACTCTGTGCCCGGAACTGGCAACAACCTATACTAGAATCTGCAGTATCTAGCCCTTGCAACTCCTCCCCTTGTATTACTTTTTTTGTTTGTTTTTTTAAACAAAACAAACAAAAAACCTTCCATTTCTCCTTCCTTCCCTCTTCCCTCCTCAGGTCTGTACCAGGTAATAGGCAGGATTTAAATCACAACATATTTTCAATTAGACTTATACTTTGCTGTCTACTGTGCTCAGGGAATACATGCAATCTGTAAACTCTGCATGCTAGTAAGGGTTGTTTTATTTTGCTCCCAAATTTTCATGTATAAGAATGGCTTATGGTTCAGTAACTCAAGAAAGAACATTCCCCTAGTAACAACGTATCTATTTCTCAATATCCATTTACTGTTTTACCTTTAAAATCCTCCCCATCACCAATCTTCACTGCCAGGAGTACAACTTTGCAATCAAATGTCTAAAACCAGCAGAAATTAAAGCTTAGCGTCTGCTTACAGAAAAAGCTATCCCTCCCTGAAGACTGACACACCCCTTGGAATCCTATTTTTTTATTCTCTGTTCACAGAAATGGGTGTTGCGTACTTTTCCCAGGAAGGACAGGCCATAAAGATAGCCGAGAAATGCGTGAAAAACACTCTTTCATTCTCTGTTGAAGTACTGTTTTTTATTTCCACGTTCACACATTTGTAAAATTTTCTCCTTTCAGTGATAATAACCTTTTTAAAAACCAGCCTTCAAGGGGTGCCTGGGTGGCTCTGTCATTAAGCATCTCCTTCAGTTCAGGTCATGATCCCAGGGCCCTGGGATGGAGCCCCACATCAGTCTCCTTGCTTGGCAGGAAGCCTGCTTCTCCCTCTCCCACTCCCCCTGCTTGTGTTCCCTCTCTCATTGTGTCTCTCTCTGTCAAATAAATAAATAAAATCTTTAAAAACAAAACAAAACAAAAAGCCAATCTTCAAGATAGGAACCAGCTAATGATCAGTCTGCTAGTCAAGTCTCACATCTACCAGCCAATGCATTTAATTTATCACAATTCTTCAAATATTCTGTCATTTCTGGCATTAGGATATATGTTGTAGTCAATGACAGTATAGTCTAAGTGACAGTATTTTTTCTTTCTTCGTGGCACATAAAATAAGGATGCACCTGAGATTTGACAAAATAACTTCCTCTCCCAAAAGGCTCTGGTTTACCACTAGAGATAATCCATGTGGAACAGTGAGCATTGGAAATGACATATAGTAAGTGCTCAATAAATCTTACTCGCTATCATCATCATGTTTCTAAACCAATAACCAAAGTTTCAGAAATGAAGGTAAATTAAGATAGAGTTCAGATGTATTCCCCTTATTCTACTTTCTTCTTTGAGTCCCTTTGTTTATTTGTTTCTGTCCTAATTTTCTAAACTTTCCATCTGTCTCCATGTGAAAGAACGGTAAAAAAAAGTCTGGTGGAATTGCTAAAGATTGTGCTAAATAGTATTGTGCTAAAAATTGTGCTCATAGTATTTAAGCCCAATGGGTTGGGATATTTTCAAACCAAAGGAATTTACACATCAGATCCTTCAACTAGCTACCAAAACAAAAAAGTAGGAATCTCATTGGAAAATAGACTATAAGACAATTCCATAGTGAGGAATCTTTGAAAATGTCTCTATCAATCATCTTTATCCCCTACTAAATGTACCAAGACCTATTTTTAAATGATGTGAGCTATTTTCTTTCACATCACTGTTCTACCCTCAGCCATTTTTTTCTATTTCCATAAACAGTAACTTGAAATATATTTCTGCTTCAATTAGAAAGCAATCAATTGATTTTAAAAATTGTAGCCCAATTTTATTTGCCTTCATATTACTATTCATACCGTTTTACTTTATACTGATTTATACAGTCATTTTGGAATTATTTCACCTGTCAATGAATGTGGGAATATAAGAAATATCCAGATTTCAATGAAAATTATGATACAGTTACAGGATTTCTAAAAGTGAGCAAATAAGGCAAACAGTATAGCTTTTTGGCATTTTTATATATGAAGTTGTTTCTTTATTCTGCTCTTCATGGTTTTTGCCTTTCTCATATTTAAAATAATTTAATTGAAAATATAGTATAATTTCATCTCTAGTCAGGTAAAAAAATATTCAGCCAACTGTAGTAACATTATTCTGCAACATTCTCAAGCAAAAACTATTAAATATTGATTTAACTTGGACCCTCACCTAAACAAGTGTTATACAACAAACTTTAACTATAATTCTAATTATTGAATTTTGATGTATCATATTGCCCTAAGAACAGAGAAATAGAATTGACAAATTTGTATAAATACATTGTGATTATAATTCAATATAGATTGCTAGTACACGATTTTAATTTTTCTCCAACAGGAAACATGAAAAGCGTTTTTAAATTCTAAGAAAAACCACATTTAAGACACATATTCACAATACACAGTCTATGTTCCTCTAGTCTTTTGTCTACACATACATACATACATACATCCCAGGTGGGATCAAGCTCCACATTGCATCAGGCAACCTGCTCAGTAGAGAGTCTGCTTCTCCCTCTCCCTCTCCCCCCTGGCTTGTGCTCTCCCTCTCTCTCCCTCACTCTGCCAAATAAATAAAATCTTTAGATAGATAGATAGATAGATAGATAGATAGATAGATAGATAGATGATAGAATTATAGCACACACAATCTTGTAAATTATTTTAAAAATTTGACCATATAATAGCAGCATTTTCAATATCTTTATATGGTCTTTAAAAATATGATTTTTGAATGGCTGCAACTGTGCAGTCCAGCATCGGGATAGGTCATAGTTTATTTAGCAGATAACCATTCTGGACATTTAGGACATTTACTGCCGTAATAATGCAAGAGTCAACAAACCCTTACTTTGCTCTGGTCTCTGTTTCTCAGGAAAAATTTCTAGAAGTGAAAAATGTTAAGTAAAGTCATGTAAACATTTTCCAGTCTTTTTATGCCCACCACCAAACTGCCTATCGATGGCCTCTGCCCACTTTCCTTCAGAGTCAATGCTTTTTCCCCACACCCCTCGCCTCCCTTTTTTTGTGGCTGTTCTTCAAACATGAGTGATAGGTTCAATACTGCAAAATACTTTTCAAGGTTCTTCTTTCTTTTTTTTTTTTTTTTACAATTAAGAGATCTTCATTTTATATAATCAAAAATATCAAACTTTCCTTCATTATAATTTCCTTTGGCTTTATATTGAAGAAAGCTTTCCTCGCCCTACTATCAAATGATTTACCCATACTTTCTTCTAAGTATTTTCCATTTTCCATTTTGGGTATTCATTTTTTAACTCATATAAAATGTATTTTGCATATAGGATCAATGGAGAGCTAATCATGTTCTTTTCAGACATAATTGTTCTAACACACCAAGTTTAAACCATCAACATTTTTAAATTAAATGTATTATTGATGGTCTTTTCACACTTCATGAAACCTCTTTTTGGTGTGTTTTTAATCTAGGGTATAAATATGTAGCAGCATGTCTGATGTTTTTAGCTTCTTTCCAGAGCACAGAATTAAGATTCTCCTTCATTACTACTCATCCTATCAGCACTACAAGGAAAAGAATCAACAGAATATCCTATATTATAAAGAAAAATTTTATGTTTTGGCTCAATATAAAGACATGCCAAGTATGTCTGTAATGTACTACTTTTTTTTTTTTTTTAAGATTTTACCTATTTATTTGACAGAGAGAGGGAGGTCACAAGTAGGCAGAGAGGCAGAAGGGGGGGGGGGCGGGGGGGGGCGGGGGGAAGCAAGCTTCCTACTGAGCAGAGAGCCCGATGCGGGGGCTTGATCCCAGGACCCTGAGATCATGACCCGAGCCAAAGGCAGAGGCCCTAACCCAGTGAGCCACCCAAGCGCCCCTGTAATGTACTACTCTTAAAAGTGTACTCAAATCCCTAGCTATTGAACAAGATGCAGAAGTAAAAGCAGAAGATAAAGTTACCTAAGTTCTATCTTAAACTACCATGAAAATGCCTGCACTATCTCCAATACGCCAACACAGTACAGAGTGAGCTTTGATGAAATGTCAGCTTGCCCCAGAAGCATTTCCTGGCCCCAGTCCCACAGTCCAGCTGCTTGAGGTACCTCTCCTAGGACTTTCCAAGCCACCTGAACATGTCTGATCCTAACACTTAAAACCCTGAATTCCACTTTCTGACTTACCAACAAGTCTCCCCACCAAACCATTAGAGCCTCAGAAGTAAAAACTTCATCTCAAATATCACTTTATCCCTATCATTGAGCTAACAATAAGCAGTTTGTAAATACTTGTTAAGTGAATGAATGTGTGCAGGATTTCAAGATTTCTCAGGCTCTTTCAGGTCAGTGAGTGATTCATGATTAAAATAACAAACAAGTCATTTAACCTTTACAAGTCATGATGTCAAATTCAGAAATGGGTTATTTCTTTATAAAATTATCTACTGAATCTCTTCAAGATCAAAATTCGGTAAGGACATGACCTCTATTTCCAGAACCCAGTCTTAGACTCCCTGCTGTTTGAGTTCCTCCATGATGGCATTCCCTAGTTCTGATCAGTTTGGCCCTTCTAAATGGTCTTGAGCTTCTCCACCCTGCTCCATTGTCCCTTTCAAATGTTCCTACCCTGTTCCCCTTAGGGTTTTTCTATTTGATCAACCGCCTTTATCTGAATGACAATACCTTCTACTGTACCTTCTTCAATCTGAATGACAATACCTTCTACTGTACCTTTTTTGTGCTAAGTTTACATGCTGGTGCACTGCATGGCTTAATGGGAAGCTATTCGTGATGTGTTTCAGGCACTAAGTCTCTAGAGTAGCTCTAAGCTTATCCTGCCAACATCTTTGGAAAAGCATACAGCATGAGGCATGATTGCATTTCTACTCTGAAATAAATTATCTCTGTAGTAAAGGCTATTTTATAATTTTACTACTAACATTTCCATAATGATCACCAACGGAAAGGACACAGGATTTTTTAGAATCACACCAAAAAAAAAGGAAAAAAAAAAAAAAAGAAAAAAGGACTGGACTGATGAGCCCTTCTCAAATCTATTCTGATAAAGAACGGTTTTCTTTTATGTTTGTGTTTCCCACTTTTTCCGCCATCTCTGTTTTTCAAAATACTTCCATAAATTTTCAGAGTAACATCACTTTGGACTGAACAGACTTTTTGCTTTTATTTTTTAAGAATTCGACGACATGTGGTGAGATTGTGTATCTTTTTGAGATGCCTTAAAATTTCAGCTTGTTCTAAATGTAATCCAAGTTATAAGAGGAGTTAAAATGAAGTCTGAAAGAAATCCATAAAAATATAATTCCAATTTGCTAGTGAATGTTTTTACACAAATATTAAGAACAGCATTTTAATTCATCAAATATTTTCTATTGCCAACCTGTGCTAAGTGTAGAGGAGATAGGCTCAACTAACAACAATACAAGGTAGAATAAAATGATTTAAAAAAAAACACATTCTCTAATGGCATTAAAGAGTTTTAGCATTAAAAGTACATATAGGTAAGTAGAGAGAATTAAAACTGTAGCTCTAATACTCTTCTGAATTTCAAGTACTTCTTTGAGCAATAAGGAAGGGAGAAATTACCCAACCATGTCCTTTCTAAAGATATACTGCAAATTATGCTTCCAGTAGACTTCTATAAAATGACTGGGAATAGACTACTGCTTACTGTTCAGGAGATCCCTCTACCATCCATGATGAGTGTATAAGAAAAATGTCAGGCAACGTATGGTCATGCATAGCATTCAACTGGTAAACCAACTATATGAGTACATATAGTACAGGTGGAAGGAATAACTTGAGACGCTATTAAGCAACAAAACTGGGAAGACACGTTCATAATTAAACTAACATTTAGAGTTTCCAATCTTCCAAACAGTAGGAAATGCTAGGTTAGTAAATAAAATCAAGGGAAAATGTTCTCTGGGAGACTGTCTCCCATGTTATACATTCATGGTTTAAAAAATAATAATAATAAAATCAGAGACCAATCCTTCATATATTTACCCTGTAAACATCCTGTATATTCAAAACAAAGCGAAGCCAAAGCCTTCTGTTCTGAAACTACCTTTTCATAAACCACCTCATCTGGTATTCCTGGGATCTGGCATCAGGTTCTCTTATTCTCATCTATATATTATCCACAAAATGAAATGGAATCTCTCTTTTCCTTATGATACTACTTTTATGACTATCTGCTGAAGAAACCTAAAAGCTTCCATTTACAACAGAATCAGACTGAAACTCCTCAAGATCCTCCATCTCTATATATCCAACCTGTTTCCTATGACCTTCCCCATAGGAACTTTCTGTTCCATCCACAATACCCACAATACCCAGCTCCACACACATCAAGTTTACTTGTATCTATTTACACTTGTTTTCTCTATGGCCAACCTCACATAGCAAATTCTCTACTTCCTATCCCAACATATTCCATCTCAACTCCATAACAATTTCCTCCAAAAAGTCCTCTCAGATCTTTCAAATCCACACTACTTTCTTCCTTAATATATATGTTTATTCTGCCAGTTTATCTTAATTCTGTTTTAAGTTATGATCAGCTGTTTTCATAGCAATTATATGTTAAAATTCTCAAAGTCAAAGGGTTTATCTTTTATTTTGTACTTCCTAGGATATTTAGTATATCACATGGTGAACAGTAATTGTTCAAAATATATGTGCTGCTTAAAAATGGTCAATAAAACAATCAAGTTTAAAAGCTTTGTTTTTACACATGAAGAAACAGAACAAAAAGTAACTATTCCAAAATCACACACAGTTTGAAAGCCAAATTCAAAACCCAAAACTCTATATTCCTCAGATGGTTAGAAATCCTGCAGAGGATCCTGGAAGGGTAGAAACAAGGATCTCTTCCCACGTAATACTGTAAAAGTTAGCATCCTTTGATTTAAAAAGCAACTTGAATTCTGAATGTGGAATTACCATCATACCTAAATGTAATATGTGGGCTAAATTAGCCATGCTATTTTGAAGTCTTTGGATGGCTTATGTTTATTTTTTAACTGTCATATTATTGTAAGGGCCATACCTAGAATAACCCCACATACCTATAGTAATTAACTAATAGCGAATGACAGTAAAACATACGAGGAGTTTTACTGTGAAGGCGTGACCTATCCATCATATTTAACACTGCCCTAGCTCATAGTGTTATCTACTTGGCTAGAAAATAAATGGTCACATAAATTCATACTAGTCAATCTATTTTCTAAAATATTTTAGAGTACAAAGAACATAAATTCATCTGAGAAGATAATTAGTATACCATGGAATCAGGCTCAGTGTAATACAATTAAAACTGGTTATCACAAAGAGCTGAAACAATAGGAGTGCTAGGAATTACTGAGAGCCTTTTTGAAAAAAAGGGTTTGCCCAATTGCCATTGCAATGACAATGAAAAATGTTCTTTCTTGATGATCTCATCCAGAACACATTATATTTGACAGAATACAAAAGCTTTCAAATATAATAGGCACATAAGGGACACCAATTATCACCACCCTCTCCCACAAAAAAAATAATAATTTTGAGCAAAACTATAAAGTGTTTTCAATGCTTCCTGGAATTCTCTTTTTCCATTTAGGAATAATTGACTACATACAACAGTCTGTGGAACACTCAAGCACTTAACTATCTTAGTAAAAAGAGGTAGAAACAAAGTCTATATACTCCACTTCTTGTCTATTCCAAAAAAAATTTAAATTTAGAAAGGACATCACTTCATTCTTAAAGTCCCTACACACTAACCCTAAAATTCATTTTAAACTTTCATATTCAACAAAGACAATAATATCAAACAGCAGCCCACAATTCCCTAAAGGAGTGATATCAATTGGTATTTCTTAAATTAATTCAGTGACCTACAATAATGTGAGTTCTTTATACATAATGTCTTGTCAGTTGGCAATACAGAATCACATCTGGTGTCTGAACTCCAAAAAGCTACTGAAAAAAGGTATCTTAAGTAGTTCCTTAATTCCTACTTCACCTGGAATCTGTTGCTTATAACAATATCAGAAAAATAAAAATCACACCAGGAATAGCTTGCTATAAATACAATTCTACAAATTAAATACAAGTTTAATCAGGATTTCTGCTAATGTCTAGTCAGTTGTCTTTCTGATCTAAGATGTCAAAAGTCCGGGAAATCCCTTCTACCCATTTGGGTTAGTGAGTTCACATGTGCTTACACAACTCATTTTTCAGTTACTTCATAGATGGTGTGCAACTACATTCTTCAACTAAGATTTCAAAGGTCTTGAGAAATGGAAATACTCAAATTTAAGATTTATCTGTTCTCCCTGAACTCTACTTTGACTATTCCTAAGAATGCAGGTGCCTCCAACTCAGTGACCACCTGAAAATTCAGGAAAAAAAAAACTTCAACTACAGCAATTTAACAAATAACCCCACACATTAGATTACACAAACTCCCCCCTCCCCCCCCTGCGCCAAAATGGATTTGGAACAACGTACTAAAATTTTTGATTAGAACTCTATGTACAAAATATCTGAAGAGTTCTGAGCATTTTACATGATACTATCCATAAATTCTAGAAAATGGTTAATGAAGAATAATTATCAGAGAAATAGTATGTCTAAGACCAAAGGCAGTCAGATTATTACATATTTAGATTTTTATATAAATTTTTGTCCAGTTACAAATATAAGTGAGAAGAGGATAAACATAAATTATAACATGAACACATTTTCTGAGTTTCCCTCTGATATCACTGGTTCCTCCTCATCCTCCTGGTTCTAAGTTAGACTACTGGGGCTCACTAAGGGTTCAGGCATAAAAATCTCTTCTTTCTCTATTCACTGTCTAGCTCAGAGGTCAGCAAACTATTTCCTGCAGGCCAAGTCCAGCCTACTACCTATTTTTATAAATAAAGATTTATTAGGACATAACCATACCCATTTAATTACTGTTATCATATGTCACAGTACAGGGGCAGAGTTGAATAGTTGCAACAAAGACTGCATTAGTGCACCTGCCTGACCTTTTACAGAAAAGGTATGCCAACCGTTGCCTAAGGGGTCTTGCTCAGATACACAGCTTTAAATCTATGTCTTGACAACTCAAAAATTCTATCTTCAGTGCTGACCCAGATTTGCATTTCAACTTTTCAGGCCACATCTACTCTTGAATTTCTAATAGGCATGCAAATTTCACACATCTAAAACTAGAAATTTGATTTCCACCTACCCCCACCTGTTCCTACACCTTTCTGTTCTCAGTACATACATTTCCACTCATCCAATTGCACAGGCCAAAAACTTTAGAATCATTGTTCATTTCTCTGTTTCTATCACATTCCATATTCCAACCATCAAAAACTTATATCCTCAACATATATCCAGAATCTTGCCATTTTTACCTACTCCAATGCTACCACTTTGACTCAAGCCACAACCATTTCTCACCTGGACTATGGCAGTAGACTCCTGACTGGATCTCTAATTCTGCTCTCAGTCCCTTACATTCTATTTTCACAGAGCATGCAGAATAATCATGGAATCCCACTGCCAAAAATACTTCAGGGTCCCTGCAGGGTATGGCTATCAAAGCCCTGCATGATCTGGCCCCTGGTTACAAACACTTCTTCTTCCTCTTTGGTTTGTCCACATGGGGCTTCTTGCTGTCAAGCATGATCCTGCCCAGGATCTTTGCACTCACTGCCATGACAGGAAAATTCTTACCCTAGATAGCTGGTTGGCTCATTTCCTCTTTTTAGTGGGGTTCTGCTCAAATATTAATTCAGAGTAGAGGCCATCTCTAATTTAGTGATTCCTGTCAACTCTATTTCTGCTATTGTTGGATTCCCTGGGAAACAGACTCCAAGACTGAGATTTGCATGCATTTGGGGGAGTGCTCTCTGGAACAACATCTGGAAAGAAGTGAAGGAAGCAAGACAGGCAGAAGGAAACTGGACTCCAATGCAGTTGTAACAGAGGCTTTAGCCAATGATACAAAAACCTCAAGTTGGGAATAGCCTTTCAGAATTGTTCCAGTCGAGAAAAGGGACCGAGTCTTTGAGCCAATATATTGATGCATTATGAGATGCATGGTACTCCAGAAAGGGGGCATAAGTCAGGGGTACGAAACATGAAAACTTGCTTTAGGGAAGTTAGGGAAATACAAATTCAAACCACAACAACATACTACTTTATGCACACTAAAATAGCTATAATCAAAACACAGAAAATATCAAACATTGGCGAGGATATAGAGAAACTAGAGCCATCACACATTGCTGATGAGAATGTGAACTGTTACACACAGCTGCTTTAGAAAACAGTTTGGTAGTTTCTTAAAAAATTAACATAAATTTACCACACAATCCCACATCTAGGAATCTACTCAAGGGAAAGAAAAATATAGTCTATAGAAAGACTTATAAAGAATATTTGTAGCAGTATTAATCATAATACCTAAAAACTGCAAACAACCCTAAGGTCCACCAAATGGCAAATAGATTTTAAAAAGTGGAGTACATACATACACAGAATACCATTCAGCTATAAAAAGAATAACACACTGACACTGGCTACAACACGAAAGAAGCCAGGCACAAAAGTGCATTTATTGTATGATTCTATGCAAATAAAATGCCCAGAAAGGACAAACCTATAACAACAGAAAAAAAATGATTGGCGGTCTGGGGCTGGGGGTTGGTAATAGGGGTGACTAAAAATAGGCATAAGAATACTTTTAGAATGGTGGAAATATTGGGGTACCTGGGTGGCTCAGTCAGTTAAGCACCTGACTCTTGGTTGCAGCTCAGATCATGATCTTAGGATCGTGAGATCAAGCCCCACAATAGGCTTGTCTCTGCTTCTCTCCCACTCTCCCTCCCTCTGCCTCTGCCCCTCCCCCTGCTCACATGCTCCCTCTCTCCTTTTCTCTCTATCTCTCTCTCTCTCATAAATAAAATCTTTTTTAAAAATGGTGGAAAACTCTCTAAAATTGGATTGTGGTGATGGCTACACAACTCTGTAAATTCACTATGTATCATTGATTTCTACACTTAGTATGGGTGACTTTAGGAGATATAAATTATACAGTAATAAATATATACAAAGGAAAAGAGTAAAAAAAGATTATTGGTAGATTCTTGAATTATCTTAAGTGATAATAATGATAACATATACTCACTGAGTTTGCTAGGAATCAAGAATTGTTCTAAAAGCTTTACATGCATTAAATCATTTAATTTTCACCATAATCCCATGAAACGGGAACTATTTCATCCCCATCTCAGAGATGAGAAAAGTGAGGCATAAGGAAGTAAGCAACCCCAAATCAAAGAAGTAATATACCAAGAATGTATTGATTTATACTCATAAAGATAACTAATTCTACCTTGAAATCCAAGTAACATCATTTACCTATATACAACAAAACCAAGACAGCATCTTATGTGTATAAACATGGTAACTTTACCATAAGTAGCATATCTAAGATGGTCTACTAAGTGACCAGTTTGTAATACTTCTTTCTACTAGCCAATAAAACCAGTCATTAATATATGATCATTATAAGACAGTTTGGTCAGTAACTGGAACATATTTGTTGAGGGACTAAACTACTATAAAAAAATACAAAGAATATCCATGATCTAACCTACTGAATCTGTGTGTTCATAAAGCCACAAAATATCATCGTGGTACAATAGTAAATACAACTTTATTCTGCATGGGTCATGTATAAATATACAACACACACACTAAGTGACATACACCGAATAATAAAGATTTTTCTAGTTCACCATGTCATCAAACTGAAGGCATATCATTGTTCCTGTAACTGAAAAGTACCATGAGACAAGATGAGATGACAGTGTGTTTTATCTTCTTCATATGAAAGTTTAGTTATAAATTTCGCATGGCAGTAAACCAATATAAATGGAAAGCCTGGTGACAATAACTTCTCATGTATCTTTCGATAATACACTTTCAAATTTGGAAATGGCTCTAAATAAGAGAGCTGATAAATGAACCACCTTGTATGTAGTTAATTTTTTTAAAACTAAATCATTTCATATAAATGATCAGCAAGCCTACATATTTGACAACAAAGTCTTTGGAACAGTCTAATAAAACCCAATACCCAGACTTTGTAGGAAACGGGCTATTTAACTAAAACCACATTCACCTTCAATACATTTGCAGGCTAAGACTGAAAAACCCACATCAGCACTTTCTGTCTAAATGATATATTGATGGAAAGCTAGAATAAAAATGGTGCTGAAAAATGCACCATTTATAACTAAGAATAAATGTTTCTAAGTGCTGACAACCTTCTGTCAGTTAAATTGCATTAATGTAGAAATATTATTCCCTGAATGTTTCTCCAGTATTTTTACTAGGGAACTTTATAATTAATTTATGCTCCAAACTAATAATTAAACAACTTTTTTAGTGTTAGTTCTAGGAGTTAGTAATGTGTATGTTTAATGCATTCATTTATAGTTGGAGAAAACATTCCATAACAGAAAATTAATTCTTATCCTTAATTCTTTTAGAGTATAACATGACTGCCTGGAAAGCAATACATCAATAATAAATTTATGATTCAATATGGATATCAGAACATAGCTAAAAACTTGCAAATTGACACAACCAAGTACATTAAATAGTCCTCTTGGGTAACATACAGCCACGAGTACTTCTCATAATTCAATAAATACTATAGTAAGAACCATTACAACAACATGTGCTCATTTTGAGCCCCAGTCCATTTTAACCTGTAGGAATTGTGACTGTAATGAATGAAATCACCAACTTACACACCCCTGAAAAAAAAAGAGATGAAAACAAACAACAACAACAACAAAAAACAAACAACAAAAAAAGAAATGACCCAAAAGGTATCTTAACCTCTTTGAAAAAATTCTGTTTAATTTTTTTTTAAGATGTTGGTATTACTTTGATACTTCGATTAAATAATACTTTGGTCTCTATATAAAAGAATTCTTTGAAATTCCTGAAAATAAATATACACAGTAACATAAAGCTTGCTTCTAACAGTAACCAGATTCAATATTCAGGTTTAAACAAACTACATTCACTATAATAAATTTAAGCAGAAAAAAAAAAACAACCAACTATGCTAGATTGTTGCAGGACTGCTCTCCCAATCATGTATGTAACTAGAAAAGTAAGCAAATTATATGAAGTTATTTCAGATATTGAGGGAAAAAGGTGAGACAGGTCTGTGATTATTAGAAGAAGGGAAACAAAGCAGGTGCTCTCCAAAACTGCCCATATTTCATACTGGAAGCAAAGTCCAGATTGTGGTATAGGAAAGAGAAACCCAAAAGGAGCCTCACAGACTGAAAGGAAGAGATACTGAAACTACTGTTTGAGGAGGCCAAGATAGCCAGAATTTGTGGGACACAGAGCTGGTGAAAAGGGAGCTGTGCAGAGAAAAAAGCTGTAGTAACTGGCAGAGGAATCCCCTTAAGGTGTTAAATACGAAGCTGTGCTTCTTAGGGTGAAAATTCAAGAGGTCAACTGAGGAACAACTAGAAAGGAAAAATCAATTTCAGAGAAGCTGTCAACTGAACAATTCCCTAAATGTACAGATCTTTTTGAATAATCAGGGCATTCTGTAGACTCCAGAAAGTTAATTTCTTAGTAGTGAGGGTAAACTAGCTCTAGAGTAAATACCACTCTAGATTATCCTATAAAAGCATGAAGATGAGCCTTGAGATCATCAGACTGACTTGCAAATAACTGAATGAAAAAAGGAAAAAAAAAGTCAAACACTACTGAAACAAAGTCGTAACTTTCAGCTTAATGATGTTAATCCTAATATTCATTATCTAATTAAAAAAAAAATTAGGAACAGGCAAAAATGCAGAAAATAGTGCCCAAAGTGTGTGGGGAGAATCAGTCAATCAAAATGGATGCAGAAATAAAAGATAAAGTTAACATAAAAAGACTTTTAAAAAGCTATTAAAATGGTCAATCAAGGCTTAGAACTGGTTAAGTCAAATTATGAAACTACGAAAAACTATGTTTCATATATGACTATGTTTCATATGTTTCAGAAAGAAACTATGAAAAACAGAGTTTCAACTCTATTTATTCTCATGGATGAAGTGATAAAATGTGGTATATCCATACAATGAATTACTCTTCAGCCTTAAAAAGGAATGAAGTACTAATACATGCTATAGGATGGACGAAACCTAAAAACGTTATACTAAGTGAAGAAGCCAGAAACAACAGGACACATATCTTATTATTTATATAAAATATTCAGATTTATATAAAATATTCAGATATAAAATATATAAAATATACTGAACAATGGATTCAGTAAATCCATTCTGGGTATGGGAGACTCCTTTGGGGATGATGATGGGTTTTTGGAAGTAAGAGGTGACTCAGCATTGTGAATACCATTGAATTACACACTTTAAAATAATTTTATATTATGTGACCTCAATTTTTATTTTACCTCAATTTTTAAAAGTTGATCTAGTCAGTCTAAATATTAAATTATTATATATAGGTGACAGAAATTGGGAATAGATGTTCTCTGTACAACACTCAACTGTGCAAATAAAAATCACTAGCACATGAACAGAAAATCATTAACTATCCTATTTAAGTACACATTGAAACTTTATACATGATGCTTGAAAGGTCATCTGTTCAATGCATGAACAATAATGAAAATGTTCTATCCTGTGCTAGATTTTATAATATTTGCAAAATTTTTCAAAAATTGTATAAAATGTTATACCACAAAGGCCTTCACAAATAACCATACTAAACAATATGCATGCTTTCTCTTTTTCTACCAATTAAATATTCATAAATTATTGCCAAACACCATGTTGTAGCAAGACAAGATTTAGCCCAAGTTTTGGAATGAACTACTAAGATTAGAAAACTAAGCAGTCAAATAAAATATTAAGCATGTCAACCAAATAATCCACTTTCCTTTTGTCTTTGGAAACATTCTATTAAATTTCCGAAGAGAAAAACATAGTAATTCATATAAAAGACCTTAACCACTACTTTGAAAACACATTTTAAACCGTAATTTAAGATTTTTCAGTATGATTGGTTCAAGATTATTTTCTAGCAAAACAATCAAAATCTTCTAATCAGAAGAAACACTTTAAAGGTATTTTTTCAGTTTGATTTAATTTACAAGCATAAATCTTGTACATAATTATGAGAATTGCCTACTTTATTCAGTAGGCAGTAAATGTATCATATGTAATACAGAATGTAGGTTACAATTGGGAATTACACCTAAATGACATCTTAAGTTAAGTAAAATGTAATATGTACTATCTTTAATAGAATTAAATGAGTACAAATATTATACAAAAAATAATATGAAAAGGCGCCTGGGTGGCTCAGTTGGCTAAGCGATTGCCTTTGGCTCAGGTCATGACCCTGGAGTCCCAGGATCGAGTCCCATATCGGACTCCCGGCTCTGCGGGAAGTCTGCTTCTCCCTCTGACCTTCTCCCCTCTCATTCTCAGTCTCTGTCTCTAATAAAAAAAATAAAAAAAAAATCTTTAAAAAAAAAATAATAATAATATTAAAGTGGGTACTAGACCTGCACTGTCCAATACATTAGTCATTAACCACATAACTACTTAAATTTAAAATAATTAGAACTAAAAAAATAATTAGAACTGCATATTAAAGATTCATTTCTTCAGTTGCACAAATCAAATTTCAAGTCTTCAGTAGCCACAGAAGGTCTAGCAACTACCATACTGAACAGCAGATTTCTATCAATGCAGAAATGGCACTTGTTTGACTTGTTTACCATAACATTGCCTTATGAAGCTGAAGCTTCAGGGCTCCTCACTTGAAAAGGCCCTTTTAGGGACCTGGGAGGAGTCTTAGCAGTGGGTTCTCACGATGATGCATTTTCATACATGATGCAAAACTCAGATATTTTAACCATAAAAAAAATTTCTCTTGCCACTCCAACTTACGCTTCGCCACTCTTTCAAATGACACCATGTCAAACAGTGTGAGTCGGTAACTTGGAGTTCCAGCAAAAAAGAAGGTGAATTAGAGATCTATTCAGTTTGGGTTTATGGGACATATGCACATGGTTCTCAGTCATCTCCATGTATCATCAATTATTGCCATATGTTCCAATGCAGGAATGACTTCTGGGAATGTATCTTTTTCCTGCTGCTTCAACTCACAGGTAGGCATGAAATGAAGATGCAAACTCGTACATCAGAGGCAACGTGAATGTGTCTCATGGCGACTGGAACCACAGGAACCAGAGGAATATAAGTAGAGGAGAAACAGTCTGAAACATATGCAGCTAGAAACAGGTCATTGGGAAATTTTTCTAATCATGAGATATGAAACAGTATAAGCAGATAATTTGATTTTTAATCAATGTCTGGTCAAATCAGAAATTTTCAGGCATCCAAATTGGCAAAGAAGAAGTCAAACTCTTACTCTTTGCAGATGATATGATACTTTATGTGGAAAACCCAAAAGACTCCACTCCAAGACTGCTAGAACTCATACAGGAATTCAATCATGTGTCAGGATATAAAATTAATGCACAGAAATCAGTTGCATTCCTATAAACAAACAGCAAAACAGAAGAAAGAGAAATTAAGGAGTCAATTCCATTTACAATTGCACCCAAAACCATACGATACCTAGGAATAAACCTAACCAAAGAGGCAAAGAATCTGTACTCAGAAAACTACAAAGTGCTCATGAAAGAAATTGAGGAAGACACAAAGAAATGGAAAAACGTTCCATGCTCATGGATTGGAAGAACAAATCTTGTGAAAATGTCTATGCTACCCAAAGCAATCTATACATTTAATGCAATCCCTATCAAAATACCATCCATTTATTTCAAAGAAAATTGGAACAAATACATTCAAAGAAATGGAACTTATAATCCTAAAATTTATATGGAACCAGAAAAGATCATGAATAGCCAGAGGAATGTTGAAAAAGAAAACCAAAGTTGGCGGCATCACATTTCCAGACTCTATTACAAAGCAGTAATCATCAAGACAGTGTGGTACTGGCACAAAAACAGACACATAGATCAATGGAACAGAATAGAGAGCCCAGAAATGGAACCTCAATTCTATGGTCAACTAA
>CM052806.1:59450424-59530529 GCA_028533885.1 Nasua narica
TTAAAAAAAAAAGAAATTTTTCTCTTATTAGGAATATAGTTGATAATATATTTAATTATAAATGTACCATATTTCTTTTCTTTTTTATGGGACTCATGAAATGGAACTTCTCTGAAACTGTATACAGCACAAATGTAGAACACTTCTACAAATACGAGGTGTGTCTGTCAGTGAAACTGCATGTTTTTTACACTTCAACTATCAATCAAAACAAAATTTTATTAGCCGGGCTACAGCAAAGACTTTCTACCTTCTTTGTAGGAAATCGTATTACAAAAGCATTGTGATAGAAGCAATCAAATGCTAAACATCCTATAGTTGTAGAAAAAAATAATTTAAAAGTACAATCAACAGTTTTAAAATGTCATTTGTGATGATTATGTCAGTAGCTACCTTTTTTGCAATCTGTAATCTGTTCTTTTTTCATTCTAAATAAACGCTGACTTTCCTACATAAATTTGTACTTGTAGTTTTTTATTTCTTTCGTAAAGGGGAGTTTTCCCCATCCAAAAGGTCTACTTTTTTAGGTCCCCAACATAACCTTGATCTACTCCTGGTGCTAGGAAATTGTCTTGATTAAAATATATACTTACCAGTTAGCAATCTCCACATTTTTGTTTCATTTCACATGTGTTACAACATTTAATAACCCAGTCACATCACTATCATTGAATCCCAGAATTTGAAGGAGTTAATTTGAAATATATGCCTTCCACTCTCTCTGAAGCTCATCTGATATCTTTTCAACCTTCAGTACAAAAAGAGTTCACACCTCACTAGGACAGATACAAATGTCAGTCTTGAGTTACACTGGGGGCCTTTGAGCTTTGTACTGCTAATGGCAGTTAAGTTCTTAATACAATTGCAGTTATAGTTATTCAAACGACCAAGTTTTTTTTTTTTTTAAGTAAACAATATATTGAAACCAAATGTTAGCCTGACAATGCCAATTCACTTAAGTAAATAAAAGACAAACAAAAATTTCAGTCTTTTAATTATATTTAGAACATGTTTTAAATGATACCAATATTATAAAACCACCTTTATGTATTATGAAAACGTACTTACAATAGGAGTATAAAAATGCCCAATAGCTAAATGCCATTCATGCAAATATTCCCTAAGTTACATTTTATTTTTCATTTCATACCCTTTACACTTCATTAAGCCATACTTCGGATAATCTAATTTCTCATTATTGTATTGCAAAGATATTCTCAGCCTGAAATTACATCAAATAAATTGTAAATCAAATTTCTGAAAGCCATAGCCATAGGTGGAAACCAAATGAAATGCCTAATTTCCCATAAATGGCTGAAGCTTTAAATGGATTGCATTTATTTAATTGCCTAGGCACAGTTATCCAGAAGTATTTTTGTTGCTGCCTCCTATAGTTGTAGGATAATGTTATTCTAATATATAAACAATGCATTGGCAGTTAAGACAAAAAGATTTCAATCAAATAAAAAAAATTAGAGGCTATGTTAAAAAATTAACAGAAATTAGACTTGGAATACACATACTCTAGTATATTCCTTTTCTCTGATTAACCATGCTTGATAAAAAGAAAGAATTGAAATAAGAGGATTGGAAGTAAAGAGATAACATGTCACTCTTACTCAAAAAAAAAAAGTTTTATTCATAGAGACAGAAGATGGACTGGTAGTTGTCAGTGGCTAAGGGAGGGAAGAATAAGGAGTTACTGAGTTACTCTTTAATAGGTACATACTTTCAGTTTGGGAAGATGAGTGGTGAAGGTGGCCCAATGAGAATATACTCAATGCCACAGAACTGTACACTTATAAATGGTTGAAGTGATAAGTTTTATGTTATATACATTTTATCACTAAAAATCTTTTTAATTGTTCTAAAATAAATATATTTACATTTTTATATGTATTTTTTTTATTTTCTAGGATTTAGCCTAAATTGAAAAGTACTTTATTTTAAATAATGGAAACTAAGTACTTAAGTGAATCATTAAAAGTCATAGCTCTTAAGTGGAGAAAACTAATTCAGTTTCTTGACTTCAGGGTCTGAACATTTTTCTCTACCACTATACAAATTGAAAAATCACCTAAGAATTCCAAACTTCTCTAAGAATATTTATTTCAAAACAAATAAAAGGCTATGTATGGAACAGAGGTTCAAGTGAAACATTAAAAAAAAAAAAGATAGCAAACTATACCTATCACCACCTTGAGCATGAACAATTGATGGGGTGGGCAGGTATCAACAGGAAAGCAAGTTCAGTTGGTTCAGTTATGGAGAGAAAGGAATTAAGTCAACAGTATGAATATGCAATCAACTACCAAATCCTATCACAGATACCAACATGGCCTATCTTCTAGAAAAGCTGTTCACAAATGCTAGAATGTATGATATATTTTTAAGTGAGTCCTAATTTATTATTAGGATTATTAGTTTATGTTTAGTTTATGTTTATAAATCTGAGTAGCATCTGCAGGACCTGTTTTACCGTGAGATAAATGTTCCATTAACTCTACCATCTAGCACCGTGTTATATAGGCAGTAGACAATAAATATCTGTTTAATTAGCAGGAAAGGAAGGAGAGAGGGAAGGAGGAAATTGAGGGAACAGAGGAAAGGGAAACTAGGCAAACGGGTTCTACATGCTCCAACAACCCATCAACCCATCAACCCATCAACCCATCAACCCATCAACCGGTACTCAGCATCTCAGGAGAGACCCTGGAAGTCACTGATGGACAGTCGGGGCCAGTGCCCAGAACAAGCTATGTGATTCTGTTAAGTTTTATTGCTGCCTTCTTTCTTTATTAAATTTAAATATATTAGTGATATATACAAAGTATCTGAATAACACCTGGGATTCATTACCACACATTATGTACAGCTACACCATTAAAACTTTATTTTAAATACAGTCTTAATACAGAGCAGTTTTACATATCCCAAAGCAGGTTTCTTCCTTGTGCAATAATTAAAATTCTGTATCTTCATCAACATTTTATAATCGATCATTCTGAGGCCAAATAGTAAGCAATGCTATCACAAAGCAAAACATTTGAAATAATAACTGTATTTCAACTTTATAAACTTTATAAAATATAAAATTGTTTTGGCCATAGAATTCTGTCACTTTTTGCTGACCACCAGGCAAAAACCTCAGTCAAGTGACTCTCAGGTTGATACAGTCTGTGCCATCACAAGCAATTCCAGGCTGAACGGAATGCTAGCCGTGGTACTCCTGGCATTTCCCTCAATCCATGTCATCAGTCATTTCATGAATCATTTCAGCTTTCTTTCATCAACTACCTTCTCAAATTTTTCAGCCATCATTCTTATGATCAATTCACAAAGCAATTCTTCACCTTTCCATGTTTTTATCACTCAAACATTTACATATTTTGATTTCTTTAAAGATGTAATTTTTTAGTAAAACTAACTGGGATGGGGTATGAGGGCAATGATCGGAAAAATGGTTGCCATTGGGGCGTGAAGGCAGAGTTTGACTGGTAATGGACATGAGGGAATTTTCTGGGCTGACAGTAATATTCTGTACCTTGATAAAGGTTTGGGTTACACAGGTCTACACATATGTCAAAACATAGCGAATGTTTCCTTAAGATTTATACATGTCTGTTGTGTTTAAATTTTACCTCAAGAGGAAAAAAAAAACTCTTAATGAACTCTAGTCAATGATATGCATGCTGAAGCATTTAGGCATAAGTGCCTGCAATTTACTTTGAAACACATCATAAATAAGATGGATTGACAGATGAATAATTGGATGAATAGATAGATAGATATCTAATGGAAAAATGTTTGCTAAAATATGAGTGGTGGTATTCTGGTGTTCATTGTAAAAATCTCTGTTTGAAAACTTCCATAATAAAACATCTTAAAGTTTGTAATTTCTTCATAAACCTTTCCACCTTAATATTCACTCGGTAAAGAAAAAGTCATCAGCAAGAGGTCCCAAAGATTTTCACCATGAGCTCTGTTACCACCTTGCTTGATAATTTTAGGTATTTATAAAAATTGATCCAAATAGCTAGCACTAGATAAAAATATTGTTAAATTAAATATATAATTTATTCATCCATTCCTTCATTCATTCCACATATACTTGTCAATCACTTTCTATGTACTACCTGTCTGTAGGGCAAAAGGAAGAAAGTCAACTTAATTGTAATATAATGAGATATGTATCAAGTGCTGGAGGAATATGGCTGGCAAGGCATTTTCTGGACCATAAAGAATGAGTGTGATTTTTCCAGATGGAGTACAGGGTGAGGAAAGTTAATTCTAGACTGAAAAATTGAGTAAGTAAGCATGTAATACAGAAACTTTATTTCACAGCTAAAATTAAGTTTATGGTAGTTGCTTCTTAAATTTATCAAAGTATCTAAAATAAATTTACATACATTAGATCCCTCCTTCAGCTATCTGATATACTGCTTTTGGAAGGTTCTGCAGTCTTTTCCATCACCAATATAAATCTAGGTGTATCTTTTTTACCATTGACCTAAAGCTATGTGTATTGCATTTAAATATTTAAAGGTATGCCCACATTTAATTTTATTACTAATTAAGGACTTTTTTTTTAATAAGAAGCTTTTTAGCTGGAACTCACATTGGGAAGTACTGCTCTAATGCCTTGAAATTCCAAGAGTGAATACTCAGGGATTAAAAAGTTTCCCAGACCGGCAACAAATAAAAATGCAAATTGCTAACGTAGCAACTCAGCTCAATATAAAAATACACGATGGACAAATATCGAAGTACTGTCTAAATTGTAGACAATCTATTTCGATATTTTTAATATTTTATATCTTCCCTTTTAAGGCATGTAAATAGTCCCATTTCCTTTAATGACTACTTTGTCTCTCTAAAAAACAAAATTCTAGTACCTGTGGGTTTACGTCAATAGATTTTATCTGGAAAATGTATATATCACTATAGAGCTCACATGCTTAATGTGAAAATTAAATGAGATTGTTAAAAAAATGAAAAGGAGTTAGTGCTTACCGTTCAATAAATAGTAGTAACTAATATTTAAAAGTTATCCATATACATATTCATGCAATTGCACAGACATGCTTTTTGATCTAGGCCACAAGCTAAAGTGAGCCAGAATTCAGCTTATCTTTTCCGTTTAGTTACAAAGTCCTAACTCTTAGTCTCATTGCATTACTGACCACTTCAATGTCATGATAGCTTTTCATTTGCTCCCTTTCAGATCCAAACTCCTTACTTCACTGCTCACCCAAGACTGGCACTCTTTATAGAGTTCACTAGCAAAGACCTTAGAATTCTTTTATCATTTATCCGTTAGTGGCTGAGAATAGAAATATCACTGGACCTTGACCTCAAATAATCCTCTAAAAAAATTCCCAGTGACTGAGTTGGGCTAGAGGTTCAGACTCAAGATGCTTTGTAATTTGTTTCAAACCATTTTCTATAGGTACCTTCAAATGATTCCTAGGCTGAATGAGATGTTTTGTTCTGAGAGGCTTTGAAAAAGTCAGTTAGGAAAGGTAATATTAGGGGAGTTCTTAGGACTGAACATTGCATTATAAAAAGAATATTCAGGGACTCTAGGGAAAAGATATTTCTAGGATGAAAAAAATTTAAATAGAAAGTCTGATTTCATTTGTTAGTACATATAATGGTTCTTACTATGTAGTAGTAAAGTACATTATCACTTTGAGCTAGAAAGAAGTAAAGATTTGAGGTTATACTTTGAGATGCAATTAAGTGATCTAAGTCAATAGATCTTCACCAGAGGGGGACAGTTGTGTGCAGTGTCACAACAGTCTGTAAATTTGGGAACAACCTTGCAAAGTGATCTTTACTATTGATCAGTTTATTAATCTCCCTGTTATGTTCCCGCCAAGTGAAAAATAAAATATTCTAGATATTTATTGTTAAATTCTAAATCTAGTCCAACATATCATAAAGATTTTAAAACAGTTAAATCTTTAATAATGCCATAAGAGCAAATAGTGTCCCTAACACTGACATTTCTCCTCTTAAAACATGCTAAATTTAAGGTAGAGGTATGAATCTTATTTTGCTGGAATGCTAATTATATTCTTTAAAAACCTAAAAGCCATTAGTCCCGATTTTCACTGCTTCATCTTTATGATGCGCTCCTGATAGGAGTGGGCTGTGAGCAGCTGTGCTCGTGCTGCTGGCCTCGGCAGAGTCCTGCCAGCAGACTGCATGCATGGGAAGCTTCCTGTTGCTCTTATTTGCAATATTCTTTTTTTTTTTTAAAGATTTTATTTATTTATTTGAGAGAGAGAAAGTGAGAGAGAACGGGAGAGGGGAGAGGGTCAGAGGGAGAAGCAGACTCCTCATGGAGCTGGGAGCCTGGTGTGGGACTCAATCCCGGACCCTGGGATCATGACCTGAGCCGAAGGCAGTCGCTTAACCAGCTGAGCCACCCAGGCGTCCCTATTTGCAATAGTCTAACAGTGATTTTCTTTATTGTTCCCTGGTCTTATATTTTGATCTTAAAGAAAAGGATAGGGGCAATTAGGGCCTTATTTAGCAAATAAGTCACTCGGCCTCCCTTGTCGAATGAATGGATGGATGGATGGATGGATGGATAGAAATAAACGGATGCTTGGCTTCTTAACTAAATGAAGAAGACATAAGGGAACAGAAAAATGAATACCAAAAAGGTCAGAAGAAATAAAGATCTCAATAACAACTGCTGAAAGAGTAAGGACAAGGAAAAAAAAAACCATTTTGATACAAAAATTTGAATGTCTAAAAATTCTTGCTGAATCCACACAACCCTAAAAAGCCTTTCCAGAATGATTCCTATGTTAAATAAGTAAATCTGTTATTTCAAACTAGAGTTGTACAAAAAGTTCAAAGGAAGACTTTCCCAAGTACCAAAAAAAAAAAAAGAAAGAAAGAAAGAAAGAAGAGTCTAGGATACACCAAGTCACAGCTGAAATGACTAGCTATACTACCTTCCCGAATCTGTCAAAGCTTAAAAGTATATTATTATGCAACACAACTATTTATATATTTCCTACTTGAACAGCATCACAGTGGCCATGACTTATTCTTTCATTTGCCACAAGTATGTAAAAAGCAATATAGTTTCTGATTTTAAAGGAAAGAAAAAAATAACTAGAAAAACAAAATGCATCACGTTTTCACAAATAGAAAGCATGTAATAAAAGATGGGTGGATGCGCAGGTAGGTTATAGGTGGATACACAGGTGGATAAATCAACAGGTGCGCAGAAGGGCAGGTGAATGGATAAATAAGCTTTCTATCAAAGCAATAAATAAATAAACAAATGCAATCTTTCTTTCCTCCTTTCACTAATACCTGTAGAAGTCCTCAATCCACAGGTTGTCAAGGTCAGGATGGGTTTATGAGCCACCATGAACCATAAATGAGGGAGAGATGGGAGAGATGCATGTCGATGTGGGCGGACACATGAATGTGTGTGTGAAAGACAGAAAGGGTGAGTGTGAGTTTGTGAATGTACAGACATTCACTGATGCATTTACTGGAATTAAGACTTCCTAAAGGTATCATGACCTAAAAGAAGGTTAAGACCCACAACTGTAAAGTGTTTTGCATGATTCATTAAATGATAGGGCAATGTGAGGTAGTTTTCTCAAAGCTGGGAAGCCATGCTAATAACATCAAGAACAACTAAGGACACACTCAAACTCAGGGTTCTCATGTAACAACAGAACTCTTAGCTGCCTTAAAGAGGTTGGAAATTACACTGTTTAAGACCACTTTTCAATGAAATTAAAAGCCTAAGTGGGCACTGACTGTTCTCAAAATTTACTTTTAATAAGACTGAAGTTATGATACAAAAGTTCTGTTAGCAGCATTCAGTACTCTGCGCAAGGAAAATTCTTAGCACCACCTGAGTTCCCACAATGTGCTTTAAGATAACATGGAGATGCATAAAATCATATCTCTTTCTTAGAGTACCTTAACAAAAGGGGCCCCTTCTTTTGATCTCCAGAAACAATTAACCTACTCTTTTTTTAAAAGTGTTCTTTGCCAGTTTTTCACCTACCATCCAGAAAAGCAAGGCCTGAGTAAAAAGAAGCTGGCAAAGCAGCTTGAACAAGCACTTTTCATACATATAGGGAAGCTCTGGCACTCACTGATGGTGCTAGGCACGGTTCCTGAATTCAGAGCAGCGGGATAATAGCCACTCAGTTCGTAACAAAAGCACTGAAAGTCAGCTAAAAAAAAATTAATTCAACATAGCCTCCCTGATTTCATATTTATTAAACATCAGCCTTTCATAATAGCCTGGGAGAATTAAATAAAGGATTTAAAGATTCACATCTAATTGAACTCCAACCCAGATGAAACACTGTTTCTTAACTTGAGATTCTAGTAGCTAAATTTTGCCTTTCAAAGGCAGCAGAACTTTGGAGAAATGATGTCTTCCCAGAGATCCCCTCTGAGCTTCTCACAAACATTTATTGGCAAATAATATCCTAAGTTTCTTTACTGGACATATCAGCTCACATTTGGGAAAAATGCAGACCCAAGAAGCAAATTCAGAGCAGGAAAAGGGCAACACAATACTACAGAAAGTCTGTTGGACCAGAATCAAATCAGAAGACCTAAGGTCTTAGCTCTAACAACTCGTGGATGAATGTAAGCTCCTGGGCACACGTGATCATAATGTAACTTGCCTGTCAGTCACTGCAGCCACATGTATACAAAACAAACACAGGGGAACACATTATAGCCTTGAGTCACTCTACTTTCTGTCTCTCTGGCTTTATCTCATAAATAACAAAGTACTGCTCGAGATCCTGATTAGAACACTATAATTAAAATAAAAATTGGAGAATACAGAAAGACATTGGAAAAAAACTTTTTAAGATTTTATTTATTTGACAGAGAGACAGTGAGAGAGAGAACACAAGCAGGGGAAGTGGGAGAGGGAGAAGCAGGCTTCCCGCTGAGCAGGGAGCCCAATGTGGGGTTCAATCCCAGGACCCTGGGATCATGACCTGAGCTGAAGGCAGGTACTTAACTGACTGAGCCACCGAAGCACCTCAAGATATTGGAAATTATTAACAAGGTAGGAAAAATGTATTTGATATTTTCACAATTTCTGCAATGTGCATCCTAAGTGTGATAAATGACATATCCCTGAAAACGACTGCTATTTAATCTAAAAATAACACACACTAAAATACTATTTTTCCTTTCTTTCCTGGAATAAAAAAAATATTTTAAAAAGAAAGTAAATGTAAATTCTTAGGGAAAGCTAAGGATATCAAGTATGCCTTTTAGCCTAGTCCAATACATTTCTTTTTTCATCTGAGTTTTTAACAGTCTCAGAGTATCTGTGGATGCTAATCTATGGGAGAGATAAAGACAGATAAAATTCTTATTAATTCTTCCTTAATTTACCAGAGAGTCCAATCTCAAACCAAAATCCTTACTTGAGTAAGCCAAGTAAAAGTAATCATTTAGGAAAAGTAATGGGATAATTATTTTAAACTATTTTTTATTTACAAAAATAAGCTTTAAGAGATCTAAGTAGGGTAACCAAGTATTTTCCTGGATGTTATGTGTACAAAATTAGAACCTGTACCAGTGTATGATTATTTTTACCATTTTCTTTTACTGCAAAGTTTCTTTTACTACAATAGACACTATTAAATTTCAATATCCTATGTCCTTTTTTATCTTGAGGATGAATGGGCTCCATCTCAAGAGCAGTTATTACACATGCAGCACTTCCATGGGATGTGGCCAGAATTTATAGAGCTTCTGGTAGATAACAAGACCCAGATAAACCAAAAAGGAAATGCAACCCTTAGTAGTATAATATTCATCAGTAGTGCACTTTGGACTTTCTTAAGATTTTACTGGTCAATGGGAAAGAAAATTGTGCGCTCGTGAGCAAGTCATTTTGTTCAATGGGTCTCAGTCTTCTCATATGTACTAAAGCATTTATTATAAATTTTATTCATCTACAAACCTTTGTTGGAAGAGATCATGGTACCCTGACATCTACCCATAATAGGTAGCCAAAAAATAATGTGCAGAACCCAAAATTAATTTCTATAATTTCTTAAGTTTGATCGTTGAGTAAGTCCATAAAATGTGGCAGAATATATAAGAGAGCGGGAGGTCCATAAAAATGTGGTAAAATTGACAACTAGAAGAGAAAAAAACAATTTGCCACAGTTGAAGATTAAAGAACCATTTGCTTTTATCTTTTATATAACCAGACCAAACTTTTCAGAGGATTCCAGAGATAGAAATTAAGATATGAGAAGATAAATTAGATTGGTTAAATCTTAAAATTGTTTTTTTTTTCCTAAAGATTTTATTTATTTATTTATTTATTTATTTATTTATTTATTTATTTATTAGGAAAGAGAGAGAGTGAGAGAGAGAAGGTCAGAGTGCGAAGCGGACTCCCCATGGAGCTGGGAGCCCGATGTGGGACTCGATCCCGGGACTCCGGGATCATGACCTGAGCCGAAGGCAGTCGCTCAACCAACTGCGCCACCCAGGGACCCTAAAATTGTTTTTTGATAAATATAATTCCAAGCTTTGATTATCCAATTTACTAAAGAGTTGCCTGCATCAGACTTTACCAAAACTCTACCAAAATTTCTAGTTTTAAACTTTATAGAAAATTCATAGAATTATAGTTTCTCTTCAGATTTCTCTTTGCTTGTTTTTTCCAGTTAAAACCTTCATAGAATGCTTAATCATAATTTGAAATTATCATAAAACCAAAACTTCCCTAATTTCTTTTTCTTTAGTGAGGGGGGAGGGGCAGAGGGCAAAGGAAGGAAAGAATCTTAAGCAGACTCCAAGCCCAGGGGAGAGCCTGTCAAGGGGCTCGATCTCACAACCCTGATATCATGACCTGAGCTGAAACCAAGAGTGGGACACTCAACTGTGCCACCTAGGTGCCTCTTCCATAATTTCTCTTTCTTTTTTTTTAAATATTTTATTTATCTGACAGAGAGATAGACAGCCCAAGCAAGGAGAGCGGCAGGCAGAGGGAGAGAGAGAAGCAGGCTCCCCGCTGAGCAGGGAGCCCGACGTGGGGCTTGATCCCAGGACCCTGGGATCATGACCCAAGCCGAAGGCAGCCGCTTAACTGACTGAGCCACCCAGGCGTCCCCATAATTTCTTTTTAAAAATGTCTATGCTCTTTGGGCAACAACAGAATTAGTACTTAGAAATTCACATGTGGGCAATTTAACTTAATATAATATTCTAACATACAGAAAAAAGCTGTAAGCCACAAAATATCTGACACAAAATTACTGATAACAGCAAACCTCCAGAATCAACTAAAAATTACTAAAACAGAATGATTATGGAAATTGTGACAGACCCACTCGATCTTCTATTTGGAAGCCATTCAAAATAATGGACATAAAACCCATGTAGTGATGTGGAAATGCTTTGTTTAAAAAAAAAAAATAGACAATAGATTGAAAGGAACTACACTATTCCCTAAAAAGGGAACAGTTTTAACTAAATATTGTAATAACACAAAAACAAAGTTGTTCCTCATGGTATTTCTTAAAAAAACTAGAGAAGTTAAACTAAATAAACATGCATTTTTAACTAAGATAGGTCTGAGTTATATTCCAAATCTTTTCTCCTTATGCTTAGATATACATAATCACTGAATACTTAAAAAAATTTTCTCATTATGTAAAAATCCAAATAAAGTTACTCGGATTTTTTTTAAACTGTTTTATTATGTGGAATCCTGCCACTAAGTTAAACTCAAAGAATTTAACACTAAATCATTATACAAAACTACACTTACTTGTTTTTTTTATGAAAATCAGCCAAAACAGATCTTAAAAAAAAAAAATCTCACTGCTATAACAGCTTTAAAAAATCCAGAGAGCAAACAGAGAACTGTGTCAGACTCAGTATCCTCAGTAATAAAAGTATAAAAATAATGGTCTCAAAGATATGTATATAGAATAAATTTAATGGTGCCACTTTGCAAAGATTTTACTTTTAAATTACCACTTCTTTTCATTTTAGTATTTCTTCCTGGTCACCTTATCTAATCTAGCCATCAAGCCACTATCATATCACACTGTTTTAATTATTTGTATAGCACTGATTTCACTGATACATATCTCTTTTATTTATGTATCATCTATCTGGTCCTCTAACAAGTAGACTCCTGGAATAAAAGTGTGTTTTCTGTCTCATTAATAACCCCAGGAGTCACCACACATAGACATGTAGGTTTCACATACATGAATAGTAGTACCTCACTACAGTTATGCAATGTACAACGTGCACAACTGAATATGACAAACCTGTCCATAAATAATTATCATATGTGTCATAAAAGGTCAGGGATCTTAACGGTACCATGTCTTCCATGGTGAGGGCAATTTCACTCTCAACATGCATGTCAAAAAAAGCTGCTCCTCTAAGTTTTCAATTCCTAAATTTTCTTTAATGTTATTTCACGTAAGCATTATGAGTCTGTCCCTTGCTATTCCATGAAACTTATAAAAGCAAACTATTTCTGAGGCAGAAACCAATCCAGCAGAGTTGATTATTAAAGGCCAATCAGTATGAGTTATGATCATAGTAAACTTTTTAAAGTATTTTTACCCCAAAATTACTCAATTGTTTAGCACTTAGGTACATATTACTTATTTTTAAAATAACTTTCTAATGGTTTCAAAGGATACTATTACATGTATACCATAATCTAATCCATTAGAATTTTAAGCATAGAAAGAGATCCTAAATTAAAAACTACAGAACTACTCTTTTTTATAGAATGCCATTTCTGTTTCATACTATGGGGTTCAGAGTTTAAATTACTATATTCAGGTGTCCCATACTGTTTCCAAACATAGTTCTTTTTATAATAATGTCTGACAGTCGACAGGAAATGAAAGCTCCACTTTTAATCAAAGTTAAGTCTAAGAACTGTTTCCTGGAAAATCCAGTTCAAAATAAGCTATCTCTCCTTTACTTGAGATTGCCTATTCACACAAAACCGTATGGCTACAAGAAATGATAATGGAATATAAAACCTTTCTCTTCTAGGTTATTGTTTACAATCTCGACGAGGCTGATAACCAAAAGAAAGCATACAAAGGTCAATGTGAAAAGAAGGCATAAGATTGGTCATTCTTCTTCCTACAAGACAAATGCTGACCAGTATGACTATCAGCTGCTCGACAATAACCTTCTCATTCCCTCATCCAGACCCCACACACCCACGTAAAATAGAAGTTAAAACCCCTATTGCCCACTTGGCAAATATGAATTAAACAAATTTTTATTTCTCTACTATGTGCTAGGCACCAAGACAATAAAATAGGACTAGGAAAACACTACTTGCCCTCCAGAGGAGCTTCACGCTCATACGCTCATTACGCTCATACGCTCATATTGCTCATTATTTGACAATGAAAAATCACCGATACAAGGTCAAATCAAGATGAGGACCAGCAGTCAGAATTGGCCCTTCTATTCCTAGACTCAGGGCAGACTAACCTCCGACCATGCTGTTCTACATCCCAGTATCCAATCCTCTTCTGGAACAGCTTCCTTTGGAGATAAGTCTCCTTACCTAGCTATTCTAGCCCCTTATCCCACAGCTAATATTGCCATCTTTGCTTTTCAGAAATGGTGCTTCCCAGTGGCCCCTTCCAATCCTTGCTCTAGAACTCCCAGGCCCCCATCTCAGGCACTCTCTCTGCCTCAAGTGTTCTCACACCTCCTCAAAACTGCACTCCCAGACTGGATGACCTAGGAGAGAAAATCTGTGTCTGCACATGATGTAAGAGAAAAAGAGACACACATCCACTTAGAAAATAAGGCAGGATGAAAACACATGACAGCTCTGCAGGTAATGTGGCCTGAGCTTTTTATTATAAAAATGTGCAAAGATATACAGATGTTTACTGCAGAATAGGGATTCCTTCTGGGGAGCCACCAACCATGTACCACAAATCGGTCCAAAGGTAGCCTTAGTGCATTTATCTACAGGAAGTTACAGTCAAAACCATTTCAGGCTTTTTGCCTTCTCGAAACAAGCTTCAATCACTGGAAGCAGCTTTAGGGACATATATTTAAGAACTTCATCGTTTGCAGTTGACTCATTTTCTAGACCTTCCCAATACTGAATTTTACCCTTTTAATGCCCCTCTGCTCCCAATATAAACTTTCATCAATGCCAGGATATTGGACGAAATAACCCTGAAACCAGCCTTCAGATTAAGGATGGCAACAAAGTACATCTCTAACCTTCAGTAATGGCTTGTGCTAATGAGAAGGCCCAGGTGTTCGCTGCAGTATGTACATGTAGTTACCTCAAATGATTGCCAAGTACCAACAAAAAAAGTCCAGCGCAAATAAACTAGGACACAATGCAGCTAATAAAGCACACAACACTACAAGGCTGAATGTAAATACTAAGAGAATTTTCTAAAATTGTATGCCTGGAAGTCCTTTGCAAATCATAGGAGGATAAGTGTTTTTAACATTCAATTTCCCCATATAGTTTACTGGCTGTGCCCAAGCACGTCCTGTGAATTGAAAAGTCAAATGGAGCTGGCCTGGACCTAGTTATAATTGCCATTTAAGTAAAAAAGAACAAAAGTCTCTATATTGACAGAAACAATATCAAAGCAGAACAGAGACCTCACACTATCATCTAGAATGTCTCAATTTCACATTGGCTTTGGAAATACAGGGGATTTTTACTTCGCTTTCTCCTTTCCAGAACATCCAACAGAACATTTAAATCAGTCAGTAAAAGCATGTACACATAATAGCATTGATATTTTTTAAGAAGGAGGCTTAAAGATTATTTCACTCAATCCTCTTCGTTTTAAAGATGAGAAAATAAAAGCAGGAAAAGGTGATTCACCCAAGACCACACAATAAATTAGACAAGAATTCCTCTATTATTTATACCTAGGCACGAGACAAAAGCCCATTTTTCAAATACAATAGAATAAATTATTTTACAAATCTACCAAAGTACCATGCTACCTTCAAAACAATCAGGGTATTAGGACTCCTGTCAGTAGAGGAGGAACTTCAGTGGGCTGGTCAAGGATGCAGTGGACACAGTCGTGGTCTCTGATTTAAAATGAATTCCCAAGAAACATGGTAAATTTGAAGTGACATGGTACAGCTAAGCGTACAGAGCACCTACATTTCTCAACCCTCCTCTGTACACTTCCGAACGTGATGACATATTCCTTCTCAGTCTGGGCTACCACAGATCAAAACTCAACTCAAGAATATCTAAGAGGGGGACGCCTGGGTGGCTCAGTTGGCTAAGCAGCTGTCTTCCGCTCAGGTCATGATCCCAGCGTCCTGGGATCGAGTCCTGCATCAGGCTTCTTGCTCGGCAGGAAGCCTGCTCCTCTCTCTGCCTCTGCCTGCTTGTGTTCTCTCTCTGTTAAATAAATAAATAAAATCTTAAAAAAAAAAAAAAAAAGAATATCTAAGAGGGACTTTAGAATCCCTTTTTTCAAATGTTCTGACCTAACACTGAAAAGGCTGAAATTATTAAAATCTCAAAGAAATCAAAATGTCAAAATATTTAACTCAAATATGTACAGCTGCTACCATTTCCTTCTTTATTTTTAAATGTAGGGATTATTGTAAATATTCTAACACCTCGTGCATTGTCACTTCTTTCTATACAGCCAGGACAGAAAGAAGTGGTGAATCAGAAGGGAATAATTTGATTTTCTATCCCTTATAAAGGGAGGAAAATTGTCAATGGCATTATATAAGCGAAAATTGAGCTGTAAAAAAATATAGGGTGTGCATCTCGATAGCATCAAATTTCAAAAGGTAAAAAATATTTGGATTTATAAATTATTTCTCTAAAAATATCTTACAACCCTAAATGTGCAGCCTTAATTTCTCTAGGAGTCATTGTTAAATGCAGCATTTTTATAAAAACTCAGTTTCTTTATCACTTGGGAGAAATAAGTTTGTTACTATTTTCTATATTTCCCCTATTATCAACTCTTGAATTTGTTTATTTTTCTCCCTTAATTATGATGCCCTTCCTCGTGTTTTAAAATAATCTCCTTATTTACTTATCTGTTGATACACACCATATTTATATTCTGGCTCAGCTAATATATTGGCAAATATGTACATGTTTACATACATGCATATGCACATGTATGATGCATAGATACATACACACAACAGGAAGATGGTACAGTGGTTAAGGCTCTAGAGCAAGACTACTTGGTTCAGACTATGGCTCCAGCACCCACAAGTTTAGACAAATTACTTAACCTCTCTGTACCCTAGTTTCCTACCCTAAAATGAGAATAGTAATAGTACCTGCTTCTTAGGGTCTAAATATGGCTAAAGATAGATTATTTATGAAGTAATTAGAGGAGTTCATGGCATTTTTAAGTATCTGTGAATAGTGATGAATTTTTGAAAATTATTTTTACCTTCCTTTTTCTTCCATCTCTCCCTCTTTTTTTCTTCATCATTATTTCTACGGCAACATCTTTGCCGAGTGCTTAATATCAAACCCAATGTTACAGATAATGTTTATGCACTTCTGACCCTCAGAAAACAACAGGTTACCCTTAACCCTTATGACAATGTACATTCTTAACACAAATAACTGAAAGAGTACAAATAATAATCAGGGACAGAAACTGCATAGTACAATGTAGCTGGTCTTCTAACTGGGATCATCTACTCCTTTAATGACATGAAGATCTAAGAGGTAGTTAGACACACAACATTTACAAGGGAGTCAACTTCCACATAAACTCTTTCCTAAAATTGATCTGTGTGAGAAAGCTCCTCCCAAGTAGGATCTTCTTTCCCATTTACCTTCTCTCCACTACCCTTCTCTCCTACTCTATAGGAAAACAGCTGTGCTCTCACATATCCCTAGGCATACTACAGCATATTGTTCGGAGACGCAAAAGCCTTGGAGCATCAAAAACAGAAGTACAACTCCTCATGTATTTTGTCACTATCGGCACTCTATGCTGAAGAGAGGAGTATCTCCCCAAGTGAGGAAACATCTTCTCCTCCTTCCTAACAATTTGCCTACCTCCTTCCTAGAAGGATGAAGGGAAAAAAAAGGATAGATACATGTATACACACATTAGTTTAAACTGCTTTAGCCTTCAAAGAGCAAAACCATACAAGGTCCTGGTGAATAACAAAGAACCAGAAATTCGAAAACTGAGAATAATGAAACTTGAAAGTACAAATAGAGAATGGGAATTCAAGCTCGTTCTCCAAGACATTCTGAGCATTTTCAGATACATTTCAGAGCTCAAATTAGAGGATCCTTTTTGTGGAGTGCTGAAAGGATAGAGGTTGGAAAATAGGATTAACAGGAAGAAAAGGGAGCAACAAGAACAAGCAAAGTAGGAGAGAAAGGAGAAAGGAGGCAAGACAAATCGAATTTGTATTAAAGGAAGATATCCTATCAAACAAACCAATCACATAAAGTCCACAAATTAATAGGGCATAATCAGTGATTGGAATGCCATATTATCAAAACAAGATGCCTAAATTCTACTTTGTCAATAAAGAAATCCTGGATCTTCTCTGGATGTATCACTAGTAGCAATAAGAAAGAAATTAATAAATACTTTCTTAAAAAGGCAGGCTTAAGCAGAAACTAAGAGAAAATACATAGTTCACAGAGAATATAAAACTAATGGTGTCTTTACATACAGACTGAAAACAATTCTGGCCACTAATGGATAGTAGGGCTGAGAGAGAGAGATATCTTTTGGAGATATTACATTACTCAGTGATACGTGGAACAGTTTAAACTTATCTTTTCCTAGTAACATTTCTATATTAATCAAGATGCAGGTTTATAGTTTACTTTTGAGCCTTACTGTAAGGTTCTTATCAGCAACAATTTTGTATAATCTATTGTGACTACACATATGCATCACGTTTAGTAAGGCTATAACAGGGAGAAACTCAGCATGTCTGACTCCAGATTGCCTCTATTTTCCTTGCTGCTGTGACCTATAGCTTAGAAACTTCTGGTTAGCCATGTTACAGTTAAGATTTGCAAAAACTGCTTTTTATCCAAATTCCACTTCATCTGAGGAGATAAGGAAGTGTGTACATAAATGACTATGCTATCTTTGAGATTTACAGGAATGACATGACCAGCTTCCCGTACACAAAGATCCACTGACCAAGGACAAAGAAGTCACAGGACCTTCTCAGATGTCTACAGATGTCAGTCACCTTTTGACTCCAACCTCCTCCTGTTCCCCACTCTTTCTAATATAAAAGGAGCTCAAATCTCGTGCTTGACTTATAGGCCTATTGTGTGGCAAGCAGAATGAGCTTGGACTCAGTTATAAGGCAATTTATGATTTATTGTGTGCATCTGAAATTAAAACCCAGAAGCAAACAATTATTTTAACAAGCTGTCAAGATATGCAAAGTTTTGCCCAAGAAAACATCATTTATACAGGTCTTTTGAAAAGTTGATAAAACTTGGCATTCCCTCAACAAACTTGTTACACAAAATTGTCATAAAATTCCTATAAAACTTAGGACTCAACTGCTATCAAAATCTTCCCTAAATGAGACCGATTTCCAACAGAGTACTACAGTTTTTAAACTCTGACAATTTCCTGCCCTTTTTCTCTTGCTCAAAAGAAAGGACAAAGGAGCATTACAGGTTTATTTTTTATTATTGTCATTAGTGAATTTTATTACCATCTTGAAAAATACCCAACACTCACTTCCTGTTCCTCTGCCACTAATCTCTCTTGGGCAGGCCCAACTCTCATTCTCTTGGAGTTTTGAGGGAAGCAAAGGAAATCTGATTAACAGGTAGCCCCCACCCTCCAACTCAAAGCCAACTTACCACTTCCTTTATGTACTGCCATACTGCCCTCATCTCCTCCAACATTCCTGGATCCCCGTGACACCAGTCTACTCTACAACTTATCTCCTAAGATACCATATAATTTACACACTATATATATATATATATATATTTTTTTTTTCTTTTAATGGTCTCTTTTTTACTAGAAAGAAAGTAATCTTCACATGGGCAGGGATCTACATCATTCTGTTCACTGACCTATCCCAACTACCTAGAACAGTGCCTGACACACAGTAGCTACTCAAAAACACACCGAATCAATTAATTCTTAATTTTGCCTAGGGCTCTATCTGTACCTAACTCCCCATCTGAGGTGCCACAAACTAAATCACATGCTGCTCCAATTCTAGTTACTTAATTTGCACGTAGATTTTTCTCACCCTAATGTCATTGTCATGGGTAAGAGTTTGTTGCCACAAGAACTGGAAGTGATATCTCCACAGTTTAACTTTCATTAAAACCCTAACAAATACTTCTGTTCTTGGCTGACTTCATTTTATGGCCATAAGAAACCCAAACATCTAATAGTTTAGTTTGTTTCTTTTCCCTCCTTGGACAATGCCTTCAGAGTCTCTTGCCCTGAATACTTCTCTCCTATAAATTTACTACCTCCATTCATTTCTATGTACCTTATCCATTATGCCTTCTCCCTACCCTTATAGTAGGCCTACTCTACTCCTCTGACTTTCCCTTGACCAACAACGATGTCCCTCAAAAACCTCCATAAAAGCCCATTTTGACAGAAGAGATAATTAAGATTAGATGAGGTCATTAAGGTTGGCCCTAATTCCAAATGACTAGTGTCCTTCTAAGAGGGAAGTTGAAAGGAGCCATGTGCATAGACAGAGGAGAGATCCTGTGAAGACACAAGTCAGTCATCTGCAAGGCAAGGAAGAAAGCCTCCGAAGAAACCAACACAGCTAACACTTTGATCTCAGATGGTGTTTAAAAACAAAAAAGTCCATTAGTAGTGGATTCATACACACAATTGTGAATCTATTTAATATATATAAGTAGATGCTATAACATATTATTATTGTAAAAGTATTCCTAGCAAATTGTAGCTATACTTTAAATTGATACATGTAAAGGTAAATGCTACCTACAGAACAGGATGGAAGGAATAGCTCACTTTATTTTAGTATGTAACAACTCCAGGGCTCAACTACTTACCCTTGAATCAGTGAGGGAAAAGGAAAAAAGACTGGGGCAGTGAGGGGAGGGGGCTCTCACCAGGGTGATTTTGAGCAGGATGGGTATTAAGTGATTGGCTACCTCCTATCTCAATGTCTCAAGCTAACCCAAAAATGACTATTTCATGTAGCAAAACCCAATCATTCCCGTTCTTTTATTTGTGAAAAGGAAAAACTCCCTAAAATAACATGCACTCATAATATAGTAAGTATATATATATAGCAAGTACTCAATAATTATTTGTTAAATAAATTCAACCCAAACTAAATGCCAGAATTTTATATGTACAGGCTTAGGTCTCAAAATGTACATTACCAACTGATAAATATAATAACAGTTAAATAAATGTGTCTATATGTTCAATAAGAACTTCATGCATTCATACATCCAACACATCATCAAACCATTGTAAGCCAATTTTACAATAAAATGAAACACCTTTGATTCGAATCAGATAATTCTCAAGTAACAATTTATGTCAGTCACACAGCTATCAGAAAATGAGAATAAATACTTGTTTCCAAAATTAATGAATCAAAAACAGTAAGAAAATTAATTTTAATTTATTCTCAATTTTGAAATAATATGTATTTTGTTATAATATTTTGATTCTGCCCTCCGAATACATCCCATGTAAATTACTCAAGCTAAAATAATATAGTATGCTTCAGTGAATCCAAAACACCATCATTATATGATGTTCCTTTATTGTTCATATACCAGTAAGAAATGAAAAAAGCTGACAACTGAACCATGATACAATGCTTTCCTATCATTTAAGAGTTCTTGTATTTTTTTGTTTATCATTTTTTCTATTGTTCAATTCCCATGTCTCTGTATCTATATAATTTATCTTTCCAAGATCAGATCATAGGATTTGGGAATTATGGTAGTACCTAAAATATACTTATCTCAATTTAAGCAATGATACTAGGACTATATTCATACATATGCAAACAATGACAATGACATCAAAATCACCACCAGGCAGGCCAACAGAGAATTTAAGAAGCTATCAATTTAAAGATACATCCCAATTAAAGATGGAGCCCAATTTAAAAATGCATCCTGGGATGCCTGGGTGGCTTAGTTGGGTAAGCATCTGCCTTTGGCTCAGGTCATGATCCCAGGGTCCTGGAATCAAGTCCCCAATTGGGGGGGGGCGGTCCTTGCTCAGCAGGGAGCCTGCTTCTCCCTCTGCCTGCTGCTCCCCCTGCTGTGCTCATTCTCTCTGACAAATAAATAAAATCTTTTAAAATAAATAAATAAAATAAAGAATGCATCCTAATTTCAGGTACATTGAAATATAAATAAAAATGTCCATCTTAGAAACCACAAAATACCATTGTTATAAATGTATAAACCTATAATATGATTATAAAAGGTAAATGGGTTACAATCAGAAACCCTATCACTAGATGGTCATCATTTGTTTCAATAGTAAAACTAATAAAGTCCATGTAGAAAGCTAGAACTGTACACATGTTAAAAGTAAGACCCCAAATCTCAGTGAAGCAAACAGCCCTTCAGAGGTAAATATGAAATGTGGGGTCCTTGAATGAAGCAAGGTTATTCTATCTCTTACTGACTGAAAGAGTAGTAACGGGTGTTTGTCTCCAGTCATAGGGCAAGAAAGATACAACATGAAAGGGCTGGCTTAAAATAAAACAGTGACAAAAAAATCACTACCATCCTTCTTAAGCAAATAATCTCCCTTCTCCTTTTTGATGTATTAGTGACATACCTTTTCCGTTTTCAATCTAGTATAGATTAACAGCTTGCAAAGTTGTTATCTTAACAACCACCTCAATAAATATAACGAAAGGCTTTTTTCTTAAAGGACTGTAACTCCAACTAGTTGTAATCTCCTTGAGGTTATAGGAGACAAAATTCTTCTGGAAGTTCTAAATTCTAAGTACTTATCAATGACATCAATCAGATTTCCTGCTAAATTTTATTTCTTAATTTTTGGCCTTCTGTAATTTCATAAAACCTATAAAAGTTTAATTGTTTATTGCTGAACTTTTGCAACATTGCCTGCAATACCACAGTAGTCATAACCATTAGTAAATTTGACTCCTCACAATAACCTGGATTCTCACCATCAACCTGTGAAGTAAATATGGCAACAGTCATTATTCCCCTTCAATACATGAAGAAACTTAAGTTTAAGACTTTGCCCAAAGTCACACAGTTAATAAGTAGAGTTGTCAGAACTGAATCCCAGTCCCTCTGACTCTGGGTCCAGAATATAATCACAGACTTAATGCCCATGGCTAGGAGCTTTCCTTCCTTCTCTCTTCCCTCACATAACAAATGATATTTCTCCTGAGATCTGACTTGCTCAGTTACAGAAAGCCCTTCAACAGGGAGTTAGTCATTATTAATGTGGTAATTCTCTACCTGATAACACCTGCATTTAGCACAGATATGGCAATATTAGGGACAGCAGAGATTAGTAGAAATATACAGTATTGATGGTCAGGTGATTAGGATCCAAAGGGACTTGAACACTTAACTTTCCTGTGCCTCAAATTCTTCCTTTGCCAAACCACAATGAAATGATGATGATCTCTAAGGTCTTTTCCTAATTAAAAACCTAATATTCTAAATCCTTATCAATAACAATCAGATCTCCTGCTAAATTTTCTACCTTTTGATATTTAGCCTTGCATAATGTGTTGAAAGAAAAAGAGGAAACTACAGAAACTTAACGGTTAAATTCTACAGTGGGAGAAGAAGAGAGAAGACATAAACAGATATTTTAATAAATTCCAACCACTGCCTAGCTAAGGACACTGACTATACTCATTTCAAACTAGATGGTTTCAGGATAAAAGAGATCTATACAGACACAATTGCCACATAAGCCCTTCTAGGTATACAGGATGCAGTTACATTTTACTAGCTTATAATACCCTTTTCTTGTACATGGCAAAACTACACTTTTCTCATTACAGATGCCCTAGTTCTTCCCACAAAGTTATTGTCAAATCTCCAAATGTCACTAATTTGTCCCTTAAAGCAAACATATAAAATACTCTGACATATGAAAAATGTTCACCATGTCCTTTAGTTGCTTCAAGATACAGCATATAAATCACTGAGTTTCTAAATAGAAGCAAAGTACCTAGATATTTTTGCCTAAAAGATTTAAAGCAAATTTCCCACCTCCCGCCCCCCCTCATTTGCAACTTACAGGCCACTTAACCTGCTTCAATCTCCAAAATATAAATTATTTTTTCAATTGATAAATAAATAAAATTGTTATTTTGGACTACCTGGTTAGTATGAAAAGGGTTATGTGAGTTAATTTTCCTTGTATATCTTTGTAAAAGTAAACTTCTAGTAAAATAGAAACTATTAAAAAAAAATAGAAACTATTTCTATCAATTGAGCCTCTCACTAAAAAGTAGTTTTTAGGGATGCCTGGGTGGCTCAGTTGGTTAAGCAACTGCCTTTGGCTCAGGTCATGATCCCAGCATCTTGGGATCGAGTCCCATATCGGGCTCCTTGCTCCGCAGGGAGCCTGCTCCTCTCTCTGCCTCTGCCTGCCTCTCTGCCTGCTTGTGTTCTCTCTCTGTTAAATGAATAAATAAAATCTTTAAAAAAAAAAAAAAAGTAGTTTTTAAATGGTCAAAAAACTTTGATTAACTTTTATAGAATGTTATTGTCACTACCATCTAATTTCTATGATAATGCTTTGTTTTAAGAAATGCACTACCACTGCACTACCCTAACTTACCAAAAAAATTGCCCTAACTTAACAGTAAAATGATTCCTCTTTTTGCCTTTGTTTCTCTGACCTATGTCCTTCAAAAAATTCTCTCTGGGGAGCCTGAGCTGGCTCAGTCAGAAGTGTGCAAGAGACTCTTAATCTCAGGATTGGGAGTCTGAGCCCCATATTGGGTGTAGAAACTACTTAAAAAGTAAAATCTTAAAAACATTTTTTTAATTCTCTCCTGAAAAATTTCCCAAACAACCAATGTTTTTGCTCCTTTCTCTCCAATCTTTTCATCCCTATCTTTGGGATACTTTTCATCCTTTCTCCTCTTTGATTCTCTGTCCATATTTGCCTTCCTCTTACTTCACTCCTTCATAGCTCATTTGCTTCCACAAGTTCAATGAACATTTCCACACTGATGAATCCCCAAGAACATTTTAGCCCTCATCTCTGACCAATCTCTGATCCTGTGTTTCCAGCTGCCTTCAGGATAGGCCTACTTGAATGACTTAATATTCTATTAGAATTCAAAACTTCTAGTTTCTCTATATCCTCTCAATCTCGCTCTTCATAATCTCATACTTAGAGACATCTAATTCTCCTAAGTAATCCTAACAATTTCAAATCGTCACCATACTGCCAACCACAAACCTAGAATGAATCAGGTTGCCTCCTTTATTTCATTGCAAGACGCTAAAATGTAACTGAAAATAGCCACACACAAAAAATGTGATGACTGTTTTCAAAACAAGCTGACAAGTTCATAGTACTCTTTTTTTTTTTTTTTTTTTAAGATTTATTTATTTGAGAGAGCTGGGAAGGGTCAGAGGGAGAAGGAGAGAGAATCCTCAAGCAGACTCCCTGCTAAGTGTGGGAGTGTGGAGCCTAATGCTGGGCTCCACCTCAGGACCCTGAGAGTATGACCTGAATTGAAATCAAGAGTGGGCAGCTTAACTGACTGAGTCACCCAGGCACTCTAGGGGTTCATAGTAGTCTATGGATAAATGTACTGTGGTTCACTCTTTCCCTACTGGACATTTGTTTCTAATTTCTCAGTATTACAAATAAAATTATAATGTTCATTATTACAATTCTTTCCATGTTCAAAAATATCTCCTTAGTCCAATATAGCAATATACAAGTGGAATTACTGATTGATAAGGTATAAGGATTAAAATTCTTGATTAACAGTGACAAGGTGATTCCTAAAATAGTGCTATCATAAAAATGTTAGCTCTGGGAGAACAGGGATCTTGTCCGTTTTGTGTGTATAAAAAGCACTAGTAATACAAAAATAAGCAGCAAACAATGTTCAACAATGAGCAGTACATGCTCAATAAATTTTAAATATAGGAATCAATCAGCCATAAAGCCCTATGAAAGTGTTCACACATACTAAGTAAACAATCCTTCCAATCCCGGCTCTATTTTCCACTCCCCTTTAAGAATGGCCACGTCAACCTTCAACCAACAAAATATGAGCAAAAGGACATGAGATAATTCCAGGCAAAAGCTTTTTTTTTTTTTTAAGATTTTATTTATTTATTTGACAGAAAGAGAAAGAGAGATCACAAGTAGGCAGAGAGGCAGGCAGAGAGAGGGGGAAGCAGGCTCCCCGCTGAGCAGAGAGCTGGAAGAGGGGCTAGATCCTGAGACCCAGAGATCATGACCTGAGCCAAAGGCAGAGGCTTTAAACCACTGAGCCACCCAGATGCCCCCAGGTAAAAGCTTTAAAAGTCATTGCCATGTTCTTTTTCCCTGTGAGAGCAACCAAGACAATAGGTAAATGTTTCTCTTCATGTAATTATTATTTATTATTATATTTTCACATAGTAAAATGTAAAGGTTTTTTTTTTTTTCCCTTGAAATGCACCCTTTTATTAAGCACAAAGTTGCAGGTAATGTCCTTAAAAAGAACTCCATGCAGGGAGGTCCTTTGATAGGAGCATTACAGGTGTGGAGTCCCAGTCCTAAGAAAAAATATGGAGCAATAAAGGAAGCTGCTAAAGTCAGAAGGCATCCTTGACTCTGCTTTGAGATCAAGCCGACTTTGAAAATCAGAGAATACTTTAATTCAGAGAATTCCAATAAAGTTTTGCTAGATTTCAGTGAAATAAAAACGTTTCATAGTGCAGCTCAAAGATAGTTTTATTGCAGCTCTAGAAGCCCCAAAAAAGCATCAAGAAACCAGGCAACATGCCTCGTTTTAAAATTCCTATATATGGGCTGAAATGCACCCGGGCATACGAGTAGAGGAGATAAAAAAGAGAAGGTAACCAGAACCTCAGATGTAAAATATGACTCAACTTGATATATTTTAACTGCAACAAATAAACCAAACAAAACAAATGTATAAAGATCTGGGCACGTAATTTGAGTTTCTAAAGAAATTTTAACTGTTATAATCTAGATCCCATTAGATAAAGAAAATATTTCTTCTACAGCTAAACACACCAGTGTTTAAGAGTTTTAGTGCGAATTGCAATACCTAAAAGAAATTAGAGGAAGTCCAAATGGAAATGAGAAGCAAGTTTAATGCTAATCAATTGGCATCTCACAAAGGTAGAAGAGTAGGATATTGTCTTATTGTTTTGTTTGTATTTCATAAGTAAAAGTGTTTGTGGGAGACTTTTAAATAAATGTTTGATTTTTTTTACTTTTTTAGGTAGTAAAAGAGAAAAAAGTTAACTAGGAGAAGGAGGGAATGAGAGCAGTCATCTGCAAATTTTGCAATCCAAAGGAATCCTCAGAATATTCTTCTTTGATGTTATTTGTTCTTATGCTTAGTTGCCACAATTACCATAAATGATTACAGTCAAGTAGTATGATTATCTAAAACCAAATATAGTGTTGTCATGCTTTTATCACAACTCAAGTTCACTATATTTTTCCCATCATAAAACTAATTCATGGTCAATGTAGAAGATATGGAGCACAATAAACAGCAGACGAAAGGGGGAAAATATCACTTCCAAAACTGTGATCTAAGTAAATCATTACTTCATATTTTGGTATATTCCCCTGTCATATTTTTTCCAGAGAAGTTTTTGCTTGTTCATTTGTTTCTTTTCTATAGACTTTAATTCTTCTTTTTTATTATGAAACATAACAGCATAAGCTTTTACTCATGTTACCTCAATCTATTCACAGCCTTCACTTTAATACAATAGTCCATCAAGTGAGCAGTTCAGAATTCATACTTTGCGTTAGTGCTGGGTACTTGCTTTCCATTTCTTTTACCATCATAAATAATTCTGTAAAGAACATATTGGGTGAAAAGTTTTTCCAGTATTTCCAATTCTTTTCTTAGAATATGTTCCTCAAAATTGAACTACTACATATCAAAAATGATAATCAAAATTAAAAGGCAATAGGCTTTCTAGGTTTGTAACAAACTAATACAGGGCAGGGAAGTGGATGGGAAGTACAGATGAAAGATGGTGCATGTTAAAAATTTTCCAGAATAAGTGTCTGAACAAAAATAAAAAGCAGACCACATTCTAAGAATATGTAATTTTTTTTTCATTCTAGCAAAAATGTAAGTTTAAGGCTCTTGATGCACATCGCCAGACTGCTTCCCTAAGAGCTGTAATCATTTCTAATCCCAACATAACCTGAAGGTTTATTGTGAAGGCTTCTTTACATCCTTTTTTCTTTTGAGTCTTTGTTTATACATTGACTTTGGCATGTCTCTCTAACCTCCTACAGATTTTTTCTATTGAGATAGGTTTCTGAGTTTTCACGTGAGTCTAGACACTGGCAATTGCTTTTATATGTTCCATTGTTCATCATGGAAACATGATTCCACTCAGAACAACAACTGGGTAACACAATGATTTACCTAGAGGGGTGTTTATCATATTGTTGTTTACAAGGCAAAACTGTATCATAGCATTGTTTAGCAAAAGTTAGAAGCAATCGTTACTGTACCACTTTCAGGGGCTACACAGTATTTCAAAATGTAGGCTACAAAAATGTTTGTGTGACACAATCCTGCCTTGCATATATTATATACATACCCATAGGTACACACACACGGGAAAAAAAACTCTAGAAGTGCATATACTAATAAAAATAATTATCATCTTAGTGGGTTGATATTACTAGTGATTTTTATAAACATCTTTATATGCTTTAATTTTAACAATAAACATTCTAAATGTATACTTTTTTTAAATTAACAACTAAAGCAACTCTCAACATATAACCAATCATTAACCACATCAATCTAACCTCAGTTATTTTATGTGGACCCCACCTCCTCTATCAAAAATATGCTAGGAATATACAAACAGAGAGCCAAAGGGTTTAACTTTTACTACCCAAACTACCTATCATTCAGAAGGTCAATAAGACCTATCACTCTTGCTGGATCTCTGACCCCTATTTGACAGTACATCTTAAATTCTCAGGAGTTTTATGTCTTTATAATTCATTTTTGATGACCTCACTGTCAGACAAGCTTTTGATATTCATCAATCCCCCCAGCCAGACTACTCCTGGGTGGATGTAAGATGCCACTCTCAACCCACTACCCCAAGTTTTATTTAGGCTTTTGAAAGACAGTTACCAAATCCCTCCTTTAGCCAGGGAAACAGCACTTAATAGTGATTTTCACCCCAAAATGTGTATACTTGATTTTTTCAAATATATACATACATATATATATGTTTATACATATGTATACATACATATACACGTATACACATATATATCATATATATATATATACACAAATTCAATTAGCAAACATACAGTACATCATTAGTTAAAGATGCAGTATTCAATAATTCATCAATTGCGAACAACACCTAGTGCTCATCACATCACCAGCCCTCCTTAACACCCATCACCCAGTTACCCAGTCACCCCATGGCAGGGAGAGTGTTTTTTGTTTTAGGTAGGCTTCACACCCAACGTGGAGTCCAACGCAGGGCTTGAACTCACGACCCTGAGATCAAGACCTGAGCTAAGATCAAGAGTCGGATGTTTACCGACTAAGCCACCCAGGCGCCCCTACACTTGATTTTGTTTAATTGTGGGGGAAAGAGACGATGTTTGAGCTCAGACATCACTCAAAAAGGACATGAGAAAACACCAAATTTAGTGGCTTTTTAGGAATTGGTGAGGAGCTGTGGAGAGAACCTGCGAAAAGAAATTCTTATGGGTATTTGGAAACTGTAACCCTTCTTTTTAACTTCAATATAACACAATCCTTAAAAAAAAATGCCCTTACTTGGGTTAACAGAACATACCTCAGCTGCAACAACTATAATGAACAAAAAATTAATATTGTTACTGTATAAAACACTTGAGATAATTGGAATGTACTGTATGAGTCTAATAGAGAGTGGTAGCTGTAGAATTCATTGTTCTAAAACCAAACTGCCCAGCTAAACGACTAACTAGCAGACAAGCTGAATAACCAAGAGCATAGCTCTGAGGGAAAAAGGCCCTAGTCTGAATCCTCACTCTAGCATTTACTGGGTGACTTTGGGCAAGTTAACTCATCTCTATGTGCATAGTTTCCTCACTGTACAGCATACTTCTTACCTCACATGGTTATTGGGACAATTAAATGAGGAACTATATATAAATCATTTAGAACAATTCCTATCAATAGTAAGAATAGACAAGAATAGTAAGAATAATAATAGTAGTAATAAATCATTTAGAACAATTCCTATCACATAGTAGGTCCTCAGAAACTTGTAGTCCTAAAGTTTCCAACTGTATATATCATCCAGAACTATATACAGTTCTACCAAAGATGGAATTGGTTGTAACAAGAGTATTTTGTTGCAGCTACAGTTTTTGGCTCGTTTCCTACTACTTACATGAGTTACGCTGCTTACACCCGCTTAAATACACACAGTACAGGTGATTTTAGAGAATAAATTTTCAATGATGAATGATGTTTACCTTAAAGACAATATGTCAGATCCCAAGTTCATGACTGGACTTTCTCGGAATTACAAAGATGAGAAGGTTAATTACCATTTTAAACATGATGATTGGCCATTGACTTGTTTTCCTTTCGAGAAAAGGGCAAAATATTCTTACTAAATGCAAAAATATTCCTGTTGACAATTTATTCATTGCTATTTATGACCTCTAGTTTTCTTTCAAATCAAGCAATTAGATTTTAAACAAACACTCATGAAATAGAACCAAAAACCACTTCCTCAGCATATTTAGTACTTCTTAAAGGTCTCCCACAAGTAACACCCTCCAATTAATATTTATTCTCTTCCTCACAGCATCGATGAGTAGGCTGCCAAAAGGAAGCCAGCTGCCAGCTAAGGCATAGGAAGATAACAACAATGGGATTCAGCCAGGTGAAAAAATATATAGCATTATAAAAAATGAGTATCTTATCCAACTGAAATATGCTAGGAGAATAAGAAGCCAGGAGACAACCAACTGTAAAAATATTAAGAAATAGGTAACAATTAAAGTCATTCTTTCTCAGCCCAACTAGATCTACTAACTGCCAGTGTTACTTTCTACTTACATTAGTATTACCTCAGGGAATCTATTGTTTTCCTATAAAAGCCAGCGAAGCTGCACAGCTTAACCAAGGTATTTCTCTATATTAGTTTTCAAGTATAGAAAGCTTATCTGTAAATAAAGCACACATCATTCATTGTTACCAGGATGTCATTAACCCTTGCTGCTCAGGAACTAAAATTATCTCTACAGGGATTCTTTTACAGAGAAACCAAAGAACTCTACTTATTAACCTAGCTCATATAAATATCACATAAGTAAACCATATATTCGACCATTTGCTATGGGTAGAGGAGTGCTGACAGGACATGCTGACCACACTTCATGACTAGTATCTTCCACAAACCATCAAGCCTGAAGTTTCATCACTAAAATAAATTTAGGTCTTAAAGGATTTCAAGGGAGAGGGAAATACAGAAAAGAACATCCAGATTAGAGATGGAAGAGTCATTGAGGATTTATATAACACGTAAGAAGAGAACAAATGGAATCAGCACAAGCTTTAAACAGACTATCTCAATTATGTTGAAAAGAACCGTGGAAGCAATATGGAAAATGTATTAGAGAAAACAGAGTCAAAGAAAGAGACAGTGTGGGATCTTAGTGAGGGGACCTGAACTGAAACGTTGCAAGAAAGAGAAGAGAGAAATACTAAATACATATTTCGCAGGTAGACCCAAAAAAAGACTCTGTATCTAACTCTATGAGATGGTCAAAATGGAAATAAAGATGATAATAAAGTTTCTAACTGTGACTTGTGGCTAAATACAGTAATGTCAAAAACCAAAATTATACACAGAGGAAGAGAACACGTTTGGTATGGCAGAGAAGGCCGCGTCGTGTTGAAAAAACGCACAGAATATCATCATAGAGATATATCCAGTAGACAGCTAAAACTTAAGGTCTGATGTTTAGGAAAGAAGTCAAGTAGGCAAGAAATCAAGGACAGTCAGCAAAGAGCAAAGAAAATAAAACTGAGAAAATAATGGGCAAAACAGAGACCTCAAAGAAGAATCAAGAAACAATGAGTGTAGTATATGACAAGGGACAAGAAAGTTTCAAGGAGGAAGTATTTACAGTATCTGATTCTGTTAAGATATCAGGAAGCATTCGTATCATGACCATCATATTTAAACATTGAGAAGGTATGGGAATTGTTCCCAAGGAGTTTCTATGGAGTGTTTAAGATCTAGATCTGATTTCAATGGACTGAAGGAATAAGTGAATTAAAATTGAAGAGAATTCATAGAAGTTTGAAAATAAAGAAAATGTGCAAATTTGACTCAAAATCATGACCGATTCCAGGGAGTGCAAATCTCTGTTACTATTGGATAGAAGAGTGGAATTACAGGAAATTCACTGTTTTCCAATTCCACTGTTTTCCAATTACAGTGGAAAACAGAAGGAATTACAGATAATTCTGAAGTCCCAAAATTCGATATGGGGATTCAATGACCTTAGCTACACTGTCCATTACATTAGCCATGAGCCTCAGTTTAGCTATTGAACACTTGAAATATGGCTCTTCCAATTTGAAATACATTCTGTGAAACCCATACCAGATTTTCAAGACGTAGTATTTCAAGATTTAGTATTTCATAATATTTTAATATGAATTATATATGAAAATAATATTTTGGATAAATTGAGTTAAATAAAATTTACACCTAAAATTAACTTCTCCAACTTTTCACTTTGTTAATGTGCCAACTAGACTTTAAAAGTATGTATATAGATCACATTATATTTCTATTGGACAGCCCTGATCTAGAGAATGAATATTATATTAGAAGAAAAGCAAGATCAAAAAGGCTCTGTAAAAATCGACCCTTGTGTATGTATCACATTAAGGCTGAAGTTTCTAAAAAGGTCACTCAGGAAAACTTCATGATTGTGTAGTTTAAGAAGCTAAGGTCCTAACTGATTAGATGGCTTACTCAGATCACCTGTCTCATTAGAAGGACAACCCAGAGAACTCATCTAGAGGTTTACCTCTGTTATTTCACTTCTTGAGATGTCAGTGAAAATTTAACAATTTGAATTTTAAAAAAATTATAGTAGCTTAACTGTTATATACATCTCATTCTATGCCACGTCCAATAAAATGCCTACTTATAGTAAAAAACATAACCTCCCAAACATATTAAAAATCATGACCTCAATAAATATTCAGTTTCCTATGTGCACCCGCCAGCCTATAAGATTTTAAGATATGTCAACCCGGGATTTGTTTTGCTTTTGTTTTATTATGGATATATATACACTCTGAATTAATTTCAACCCAATTCCAGAATTTTAAAGACAGCATCACCCCTTCAAGTATATATCTCTTGAAAAACAGTTGTAAGAAAACATATTTGAACAATTTCAACGAATTCTTAACTATTGTGTCTTTACCTGTCACTTGCGAGCTACAACTCACTAAGACACCATCATGCGCCTAAGTACAATACTCACAGCAAGTTAAAAATTAGAAAGGTCAAAGTATTGCTGAAGTATATGATCATATGCCATATTTCAATTTCTGGCATGATTTCAAGTCTTGTTCTCCCGTTGAAACCTTCAAACCTCATTCAAGGACTATGTTAAAGGTCAGCCTCAGTTTCAGGATCACCAACCAAATTACGACCAACCAAAATCTCTGGCTATAATTTCTTGAATACTCTAAGCTACTGTGAATCTACTTATACTTCTTATGTAAGAAAGGGCACATTAAGAAGGGAGTGGGGAGGAAAGGAATGAGATTTACGAAATTTTCTTTTCATGCTAATTTTCTATGTGAAAATTGAAAAACAAACATCACTATAAACTCTATGCAGTACTTAATTTTGGGAGATAGCTTAATAAGCTAATGAGTGCCAAAATCATGATAGTTATTTCCTTCATACAGTTATTGCTCCAAAATACAGAGCTGAGAAATGAAAAATAGATTATTTGATTATTTCATTCTGTATATCCACCCTGTATTTATTTTACCTAGTAAAACTACTGTCAGTGTTCTAAAATGACATTATGGAGAGTGACAGAAATAAAGAATTCTAGCTCCCATTTCTTGAATATCTGCTGCTATCTCAATTTATCCCACAGATAAAAGGCTGATGTGAACCTAGCATGGAGTTAGGCATGCACAGGGCGACTGAGCATTTCAAAGCAAGTTTTCAATTTTGATCTACATGTTTTCAATTCGTTGCCGTGTTGGTTGTGGCCCCTCTTCAAATAACTGGAGTTTGTGCACTCATCCATTTCAAAGGTATTCCAGCGTGGACCCCCCCCCCCCATAGGGCAGCCTGCCCACGGGTTGCAGTAATCTCCTAAAAGTACAGATCCAGGTGTCATTTAAAGCCGAGCTACAGCACAGCCTTAAAAGAGTTTTCCAGTTTTCCCTCATTGTATGTGCTATGTAGCTTACTGCATAGCAGGTACTAAGTATCCCACAGTCATCCATTCTTCAAAAAGCCTAATCCAGCATGGTACTACAGAGGATCACTCTCTTTCAATGCTGGAAGGCCGCATCACAGGCTGGGTATTTTTATGTCAACCTACTTTATATTAAAAATAACTGACCTAACAGGGAGGGTGGGGAAGTTGCATAAGGATTGGCGGTAGACTCGATATCAGTATTCTACACATAACATCTGAGAGGCCCTCAATCTGATATTAAGCCTAAAATTTTGTAGAAAGGATTTTTATTTCCTTAACTCTCAAGGCATCACTGAGATCAGGTCACTAAATTCAAGGACAGTCTTCCATTTTTCACTGCTAGGGAAAACCCACCTGTGTTTAGGACTTCAATAGTACAGGTTAATATGGGATCTAGAGATCCTTATGCTCATATGAGGCTAAGCTTTAACACCTTGTTCTAGATCAACAAATCTATTTACTGCTTTCTCCATACAACTTTTCACACTTGCCTCAGAATTTTCACACGTGTCATCTCTAAAACTCTCCTGCTGCTTCTCTGGTCAAAATACATACCACCTCATCTTCAAAACCTAGTTTCCAATTCTCATCTATTTTTCTTTCAACTCCTCTTCCTTCAGGAATTTACTACTCTCAGTATCCTATTAATGGTGGTTTGTACGGTTCTATAAATTCATCACACACCACATGTCTTCGTCTCACCTCTACGTTGATCAAGGACACACAAAGGTAGAAACTATACCTCCATTTCTGGTGTGCTACCTAACAACACTCACCACCAATGATATGCTGTTCAACCACATCACTGAATTTAAAACAAAACAAAACCTTTTTAAAAGTCCTGATGCGCAGTGTTCATCAGTTTTCATGATATAAATATTCACACCATAACTGATTTCAGGCTACCAAGATGAAATCACTGAACGCAGTGTTGTGAAGAAATGCACACACTGACTTGGGAGCCAGTGCAAGACAATGTATGACACTGGGCACAACTGCTGATTTAATGAATATGCAGTTTCCTTCCTAATATGCCCACCTGCCACAATTTTGACAAGTCTCAAAAATATCTATTTTTGACTCTGTTTTATTCAAGACACATTCATTCAGTAGAATGATTAAGTCCCACGAAAGGAGGTGCTTTGCCTGTTTTCCTTACTGTTCTATTAGAGTGGCTAGTTCTATGCCCAGAGTAATCCCTTAGAAAATATTTGTCAGATTAATAAGTTGTCATAATTTTTAAATATAATAAAATACTATATAAGTATCCAGTAAAAGCTGTGATAGGCCTCATAACATAAAATAATTAAACTACACGTGTGGAAAATAAAATAATCACTGAAAAAAAAACTGTCAAGTTAAAGGGCACGTTAGAAATTACTGAGTGCAATCTCTTCATTTTATTAAAAAAAAAAAAAATCCACAGAAGTTAATTGATACACAGTCCCTTAGAGCCAGAGTGAGCCTGGAACCCAGGTCTCATGGTATCTTGTCCAAATTTTTCCTCAGTAGATAATCATGACTGCCCCTTGGGTTATTGTCTACTTGAGCTAATAACCTATTGAGGAACTGTCATTATTTTGAAAAGCAGACTTTTTCATTGGTTTTCCACATTAATATATAATGCAGAACTACATTTAATATGATATCTAATAAAAGAAAAATCAAGGTAATTATAAGACTATCAGTGACCAGAAAAAAAAAGACTGTAATTATAAAACATATTTCTATATAAATCTGATGACCTTTTTCTCAACACAGCGTCATAGAAGCCGAGATTAGCCCAAATTCTAAATTCATACCATCTTTAAATTTGGAATCATCTATGAACCTAATTATCTTGATTACCATTCTATCTGATCATCAGTACAAAGGTCATGTAAAATTAGACCTTATATTGATTCCAGAAATGATTACCCAGATCTTCCCACAATTCAGAGGCCTAAAATAAAAACTATAAAAATGGCTAAGACTGTATCAACATCTTTATAAAATTTTAATAATTTACATGTCTATATAAATTACTGGGTTAATTTGAGAGAAAAAAATCTTTCTTTAGACAATATTTGGGATTTCTACCCACTTAGGTTTTTAATAAAACCTGAACTAAGAAACCCTTACAGAGATCCTAATTTCCTATACTGCATTTCTCTGAATGGTTCAATTAGACTAGCAGCCTCTAAACATGTTTCTGTTGTCAAACATAGAAGAAGAATCCAAATTTAAAGAACGGATCAATAACAAAAAAATACGGTATAGCTAAAATTATAGTATTTTAATGGGTTACAGATGATATCATTCTCATGAGAAATTATTTTTCTCCAATTCATTATTTGTTACCATTTAAAAATCTACATACAATAAATGTGTTTAAAAAATCATACGACTCAAGATAACTAAAAACATCACTTCCCTCCATTCCTAGAGTAAAAGTGAGTATTCAAAGATAATTGCAGAAGGTTAAGTTCGTTAGCCAATATTCCCCTAACACCTAAGGCAGTTTTCTGATTTTCTTTTCAGTATGATCTTATTACTGCCTAATTATCCATATTGCTTTTCTTTCTTTTTGTTCAACTGAAATTCACTAGAGCAGTTTAACCTTTCATTTAGAATCATTAAACATGCCCCCCTCCTTCACTGATAATTGGCCTCTTTCTTTATTAACTGATTTCCCCTCTTGATTTATTATACATCTTTTCTGCCAAATTTGGATCTATTCTGTTAATACATTTTTTACCTTCCTTCCACTCAATTAACACACTGTCACGGTTACCAAAACTTTCCTATTATTTCTTCAAGTTCTTATTGCACTTTGAAGATCCTCTAGTAGAATAATGAATTTTTAATAAACCTGGCATACTTTAATGATTCTTCTTTAATTCTATAATGAAATTTACGTTAGACATACTACTCACACCGAAATGTTTCCTACTGTTTTGTCGTAACTCTACAGCAACTTTTCAGTGATCCAAATACACAAATCTTTGCAATGTAACTTATGACCTCTAAAAGCACAAAAAGCCATATTATAATTACCATATCCATAGCCAAATCCAACTGAGCCAGCTTCTCTGTCAGCAATTTCAACATCCATACAATTTTTTAATAAAGCGAAACTTATATTCGTGATGCCTTCAGTAAATATTAACATGACCTCGGAATGCGAGTAAACCTGTCACTAGATTATGCAAGGAATAATCTCTCATAATACAGGGCACTGAGGCTTCTTATTAATGGAAATAAAGAGCAAAAAACAACAACAGCAAAAAAAAGGATTCCTCTTCCTTCCTGGACAGAAATGTTTCCCTGAGCTCCAAAGCACAAAGTTTGGTGGCTGTTGCTTTAAGCCCTTTCCCGCTCTTATCAGCCACAGCCACATTTCCCAGCAACTGCCACCTCTAGTCACCAAAAACAGTGCCTTTCTTTATAAAAGGCAAATAAAAATGGGAGGGTAACTACTGACCTCGGATCGAATAAGATTATGTTCAAGTTTTGAGATTCCTTCCACATTTCTGGGACCTGAACGATTAAACAGAATATGGACTCTAGCATTTCTGGTAAGAGCAAGTGAGCAGAATGTTTACTGGTAGGAAGTGCGTTGTAAGCCGACAAAACAGGGATAACCAGGATAAGATTAACTATTAGAGTCTTAACTCAGCTCCCAGAGTAAAGTATAAGGAGTAAAGAAATGTAAGCCTTCTACAGCTTTCTTACTTTAAATAATTTTAAGCAAGCGAGAAAAGATTTTGCTCTCATCCTCCTGTAAAACACCTGCCTGCCAACTTTCAATTTCTCCATTTTCAGTCATTTTCACCAAAGACATAATCTTAATAAATACAGATTCATTTGATGCTGGTGACCAAAAGAACCTTGGTGTTCAAAGTCTCCTTATCCATTCTGAAACTTCGGTATAAGGTACCAATATGGCTTCTTTTCTTTCAAAAATTTTCAATTGATTTTGACTCAAGCTTCAAAAGTACACAGAAGTCTGCATCTTTCTGATATTCTGAGTGATTGATTCTTATGTCCAGCTCCTCAAAACTATTGTCATGCAATCTTAAAATGAAATAGACCTTAGAGATTGACTAGTCTATACCATATATTTTGCAGATGCTAAAACTGACATGAAGAATAAATGAAGATAACCGGTCTGAGGTCACATAGCCAGTTAACAAGTAATGCTGCTGAAAGGAGAAGCAAGATCTCCTAAAGCTTTGTACTGTATTTTGTGCCAGGAAACTCACAGGTAGAGGCAGACAGAGTTAGTTTTATGTAAAAGAAAATAATGTGTCATTAGCCAAGTACCTAAATAAAATCAGTATTTGCGAATGCTTCTAAGAATCTTTCATAAAAGTTCATTTTCCTTTCCAATACATTTTAGAGGTAGTATTAGAAGAGTTTATAATTTTCAATTGTTTAATACAATTTTCTACTACGACGATAGCAAATTAAAGCAAACATAGGTGTTTGAAACAACATCCATTCATTAACTCACCATTATCTAGAACAGAAGTCTGGTAAGTTTGGGTGGGTACTCTGTGTAGGGTCTCAGAAGGCCAAAATCAAGGTGTTTCCTGCTCTGGGCCCTTATGTGGAGAATGGGGGAGAATCCACTCCCCGACTTATAAGGTTGTTGGCCAAATTCAGTTCCGTGTAGTTACAGGACTGAGGTCCTGATTTCTTTGGGGGCCTTTGGCCAGAGGCTATGCTCAGCTTCTAGACTTTCCTCTGCTCAGGGCCCTGGAATCCTCAAAGCCAGCAACAATAATGCTTCAAATCCTTCTTGCATCTGGATCTCTCTGACGTTTTCTTCTACATCTCCCTCACTTCAGCCTCTGCTTTTAAAGACTCATGTGATTAAATTGGGCCTGGATAATCAAGGATAACCTCATTATTTTATGGTCAACTGAAGGTCAACCTTAATTACATCTGCAAAGTCCTCTGGCAATGCAAGGTTTCATATTCATGGGCATGATATCTCATCATAGTCACTGTCCGCGCGAGTAGGGTATAGAATCTTCTCGGAGACCAAAATTCTGCCTACTACATTTAGCACCTATTTCATTAACATAAACTTAAGGGAATGTGACTGGTTTTGGTTTTTTAAGATTTATTTATTTATTTAGAGAGAGCGTGAGACAGAGCACAGTAGGGGCAGGGGAAGGGGAAGACGAAAGAATCTCAAGCAGACTCCCCACAGAGAGCAGAGCCCAGCGTGGGACTCTATCTCACAACCTGAGACCATGACCTGAGCTGAAATCAAGTCGGACACTTAACAGACTGAGCCACCCAGACGCCCCAAGGAAATGTGACTGCTTTTTTTTTTTCCCAAAAATATCCATATTGTTTACACTTAACTCTAACAAAAATATCACCCTTCACCCCTAATATTTATATGTCTATTTCCAATAATGACCAGATCAGCCCTGTTGATGTCCAGTGCCGAACCCTGCACCAATCACAGAGCCAGCTTCGTAAGGATATGACCAGTGCAGTCACACATGGGTCTGAGGCTCAGACAGACCACAATCTTAGGGTTTAATGCTCTGCAGCTGCCATCTTAAAATTCCTAACACTCTGAATGTGTTTTATAAGTGAAGTCCAACAGGACAATAGAGCATATGCTAGGGGATTGTTGTTGAAAAGGAGGATATTTCTCTTTCATTTTTGAAGAATAGTTCCAGTAGGTACAAAATTCTAGGCTGGAATTTTTTTTCCTTTAGCACTTTATAGATATCATTCAGTTATCTCCTGTCTCCCATTGGTTAAGAAGTCAAAATTTTTCTACTTTTCTTTGGCTTTCAGTGGTTTGACTACCATGTGTCCTAAATGTGTTTTTCATTGTATTTTTCCTGATTGGGTTTGTAGTGCTTCTTGATTCTATATGTTGATGTCTTTCATAAGTTATGGAAAATGCGAGGGACCCGGGTGGCTCAGTCAGTTATGTATCCGTCTGCCTTCACCTCAGGTCATGATCCCAGGGCCCTAGGATTGAGTCTCACAACAGGCTTCTTGCTCAGCAGGGAGCTTGCTTCTCGCTCTCCCTCTCCTAGCTTGGGCCCTCTCTCTCTCTCTCTCTCTCTGACAAATAAATAAATAAAATCTTTAAAAAAAAATTATTGAAAATGCTTGGACTTTATTCAGATATTGCTTCCTCCGCCCCACTCTCCTCTCCTCCACCTCTTCTGCTACTCCAATTAGATGGACATCAGCCTTTTGCACTATACACACCTCTTGCACTACTCATTTTATGTCACAATCTTGTATCCCTCCGTACTCCAGTGTAGAGATTTTCTAACTGACCTTTTACCCTGTTCATGAATCCTCTCCATGGTTGTATCAAATTGGCTGTCAACCACATCAACTGAGTTCTTGTCTTCAGTTATCCTAGTCTTCCTAGAGTTATCCTAGAGTTCCTTTTGATTTTTTTATAGATTCTGATCCTCTGATGAAATTATCGATCTTTTCATCAATTTTTAATATACTGATTATAATTATTTTATAGCCCATATCTTATCATTCCAACCGCTAGATCACTATGAGATTGTTTCTATTATTTATTGTTTTATTTTATTTTTGTCTTGTTCCTGGATTCTGACATGCACGGTGATTTTTTACTGAATGCCAAGTGTTGGGTACAGAAACTTACAGAAACTATGCATGATGTCTCTTGCTTCTGGCAAAGACAGTTTAAATAAAGGCAGATCATACTAAAGTCAGAATTGAGTTTATCAGAGGCCGCATCTCAATTTTTGTAAGTTATGGGCTATTTCTAGTTCTCGCTAACTCCTAGGTATATCCTTCAAGGGTCCCAATTAAAAGTACAGGGTATTTGACCAGAGTCCTGCCTCGTCCTCTTTGAATTACAGTTTGACTCACCAGCAGTGTAAAACTGTCAAAGACTCTACTCAGCATCTCACTATCTTAGCTGCCACTCTTTGGCTTCTCGGTCTCACAGCCTGTGATGCTTACACAGTGACAAATAACTCAAGATCAAAAAGTGGCACTGAATACAGGGTACACCTCAATGTGCACCTTCACTCTGGGATCTTTACTCTTTGACGGAGCTACGGTGCATGTAGATTTTTTTTTTTAATATTTAATTTTTTAATGTAGCTTTCTCATGTTTCTCAGTATGAGCCTTGTTTGAAATAAACTAGTCTATCACAGATGACAATGGAAATCAGATATTGATTGATCTTAGTAGACAATCTTTATATATGTATCTATATCTTAATGGTTTCAGAAGAATTTAAAACAGGTTGGCCTACCCATGTAACAGTTTATTCTTCTGAGCTATATTTACTATTTTGAAACTTAAATTGTCTGCTTCTCCAAAATACTTACTATTTCTGTTGCAATTATTATTTAAGCTTATATTCAAAATGCTTCTCCTTAAAAGTTCAATCTGACTCAATACATACAATATGTAATGCTATCCTGAACTTTCTTTTTTTTTTTTTCTTTTTTTTAATAAAAGTTACAGTGTTCTCAGATACTGGGTTTTTTCCACAGGAAAAAAATAAAACAGTTACAACATAAGTAACTGTTTACAATAAAACAGTTACAAACATAAGTACCTACTATTACATAAAATGCTGCCTGTATAACTTTATTCTTTGACAATTTCCAGTTATTGCTCAAAGGATATAAGATTTAGGAAATGGGTTGAGCAGAAGCTATGAATATCTCCTATAGTTATATTACCATAAAATCTCTATAATTCAAAATTGAAATTTATGATCACTGAAACATTTCTTAGCTCAGAACTAAGGAAATGTTTTGTTGCATAATTAAATGTATAACAATTGTGGAAGCAGTTTATCCTACTCAGGAAAGCAAATTGATATTAAAGACTACCTTAAAGGTACTAACTTTTTGTATGCCTACACAGAGCAGTTACAAAATCAGTTTAATCTATATCGAATAATAGCAATAAATACTTACACTACCTCATTTTTTAAAGGACCATTTGTAAATATACTTAGTAATGACTGCAAACTACAATGGATAATTTAAAGTGCTAAAAACTAAATCTCTCATCAAAATAAACTGAAAAATGGATTTCACTGTCCACCATTTTACAGTCAATTAATTTTAAGAGGGGAAGAAGAAGAAGAAAAATAAAAAGAAAAAAATAAGAAATTTTACTTATGAACCTTTCTTTGAAAGTCATGGTCTTTGTAACTTTGTGTTCCTGAAATATATATTACCGACAAACTAAGAAAAATATTTGGCTATAAACAAAAAACAAATTAGGAGTGAATACAGATTCAACAGATAAGCATCCACAATTACCTTCCTCCAGATCAACAGATAACTGGCTTTTAATACAATTATAGGTCATGATTCAGTATTATCATTGCTCTGAACATTTGTTCAAAACCTGAATTTGGTTTTTTAGCAGATTAATTTACCTTGGTTGATTAAGAGAGCTTTAAAGATTTACAAGCACTCAAAACACAAAGGAACTAGCACCTTTTATTTTTTTTCAAAGGCTCAATTCCATTTCATCTATTTCCCTGGCTGAAAGCTTCATAACTCTTTGTTCACATTCACTGCTAGAGATGTAGCCATAGTGGCCATCTGTCAGAAAATGACAATTAGTTTAGCATGTCACAAACCAGCTGGAGAAGTGGTATGCATACTCTATGTTCATAATAAAGTCTTATCACTATTAATGAAGAGACTACATTTCATGAACCACTGTATCAGAAATTCATTACAGAAATGGGGATAATATGATAGAGGCCGAGATATTAGAGCCTGCTTGACTTTTTTGCTGAGAATGAGTAAGTGTCTTCAACCAAACCACCATCCCAATAAATAGAGGCATTGTAGTTTGAAGGTTAAGAACACAGGAGTTGATGAGAGGCACTTGAACACTTTGCTTTTCCATTTACTAGCTGTATGTCCTTAAGCAAGTTACTTATCCTCTCTATACCTCACTGTTCTCACCTATAAAATAGGAATAACAACAGTACCTACAGTCAGGGGTGGTTTAAATAAGGATTAAATAAAAATGAGTATAGAACTCTTAGCCCAGTGACTGGAAAATAATAGTCAATACACATTAAAAACTCTTGTGGGGGTGCCTGACTGGCTCAGTTGGCTGAGTATGTGCCTCTTGATTTCACGGTCATGAATTCAAGCCCCATATGGGACGTGAAGTCTACTTAAAAAACAAAGAAAGCAAACAAACAACAGCTGTGGATACATTTTTTTTCTCTCTCTCATAGACTGCATGTCTTTTTTCTTTGTGTTTAGACCTGATCGCCCCAATACTCTTACCAATACAAAGTGTTTCGCTATCTTGGGAAGTCTGTCTTTGCTTCATAGCAACTACCTCAGTATTTTTCCACCCCAGACTTTAGGATCTCACATGAGCTGACCTTAGACACACTCCAGGAAAGCAGCAGTGATTGATAGGAAAAGGTTTAGACAGTGATGCCCCTCCAATAGAAACAGAGTACATGTCACATGTTTAATTTTGAATTTTCTACTAGCCACGTTAAAAAAAAAAAAACTCAAGATGGCAGAGAAGTAGGAGACCCTGTTACAACCGGTCCCCTAAAGTGAGCTGGATATCTACCAGAATACGCTGAACACCCATGAAATCAGCCTGAGAAGTAAGAGTTTTCACTTCTGGATCTCTACAGGAGCAGAAGGCAGCAGTGGAGAGGTAAAGCAGAGTGGGAACACTCGAACCTATATCAGAGGATAAACAGAAGGGGGAGGGAGCCACCAGAAGCGACCCAAGAACAGTAATACCCCACAGGAAAGTGCCCTGTAGTTGGGGACCAGCATTAACTTAGAGTCCGGTTAAAAACACTTAAAAAGAGCAAAAGATCTTAAGGAGCAACTAGTAGAAATGGGTGGTCGTGGGCACGGGCCTAAACCCACATTCCCAGGAAGGACGCCACCCGCCTCAAAGAGAGACTGGAGGGGGCCCCAGTCCGTGGGTCATGAACCTGCAGCTTTCCACTCCATGCACCATTTCGTGGGCGGGGCGCACTCCTGCAAGCCCCTAAGAGAGCCTGGTGTGGTCCGGGAGCCGGCAGCTTTTCTCTGTGTGCAGCACTCTGTGGACTGGGTGCACTCCTGCAAGCTCGGAAGTTCACTTTAATAATGTACTTTATCTGACTGAATATACTCAAAATATTATCATTTCAAGAAGGGGCAAGAACCACTTCCACCGCTCAACAGTCACACTGCCGGCTATGTCGGACAGGACAGGTTCAGAGTCAAGTACACCTGGATGTGCATTCTGGCTCTGCTATTCACTTACTAAATCTCATTTTCACTGTGTTATAAATAACCATTTCCAGATATTGTTATGAGAATTAAGTAAAAATGGCATACACAAAGTGCAGAGCACAATGCCTGATATACAAGGGTACTAATTAAATGAGAATTTCCCCACCCTCATCTTCTACTCTAGAACTGCACATGGGCTCAGTGTAGTACCATACGATCTATGAGCCAGCCTTAGTTCCTTCTCTCCTATCTCCTATTAGCCTTTCCCCTACCTGCACAGCTCTCCCTCCTTGCTTCCTAGCAGCAGTAAACATGACTGTGTGGACTTCTAGAAGCCATGGAGTCTCTTAGTCATGACCCAAGTATGGGGTCCTTAGAAACCAAAATGACAAGAGCATCTCCTTCTCTGGCCCTGTCTCACCTGCCCATAGCTCACCACTGCTACAAGCTTCCCCAGCAAGCCCCAACAACAGCAAAGCTTCTCCACTGGAACACACGCTGACCTCTAAGTGTCTAAAGGTAAGGATTTTTCTACAAAATAACTGGCAGAACCCTTCAAAGGTGTCAACACCAAAAGAGACAAAGAACAAATGAGGAACTATCACAAATTGGAGGAGACTTAGAGAGATATTAAAAAATCAAAATGAAATATGGGATCCTGTTTAGGATCTTGGTGTAGAAAATGGACATTAGTGGGAAAACTGGTGAAACTCACATTAGGTCTGTGAGTTAGTTAATAGTATTTATTTATTGCATCAAGGTCAACTTCCTCATCTCAGTAATTGTACCATGGCAATGTCCAATGTTAATTTAGGCGGATATAAGATGAATAGTCTGCTGGTCTAATGGATAACATATATATTACATTTATATTTATATATATATATCAAATATATATTATTTATCTATATATGTATATACATACATATGTGTATACATATATTTATCAAATCATCTCACTGTATGTTTTAAATATCACAATTCATTTGTCAATTATACATCAGTAAAGCTGAAAAAATACATTGGCAGTTATATGGGAACTCTATACTATTTCTATGACTTTTCTTGAGGTCTAATATCATTTCAAAATAAAAAGCTAAAACACTTTAAGTGATTATTTGAAACTATATTATGAAGGAAACTCTGTCCCCATGGATTTGTTAATTGATATATCACTGGAAATATGCTACTTATGTTAAGCCTACTGCAGTAAGGCCATCACACAAGTTAATGAAGAGTCAATTCCAAGGTATAGAAAATCCACCTTAATCACCACTATTAGTTCACAAATCCACTAAGAGAGTATGATGTCACCTACATACATTCAGTAATACCGAGGACTTGATGGCAGCAAATAATGTTTTAGGTGACAAATAATGTTTTTTAAATAAATATATCTTTTAATTTAACATTATTGAATAACATGCTTAAACATTAGCTCCACTGAGACCAACTTTTCACAGAAAGAAAGTGACAGGAAAAGGTAAGGAAGAGATGCAAAGAAGCATATATTCTACTATGTACCGCCCCAGACCCTCCACCCTTTAGGGAACAGCCTTGGTCAATAAACTCTGAACAAAACCCACTGCAATAGAAAAGAAAGTCTGTTCTGCTCCAGCATGTGTTTCTGTAACACGAATCAGCTCATAGGGACTATGGAGAAAGGGTTTCAGTATAAAGCAGAAGCTACATTAGTTCATATGGAATTTTTTCCCAGATCATTAATGTGTTGCCTTATTAATAATAGTAACTGAAGGCTAAGTACACTAATGGCAATAAGCTAGGAAGGAATCATATTAAATATTTAATCCTTCTCTTATATATAGGTGCTTATTGCAAGGTTAACCCTGATCTTTGTTTTAAATATATATACGGATAGATATAGATGTATAGATATATATAGATATATTTTATATCAATATAGACATAGACATGAAAGTACGACTGAAAAATGAGCAGAGGATAAACCTCTGGTATTAGTACATTTTGTACAAATCTTACAATCTTCTCACTATTTGTAACTTCTGATGAAAATGTCCCCTCTGCCTTTGTATACATAGACAAGCTCAACCCTTCCTTACATTGCCTTTCACCAACTTACCTTCAGCTTTGTCGTTTTAAATAAATCCTACATTTACTAAAGTGCTTATTTACAAAAAATTTCATGTCGTTTAAACTGTGCTAGCAGTTTTATTGAATTGTTATTGTTTTCATTAGTGCTCTAGTTACAAAGTTGCATTAGCCCCACTGCTTTATGAATTTGCAAATTACTTTATGTAATTTTTCCAGAAATGTATATATAATAATAAAAAGGCTGTATTTCCACATACACTGAATATATAAAACGCCATCCCAGGATTTTTTTAAATATAAATTGTCTTACTATCTTGTTTCCAAAGATTTTATGTATCAATGAAATGTGTCATATCAATTTGTAAATAAAATGACAGACTACATTTTCTATTTAGCCTTAAATACAAATTGAGTCACTCATTTCTTGAGTCACACATTTCTTAAATAGATAGAATGTTCTGATATAATAATGATAATTATCATCTAAGTTAAAACCAGACTGATACATTTTGTAAGAAAAGCAAATATTCAGTGTTGACATGAATTAAATATATATTCATGAACATTAATCAAACCAACATCAATCTTTTCAAATGAAGCAGTCTATAAAATATCTAAAACTAATGACTTTTAGAAAGTATTTTTGCTCATAAAACTAAAAAGATACTTTAAATGTGTTTTATATAGTATTATATCATGCTAAAAAAGAATTTAGCAAGACTTTTTGTTTCTTTCTCAAAAAAATCATTGCTTAATGATTATTTGTTGTTAAATAATATAATACCAATCACTAAGCATTTTTGTATGTAAATGGCACCTTCTAGCAGCAAGCATTATGAAAGAAAATTTGCGTTATTTGTACATGACAGAAATACAGCACATAATTAACTCATTAAAAATACAGTTCGACCCAAGGAGCTATAATTTGTTATATCAACTCTAATTCAGCTATATTATTTTAAATTAATGTATAAAATAAATATCAATTAATTTAATAATTATGTAAGAGAATAATATTCTCTTTTTCACATAGTCCATAATATGCTAGCATACTTTTATGGACCCATGCAACACTGAATTTCAAGGAGCCTTTTTTTTTTTCCAATTACCTATTCAAATTTACTTGCTTAGAGATAGTCAGCATGTTTCTCTTGGAAAAAAAAAAAAAACTGCACAACTGTCTGCTTATAGTGTGACCTCTTTCACTTGGGTGGGTATCCTTCTCCATCACCGACTAAGTGAGAATGTAACCTTGTCAAACCAAAGGCAAAAGAATAATGAGCACACAACAGGCTAACCCAGCATGGAAAAGGTTGTTAAGGAGGTTGCAAAAAAAAGTACTCTGAATGACAAAATAGAAGTAGAGTCCAAAGAGTAAGTTAATATTAAAGAAACCACTCAAGAATATGAGGAACATTTAATCCCCACCCTTGGATGTCTGCCATACAAAACTCCACTCAAATGTATTTATTTTATTAGTTACTAACAAGATTTAGTTAATATGTTTTTAAATGAATCCTGGTAAAACAGGCTTGAAGGAGACACATTTATAAAACATCTATTTCCACAAAGAGCTAGCCAAAGGTAAGTATGAACAAGCAGATCATGTTTTACGTTTACCAAACAATTACATTCTCATCCAACAAAAAAACAAGCATTCCAATTAAAGAACCAGAAATAGAAACTGGAAGCCTTCACCAAACACCAGGATTTTACTATCATCAAAACCAATGACAGTAACTGCTATATTAATTGCTACCCAGATGTACTAACTGCCATCACAGGGAAGCACAGGAAAACATTTTGCTAAGTAGCTGAAACCAGAAGAAATCAGGCAAGTTCTGTTAGTCTTCTCAGTGGGAATTTACTTTTAAAACAAACAAATCTCAAACCTAAACCATCCCAGCACGTGCTGGGTCTATGGATTATGTCACTGCGTCAGTCATGCACACTTGGGCATCCTTTTCCTACAGTACGACTGGAATGAAATTCTTGTTCCAGACCAGTTGTAATACTTTAACAGAGAAACAGTGCCACCTTTTGGTCCCAAACAAAAGCCTCCAGTCTACTAATCTTCCAAACTGCCTCATTTCAGTTCCATCACCGAGACACACACAGAAATGTCACTGAAAATCGTGTTGCAATTATCATCTTCTGGAAATACTGTGGACATACACAAACTAACAAAAATGAAAGTAACATGAAGGCCGCTTCCAAGACGCAAAATTTCAAAATAATCCCAACCTGATACCAAATACGTGTACTTTAGACCATCGATACAATTTCTAATCAACATATCATCAAAGACATTTCACCAGATTCAAGTATGTCAACCAACTGATATATTTTAAATATAAAAGGAAAATGCTTTTTGATAGCATTGTTACATCTCAAAATTGATTTTTTTAAAAATAGGTTAATTTAATAATTAGCAATGATACTAACAGCAAATTACCAGTTAAATCAGACAATAACTTTATATTCAAATATAATATGCTTCTGATTTACTTACACCAATGACACAATGTCACCACGTTGTACTTCAAAATTCCTCACTTTCCAGTGGTTCAAAAGCACCACATCAGATGATTGGCTCCCCCCAGGATTCAAAGAAGGCTAAAAAATAAGGAGAAAGAGACACACATCTATCATTTGTATTTTTCAATCTTCATGGTTCCTTGCACTTCACAGCTCTAGTGCAGTGCAATAAAACATTTCTAATATAGTAGCTTTCAATGAATTGCTGTTCTAAAGTAACTGCCAATGATGAGTTTTCAAAAAGACTCATCGGTATTCTTCCCAGGTCAACTGGGGGAAAAATACATTACCAATACTTATGTGAAAGAAAAATGTGCTAGATATTCAAATCTTTACTAAGCTCCAGTAAAGAGGTATGACAAGCTTTAAGAAGGATTATTTAAAAAAAAAAAAAAAGAGGAAGAAATGAATCAAACCTCCCAAAGGAATATTCAGATGGGATCTAATTCCACAGTAGTGCACATCACTGTTCCATTTGGGAAAAAGAAGAAATAATCTCCAATCAACCAGGGAAACAGCCATATGAAGAAGAGAAGGGAGCAGAAAAAAACAAGAGATGGGATAATTATAGAAGATGTGGGCATTTCCCACGTTGACCTCTCTCTTCTAGAGAGAGCAGGGAGCAAGTGTCCTGGTCCCAGTTTCAGCCTAGTAAGTGACCTTCACCCTAAGATTCAGATGAGTCTAGATGTGCCTGAGGAATGATGGGGCAAAAACTGAAACATGTTTTATGTAAGAATTCATCTGAAGGTCGGGAGCCATCTAGGCATAAAAATTTGAGGAACCATGAAGACAACACACCTGTCGGTTGGACAGGGGTGCCGAAAAAGCCAGTGAATAACAAGTCTGAAATCTGAGGTGGGAACAGAGAAAATAAAAAGAGAATAAGAAAAACCAGGAAAGCTTTCTTGCCATTGACTCTCCAGGGTCTCTGAGCACACCGCGAGGGGAAAGCGCAGTCTCTGTGGGAGTGGGGAAGGGGCCAAACCACAGCGGAGCCTCTCCGCCTCACTGACAGGGGCAGCAAGAGGAGACACAGCCACAGCCCAGGGCAGAAGCCAGGAAAACAGTGGATGCCACACAACAGCCAGCCCCCAAAGCAGTAGTGATACACTCTTTTTCAAAGATTCCTGAGATTATTTGAGGACTTCCATAAAGCCGCTGTGGGCAAAGCTATAGAAATATTGTGTGGGTGCAATTATCGTGATCTTATTTTTTACTCCCCACGTTTTCTCATGGCCAAAATATACTGGACATTTCTGAAGATCTCAAATACTCCCACAGCTTCTACCAACTCCTTTACATGATAATGCCTAAGTATCTCTATCTTTATTTTTAAATTCTGGACTACTCATTTTACTTGACTATCTCATGTAAAATTCAGCACAATTAAATGGAAATTGTCATTCTTTCTTACCAAAAAAGGTTTTCTTTATTTTCTTACATCTTACTTACCATTGCCCCAGTCAACCAGCTTAAAATCTTGGTTATCTTTTTACTTCATAGGGAACCAATCACCAAGCTAAGGAGTTTTATTGTTTTTTTCATGAAGTCTTTCACTTATGGTCCATCTTTCCTCTTCCCTCTTTAACATTAACATACTTGAAGCGCCAACTGTCATATAACTCACCATGTAACTATACTAATCATTTTCACCTCCAACTCAGAAAGGAATGATTCCATTTCTTTCTAGCTATATGATTTTGAGCAAGTTACCTAACTTTATCATGCTTCAATTTCCTTACTAGTAAAGTGGTGATAATCAGTAACTTAGCTAATTAGTAATAATACACAATAATAGCCAGTAATGACCAAGTGCTCAACTGTTCTATTAATGATAATCAGACATACTGGGTGCTTAAAAGGTGCAAGGCACAAAAAAAAAAAAAAAAACAAGGTGCAAGGCACTGTTCTAAGAACTTTACAAACATTAACTTACTTGGTGAGATCATTCACTTCAAGTGCATACACAATAGTTCTTGACCCACAGACAAGCTGTCAGTAATATTGGTATATGTCTCTATTATTGGTAATATTACATCACAATTTTAATGATAGGTAGTTTTGTGTCCTTCCTCAGGTTCCTCTGGCTCCATAATAAAGAACAGAGCTGATATTGTAGGATGAATCCACAGGTTTTTTTGGGCCATGTGCTAGGGAATGGAGCTTTTGCCATCACACAGTAGGGTTAGATTAAAAATTCCGCTTCCATGGGGGTTCATTCTCTCTCATTCATATTCTCCATCTCCTTGTCTTTGAATTTAGTATCTTGCAAGTCCTTTCCCCTTATTTCTATTTTTCCTCCTACACAACTGATGTAATAAAGGTGGCCTAGGGGGAGACCATCTGAACCCTAAAGAGAAAATCTTCTCATTGTACTTTCACTGGATTTCTTTTCCTTGTCAACAGATTAACAAAGAACAAAAGTGCTTTAGTAAATTGACTGCTCTTCCTTAGTTTCTTTTATTGCTGTTTTTCAAAAGTTTGTGACCACCGCTCATAATAAGAAATGCATTTTACACACATGGACAAACACACAATTCGGAACGAAATTTCACAAGACAATAATTACCTTTATGACATATACCCTGATATTTTCTATTCTCTCCTAATCTGTTTTTGAATTCTGTCTATAACCAACCATATTAAGTTCACATCCACTGTCTCAATTTTGCAACCTACTAGTAAGGTGCAATCCACCATGCTAAATTCATAGCTCTAGACAATTCTTCTTCAACCATTATCCTATGACTGTCGCATTTTTCCAGAATTCCACCTTTAGTTCATTCATTCCTGTCTTTAAATTCTTTCCCTGAAAAATCTCATCAACATTCTCAGTTGCAAATATCACCCACATACAAATGACTTCTAAATGTGTAGTCCCAAAATCACTTCCTTCTCTATCCTCAATCCACAGCACTACACACTACAGCACATGCATACGGTAATGTAATTTTTGCTTACCTGTCTCTACAACTAAGCAAGAAGCACTTTTTATCCATCATGGTAACCCATAGTTAGATTTATACTCTCAACACCAACTACTTCTCTGAGATCCAGCTCATAGCTCTAAGTGGTTGCTGAACATCTCATTTGATCAAGTCATTCCCCTACCTTAAATCCTTCACTAACTTCCTAATGCTACCAACGTGACTAGCTTCGAGATCAAAATCAAGACACACATGATCTGCAGGACCCTATCAATCCTCATTTACATAGTTCCTACTGGTTAAATTAAACCATAAGTAGGTTATTCACTGACACTTCCAAGCCATCACATAAGGAAATATTTCTGCCTGAAATGTTGTTCCCTCTTGTCACCTTCTACCATCTTGTTAACTCACCCAGCAAATCAACATTTGCATCTCATGAGGCAATTTCACAGGAATTCTTTCCTAACCCTCATTTCTCCTTCTCCCTATTCCCAGCTTCAGTGTCCATTAGGTAATCAAAACTCTCAAGTTCCCCATCACCAACCTGTGATCATTTCTATCACACCATATTTAAATGTGCATGTAATTATTGCCTTGTCTCTGTTTCCAAGAGTCTGTAAGCCTTTTGAGAATATGTTGTTTCTTATTTCTGTGTTCTTGACATCTAGGCACATGGGGTGTTTAACAATTTTCAGTGAAAGAATGAAAAATACCAATTATTGAAATTCCCCAAAACTGCCCAAATTAACATGCTCAGAAGAGAGATCATATTCCATTCCAGTTCCCAATTATATTTCTGTATTCCCCTCCTTAGTTAAAGGTATACCATTCACCCTGATCCACAGACTAAAATACTCTTGAGTCAGCCTCAGTTTCCTGCTCTCCCTTTGGGTCTCTCATCATCCGACTGTTCCTCTGCCCAGAATACCTTTCCTCTACTTGGAAAATTCTACTTATCTCTCAAAGCACAGCTTGGATGGTGACTTCTGTATGAAGCCTTAAATAAACAAACAAACAAATACCTGCAGTTTCCTTATAGAAATTAGGAAATTACATCCTGGTGCTCCAAGCCGGAGGACAAAAGAATCCCCATAGACTAAATATTGATACTGGGATTCATCTTTTCCTCAGAGGATCACTCATCAACTAGCTTTTCTAGCTCCAATTGTTAGAACCAAAAGGTAATGAGGTGTAAACAAAAGATCTATGTAGGGAAAAAAATCCCAGAAGGAAGCATGTCTAATTTCAAACAGTAAAATACTAGAATCACCAGTCAACACCTAGAAGACCTTGTTTGATTTTATAAAGGAAACAATACAGTTTTCTTTTACCTTTCCTCTCCTCTATAAGGTTACATTTAATCATTCCCCCATCTGTGCTCCCTTTGCTATTTAGGTTAACTTCAATGATACTTCTTAAAACCTTGTCATAGGTACCTGTCTACACATATGACTCACTCAACTGTAAGCTTTTCAGTTGCAGAAATCATGCTTACCCATGTTTGTATGCCCAGAACAAGGGCTCGAAAACAGTATTTCTATACTTAAAAGTTTAAAATATTAAAGGTTTTTAAAAGCATTTTTAAATAAGATGGTTCCTAGGCAATGTACATTATCTAAACAATGCATGCATTTCTTTCCATAAAAACATATCCTAGGTGAGTCTAGTGAGAAAACTTTTGTGCTGCATCAAGTTAGGCAATTTAAACACAAGGAATAAAGTTGAACAGCACTTTATTATTATGCATAATGAAATAATGCTAACGTAGTATTCATTATTTGAAACAGAATAAAAGAGAATACAATTTTCACAACAGAATAAAATTTTTTCTTCACTATTCATTTATGAATATGAAAAATACTTTTAATAAAGAAAAATTCTCTTCAATTGGGAAACTGTTCTATGGGACTATAACAGCCATAGTTCTTTGTACTTCAATTTAAAAACTTATTAAAAAGAAAAAAAGCACGTTAGTTCCTGAGTTCCCTAAAACAACTTTTGAGAAGAAAAATAATGCACTAACTTCAAAATGAAAAATGTATATGAAAATCAAGAAAATCTCATTCGAATAATGCTATTTCAGAAAAATTAGTAAGTCATGTTATTACTTAGAAATTTTACATCTCACTTTCCCTTGTGGGAATGGCAGTTTGTGCTTCAGACAGAGCAAGTAATCTTTTCAAATCAAATAAGTTATACACATGAAATCTAAATTAAAAGTCATAAACTTTCGGAGACTAATGTAACCAGAGTCTATATTTTCTTGTCATATTGTTAATACCTTAAATTCCAGATTTGCCAAGACAACATCAAAATTATAACCAACTTAAGATAATCAACTTTGGAAATAAGAAACTTCAGAGAATGGGGCACATGCATGACTTAGTTGGTTAAGCCACCGCCTTCAGCCCAGGACATGATCCCAGAGTCCGGGGATCAAGTCCCTCATCAGGTTCCCTGCTCATCAGGGAGTCTGCTTCTCCCTCTGACCCTCACCCCTCTCATGTTCTCTCTCACTAACTCAAATAAATAAAATAAATATTTAAAAAAAGAAAGGAAGAAAAGAAAAGAAAAGAAAAGAAAGCTCAGAGAATATTTAATCTAGGAGTTTCTACCTCCACTTCAAAAATGTGTTACTGTGTGAGATGTTCCTCCTGGTAGTCAAGGAGATTTCCAGTAGTAAGGAGAAAAACACTGATAACCACTGGGACTACAAACCCCACAGCTGTTCTGCCCACCTTTTCTTCAGTGACTTGCATCTTCAAATGCAATCTATTCATGGGCCCCTACCCATGCAGCAACAAGGTTAAAAATCAACAACTTACCCAAAACCAGACAAAGACCCCACCAAAAAAGGAGAATTACAGACGAATATCCCTGATGAACATGGATGCAAAAATTCTCACCAAGATTCTAGCCAATAGGATCCAACAGTGCATTAAAAAGGATTATTCACCACGACCAAGTGGGATTTATTCCTGGGCTGTAAGTGTGGTTTAATATCTGCAAATCAATCAGTGTGGTACACTATATTAATAAAAGAGAGGACAAGAACTATGTGATATCTCAAAAAATGCAGAAAAATCATTTAACAAAATATAGCATCCTTTCTTGATTAAAACTCTTCCCAGCAGGTGTGCCTGGGTGGCTCAGTGGGTTAAAGCTTCTGACTTTGGCTCAGGTCATGATCTCACAGTCCTGGGATCAAGCCCCACATCAGGCTCTCTGCTTGGCAGGGAGCCTGCTTCCCCTCTCTCTGCCTGCCTGTCTGCCTACTTGTGATCTCTTTTTCTCTGTCAAATAAATAAACAAATAAAATCTTAAAAAAAAAAAAAAAAAACTTTTCACAGTGTAGGGATAGAGGGAACATACCTTACAGAAGCCATCTATGAAAAGCCCACAGCGAATATCATTCTCAAGATCAGGAACACAGCAGCGATGTCCACTATCACCAATGTTGTTCAACATAGTACTAGAAGTCCTAGCCTCCGTAATCAGACAGGAAGAAGGAAAGGAAGAAAGGAAGAAAATGCATCCAAAACAGCAAAGAAGTCAAACAGAAGAGATAAACAGACATTTCTCCAAAAAAGACAACCAAATGACCAACAGATACATGAAAAAATGCTCATATCACTCAGCATCAGGGAAAAACAAAGCAAAACCACAATGAGATACCATCTCACACTGGTCAGAATGGCTAAAATTAACAAGTCAGGAAAATGACAGATGTTGGCAAATATGTGCAGAAAGGGGAATCCTCTTACACTTTTGGTGGGAATGTAAGCTGGTGAAACCACTCTGGAAAACAGTAGAGATGTTCCTCAAGAAGTTGAAAATAGAGCTACCCAGCAATTACACTACAAGGTACTTGCTCCAAAGATACAAATGTAGTGATCCAAAGGGGCACCTGCACCCCAATACTTATAGCAGCAATGTCCACAATAGCCAAATTATGGAAAGAGCTCAGATGTCCATCTACAGATGATAAAGAAGATGTGTGTGTGTGTGTGTGTGTGTGTGTGTGTGTGTGTGTGTGTGTGTACTACCCAGCAATGAAAAAAATGAAATCTTGCCATTTGCAGTGATGTGGATAGAACTAGAGGGTATTATGCTAAGCAAAGTAAGTCAAATCAGAGAAAGACAATTATCATATGATCTCACTAGCATGAGGGAGACAAGACATAAAAGACTTTTTTTTTTAAGAGACTCTTAGTCATAGGAAACAAACTGAGAGTTGCTGGAGGGGAAAGGGGTTGGGGGATGGAGTAGCTGGGTGATGGACATTAAGGAGGGCACATGATGTAAGGAGCACTGGGTAGTAAATAAGACTGATGGATCAGTAACTACACCTCTGAAACTAATAATATACTACATGCTAATTAATCTAATTTAAATTTTAAAAAATCAACAACTTTGAGAAGTCTTTCGGATAGCCCTTGCTCCAAAGACAGAGAGCTGCGTTACATCTTGGCACCATTTCCTTACTAGCCAGATAACCTTAAACAAATCATGTAACCTCTCTAAGCCTCATTTCCACATCTATAAAATGGGGATTGCAGTACCACCTACATCACAGGCTTGTCATGAGAAATTAAGAGAAGGTCCACAAAGTGCTAACACAGTGCATGATACAGAGTAAACAGTCAACAAATCAATATGATAAAGAGGATGCTAGCAACAACAGGACAAAAGGAAGCAAAACAAGTACAGTATTCTTTCTGTAAGATTCAAGATAAGGATAAGCCTCTACCTATTGCTCCGAATGTTTTTCCTTTTAAAGACTAACTTGGAAGTCTTTAGGCTGAAAATTCTACTACTTATTTCTAAATGCTTGGTGGATTGTTTCCCCATTTCTTTTAAGAAGGTAAAGTGAACACACTTTTTTTTAGAGAAGAAGAGAGATAGATGGGGGGGAAAGGGCAGAGGGAGAGGGAAAAAGAGAATCTTAATCAGGCTCCATGCCCAGCTTGCAAACTGACCCGGGGCTTGATCTCACCACACTGAGATCACAACCTGAGGTGATATTAAGAGTTGGAAGCCTAACCAACTGACTCACCCAGGGACCCTAAGTCAGTATTCTTTGATTTTGGATCTCAATTATACTGCTTTTAGAAATTAATCTTCCCAAAATGTAATGTGCACAACTATTTAAAAATATTTTCTATAAAAACCTTATGTCCATTATGTTTTAAATTACCATTTTTAACATACACACATATACACATATTTATAAAAAGATATTCATCAAAAATCCAAGTCATTAGCTCTGATTAACGAGATTATGGTTTCCTTTTTTTTCCCCCTTTTTTGGGGAGTGGTTGGGGGAATTTTTGTAACATTAAAAAAGGTTATGGTATGATTTCCTCTGACCTAAGTACTTTATCATTCACTCTAAGAAAGACAACATAAGTCAGCAGATTTCAGCAGATGTTAATAAATTATGCTAAGCCTGGAAATAGCAGATTTCAAACCTGCATTTGGAACAAGTACAACACAGCAGTTGGGCTTTAATGCTATCTCTGATCAAAGACTATGCTGAAGGATTTTTATTCCTCCTACAAACAAATATCATTGTCAAGGTATCCTAAATTCTCAGCTTGTGCCTAAGTTCAAACCAAATGACAGTTTGGGGGAATTTATGTCTTGGTTTAAAAAAATAAACTCCCCTGGAGAACTAAAGAGAGACATGATGGATTTCTTACCTTGTAAAATTTAGCCACAGTCATCAATCAGTAACTGATATTATTCTGATTTTGGATTTTTTCTATAATTTTTTTATTAATGTTTTTGTACATTCATTTTTTTAATTAAAAAAAAAAAGTTCCCAACCTATAATTCACTACCTATCACCTACCAACAAAGCCTGGTTTTAACCTCACTTCTCTGGGCGCAGTGCCTTCAACCCCTTCAGGCCTATAAGGAGAACCACCCACCCTGGCAATATACAGTCTAAAAATGTTTGAATATTACATATGGCGCTTTTCAAAGAGATGGTCCCCAGTTATAGCCATAAGGAACCAGCAGTAGCTCTCAGATTTCTTTTGAAGAACCATTATTTAGAGAAATGAGGATTGTCTTTTTTTAACTGCAGCACTGGCCAAGAAGCATGAAATACAATTAAAATAAACATATATCCTGATAATAGATTATTATTACTATGAGAAGCCACACTTCTGAATGAATGTAGACAAAACAGTCTAAAATGTCATCTTCCTTATTATTTTTAAAGATTTTATTTATTTATTTATTTATTTATTTGAGAGAGAGAGAGAGAGAGTGTGCATGGCAGGGAGAGGGAGAGGAAGAAACAGACTCCTTGCTGAGCAGGGAGTCTGACTCGGGGCTTCAATCCCAGGACTCCGGGATCATGTCCTGAGCAGAAGGCAGATGCTTAAACAACTGAGCCACCCAGGCGCCCTCCACTCTTGCTATTGAGGCTCCTAGAGTTCCTGGATTTGTCTAAGCGTACAAAATAAAATGAATAATAACTGTGCCCAAGTCTGCATGAAGATTTAAGTTAGAAATGGACAGTTCCTTTCAGGTAAAGGATACTTATCCCTACCCCTTAATACTTGACCTCCTTCAGTGATCAACCATCTAATTCAAAAACTACTCAAACTTTTACTCATAGGTCCCTTAACCTGGCAAGGGTATTAAAACCTAGAGTTACACACACACATTATGCTTGAGGACTAAAAGAAGAAATTCAAATCCTAAGGCATTTCATGAAACTTAGACTTATTAAGCCGTAGTTACATTTGACACTTTATTAATAAGTACAGAATAATGGGTTCTTCATGCCTGCTCCAGCTTCCAGATGCTCTCCCATAGGAGCATCTGGCAATATCATGAAGTCCCCACTAGAAACCCGCCCCCTTAGAGAGTCACCTGAGAGCTCTGCGTTAGACCGGTCACCCCACCTTGACTAAACTGTCCTGGCAGCCCCTTTCTGCTCACGCATGTAGACTCTGGACCGGCCCCACAGGAGCAGAACAAGAGACACATTCTTCACGTGTCCAACTTAAACAAACAGGAAATGAAAAAAGACGCCTTCATTAGCGAAGTGAAGGTATAAAAAAAATTCATTCATGCTTTCTTTCACGAGTTCATTCCTTTGTCCTTGAAAAACTACTGAATTCCAACTCTGACAGGAACTGTGCTAGTCAATGGGATATTTCACCCTTGCAAACCCAGATATGGACCTAATCACATTTTATTCAGAGATCTGAGAGCCTTTTTAAAAAATAACTTTGTTTTAATCTCATGCTCTTTTTTACAGACATACAGTTCTTCAAGCAAGCATTCCCCACTTAGAGTATTTTCTTCCTCCTTTTGATATTTCTGCATGAAATTACATTCACATAGAAATAACTTCTGTATTTCTGTAGATACTTTATTTTTTCTTTAAAAAGCAGGTCCTTAGAACTATATTAATACAATTTTAAAATGGACATATATTAGTTTAATTTGGAAGTATAGTGAGTTGTTAATTTTTCATTGTCCTAGCCTTTTAATGTATTTCCTATGCACCATAGAATGACGCATCACAATTTTATGGGTATTCTCATATATTACATGTACTAATAAAAATCTTTAGGGCTCTGGGTGGCTCAGTGGGTTGGGGTCTCTACCTTCGGCTCAGGTCATGATCTCAGGGTCCTGGGATCAAGCCCCACATCAGGCTCTCTGCTCGGTGGGGAGCTTGCTTTCCCCTCTCTCTCTGCCTGTCTCTCTGCCTACTTGTGATCTCTATCTCTCTGTCAATTAAATAAATGAAATCTTAAAAAAAATCTTGGAGCTCCTGGGTGGCTCAGAGGGTTAGGGCCTCTGCCTTCAGCTCAGGTCATGGTCTCAGGGTCCTGGGTTCGAGCCCCACATTGGGCTCTCTGCTCAGCGGGGAGACTGCTTCCCCCTCTTTCTCTCTCCTTGCCTTACTGCCTACTTGTGATCTCTCTCTGTCAAACAAATAAAATATTTTTTTTTAAGATTTTATTTATTTATTTGACAGAGAGATCACAAGTAGGCAGAGACAGGGGGGAAAGCAGGATCCCTGCTGAGCAGAGAGCCCGATGTGGGGCTCGATCCCAGGACCCTGAGACCATGACCTGAGCCAAAGGCAGAGGCTTTAACCCACTGAGCCACCCAGGCGCCCCAAACAAATAAAATCTTTAAAAAAAAAATCTTTACAAACTATCTACAAGGTACTTTTCCAAAACATATCTAAAGGCTTTAAAGTGGTCTTATCCTTAGATCTGGAAATGTCACATTTGGTTAAACAATATGGTACAGGGATACTAAAAGCCATTAAAAATCACACTGCAGTAAAATATTTAAGGAGGAGCACCTGGGTGGCTCAGTCAGCGAAGCGACTGCCTTCAACTCAGGTCATGATCCCAGGGTACTGGGATCAAGCCCTGCATTGGGCTTCCTGCTCAGTGAGGAATCTGCTTCTCCCTCTCCCCTCTGCTCTTGCACTATCTTTCACTCTCTCTCTCTCAAATAAAAATAAATAAAATCTTTAAAAATATATATTTAAGGATATTTGGATATGTTTGGCTAAATAAATTAGGTGAAAATGTAATAAATTAAAAAAGAAAACTGGTATAATCCAATATAGAGAAAGAAGAAAGAGAGGGTGGGGAGGGGGAAGGAAAACTGTACAGAAAAGGATAAGAAAATTTATAATGCTTGAGAAATGCAAATTTTGAAGTCTAAAGCCTGAGTTTAAATCCGTTTAATTTTTAACAAATTAATCTCTTCGTTCCTGTTTCTTCATCTGTAAAATGGGTAATAGTACCTTCATCACAGGGTTATGGGGGATACTAAATAAACTATTATATTTACAGTGAATACTACATTCTAATGCCCAAAATACAGTGATCATTCAATATTTTCCAACTATTATTATTATAGAATAATATCTTAAAATTACCTAATTCTGTAAGATGGTATAGCTTATTCTTATTTTGCATATCTTTCTATATTTTCCAAGTTTTCTTCAACCAATATGCAATGCCTTACAGTAAGAACAAACTAATTTTTTTTTTAAAGATTTTATTTATTTATTTGACAGAGTGAGATCACAAGTAGACAGAGAGGCAGGCAGAGAGAGAGGGGGAAGCAGGCTCCCTGCTGAGCAGAGAGCCCGATGCGGGGCTCAATCCCAGGACCCTGGGATCATAACCCAACCCAAAGGCAGAGGCCTAACCACTGAGCCACCCAGGCGCCCCAGAACAAACTAATTTTTTAAAGAGAAAAACCATCTGACTTTTGCATTCTTTTATTACAAGTATTTAAGAAGTATGCTTTCTTCTATAACAACTTAGTCAGGGGTGCCTGGGTGGCTCAGTGGGATAAAGCCCCTGCCTTCGGCTCAGGTCATGATCTCAGGGTCCTGGGATCAAGCCCCATATCGGGCTCTCTGCTCAGCAGGGAGCCTGCTTCCCCCTCTCTCTCTCTGCCTGCCCCTCTGCGTACTGGTGATCTCTCTCTCTCTCTCTCTGTCAAAGAAATAAATAAAATCTTAAAAAAAAAAAAAAAAACAACTTATTCAGTGTTTAAGCATCCCCTTAGTTCAGATCTCTATAACTAGACAGCAAACTTTCTGGTTCAATACAATAGTGCAATAACTATAAAACACTACCATTAAATATAAGTATAGTGTTTCCTTGCTAATAAAAAACAGATATTGAGATAGCTTTCCAAATTAATAGCTCTAATTAATCATGACAAGAAATAGATCATGTATGATTAATGATATAAAATTTATATAAATAAACATTTCTACATATTATCGACAAGACAGGTCATTATATGCAATATAAGCCAGCTACGTGGATACATCCATACATTGGCACCAAGATACACCGATACACTAACAAATCCGTAACTGCCTCATAAAAAACTGAATAAAGCTTTCTTAGTCCTTGATAGGTCTAGAATAGACCTTGATAGGTCTAGATAGTCCTTGATAGGTCTAGAATCTCTAATGGGTCCCAAGTACAAGGGCCAATCTATTTACTTCATTTGTACAGAGAGTATCTGAGAACAAATCTGTGAAGATGAGACCGTGGTTTTAGATCCTTAGCTCCTCATTATTGAACTTGATGTGGGATCCTATAGGGAAAAACAAAATTCTAGCAGTAGAAAAGTATATCAGTAGAAATTCAAGACCTCTGAATTAGATGAATCAAAGCAATCAGAATAAAGGGTTCAACTGTGTAGGAAACAAATAGCATATCAAAAGGAATTAAAAAGCATTGTGACAGATAAAAGAGACCGGAGTCCTTATATTACTTCTTTATTGCTACAAAGTAAACATTATAAAACCTAATACAAAATTGTTTGTTTGCTCTTGATTCTACAATGTAAGCTCTGCTTAGCTAGGTGGAAGTCAGCTACGCTGACTTGGTATCACTCAGGCAGCTACAACCATAGCGATACTAGTGGTCCCAGAGGACAAGCTCCACTGTGCAAGCTGCTAACAAGCCTCTGTTTGCATGCTGTTTGCTGTAAGTCCACTGGCCAAAGAGATTAATGTGGCAAAGCCAAGAGTAGGGGTAGGGGACTACACAAGAGCTGGGGAACCAAGAGGCATGACTCATAGGAGTTGGTGGTGGAAAAGGGGACATTAATGTAACAATGTACCAAAGTCTTTTTGCAAAAGGACTGAAGCCCATGATTGAGGATCCTGGGGTGCAATTCAAATGCAATTCATCTTGAATCAGAGGCTTATGAAGTAAAAAGACAAGCTATCTGTCCCCCAAACACCCAACATACAAAAGAAAGACAGGAACTGGATACCCACAATAGATTTTTGAAAAAGAGGAGAAACACAGATTTGTCCATCGCAAGTCTACTATCTACCAGCAGATGCCAAGGCCTCCTACTCCAGGGACAAGAATGTTCTTTCATTCGGGACCCACTTCATTCTCTGAGATGGTTTCCTAATCTATTATTGTCCATGGCTCTTTGCTCTGCCCTATGAGCTTTTGACTCCAAGAGGGGTTCTTTTTAAATAAATTCTTATGAGGGCACTTGGATGGCTCAGTTGGTTAGGTGTTTGCCTTCTGCTCAGGTCATGATCTTAAAGTCCTGGGACTAAGCCCTGTGTCAGGCTCCCTGCTCAGTGAGAGTCTGCTTTTCCCTCTCCTTCTATGCCTCCCCTACCCTCCACTCTTTCTCTCAAATAAATAAATAAAATCTTTTTTAAAAATGCTTCTGTTTATAGTAAGCTGGGGTCCAGAGGCCTCTTTTTAAACTGACTGTCCCCTTTATTTTTCTTTCTCATTTTTAAAAATTTTAATTACAGTACAATTAACACACAGTGTTAAATTAGTTTCAGGCGTACAATATAGTGATTCAATAATTCTATACATTACTCAGTGCCCATGATGAGTACTTTTAATCCCCTTCACCTATTTTACCTATCCCCCCCCCCCACCCACTTCCCCTCTGGTAACCATCAGTTTGTTCTATTTGGTTAAATGTCTATTTTTTGGTCTCTTTTGGTCTCTTTGGTCTCTTTTTTACCTTATAATTGTGGGTTTGCTTCTGGGGTTTCTATTCCGTTCCATTGATCTGTCTATTTTGGGGACTGTACCATATTGTTTTGATTACTACAACTCTGTAGTATAACTTGAAGTCTGGAATTGTGATAATTTCACAAAACTTCAGCTTTGTTTTTCTTTTTTCAAGATTGCCATGGCTATTCAGGGTCTTTTGTGGTTCCATACAAATTCTGACCATCTCTTTAAGTATACACCAATTCAAGTCCCTTAAAACTCTGTTTGTTTCCTATTCATCTAATTAACATGCACTCCATTCCCCATAAAACTATATTAACAAGTCTTTGCAAACAAGAGCTCTCTCTACTTTGTGTTGGGCTGCTGTGACACAAAGCCCTTAACATTCCTACACAAGTATAATCTCTTCTGTCTGGCTAAAGGTATCCACTAAGTCACACTTTAAATCTTTTTGAGGTCTTAAGCAAAGAGTCTTTCAGTCAAGATTTGATATTTAAAAAAAAAAAAAGATTTGATATTTACCCTCGCTTACTTCTTACTTTGAGAATCTTTTGCCTGCCAGAGACTGCGGAAGAAACAGTTTTATTTTTTAAAACAAAATTACTGGGCACCTTATATTTCCTCTAAGTTCTGCCTTTAGTTCATTTCTCTCTTCCTATACCTTATACAAAACTATAAGAAGCCAACTGATAATGTCAATATTCCACCTGGAAATCTCCTTAGCCAGATCCATAAATGTGTTAAGTATACCTTCTATATTCCAAGTTCTTGCAGGTGACAGTTTCTCAAACTGTTTCAGTACCATGAAACATGGTCACCACTATTTCAGTCTCTAATAGTTTCCTCACCACCTTTCCAGCTTCTAGTAATAGTTACCTGCCATTTGTCCAACTTTTGCTAGCACTCCCCTACCATTTTTCCAGCCCTCCACTGCCATCCAGTTCCGAAACCAACGCCACCGATTTTAGAATTTTGTTTTGGCAACACTTCACTAATAATTTGGGTTACCTATAGTTTCGTAACAAACCACTCCAAAACTATGAGTCTAAAAAGAACAACCATTTACTTGTTCATAATCCTACAACATAGGTCTCACTCAGAGGGGCAGGTCCTCTGCCGATCTCTCTTCTCCTGAGGCCATTCATGTGGCTGCAATCATCTGTGACTCCAAAAGGGTTGGAAAGGGCAAGATGGCCCTACTCACACATCAAGCATTTAACCAGGATTCCTTGGCCAGGATGCTTCACTTGTTCTCCAGTGTCCCCTCCAGCAGGACTGCCTGAGTCTCTTGCATGTTCCCTATTCACAAGCACTGACCAAGTTCCTACTCGAGGAGTATTTGTTGATGAGCAATTGGTTAAAGCAAGTCATATGGCCAGATTCAATGTGGGAGGAAATGTGATTCATTGAGAAGCCATTACTATAAAAATCTACACATTTCCCATGCTAAGTGAATGGGCCATTCTCACAGATAACATTGTATGCTTCTTTTTGGTCATTTTAAAAACTACAGATGGGATCCCCCGGTGGCTCAGTCAATTAAGTGTCTGCCTTCAGCTCAGGGCATGATCTCAGGGTCCTGGGATTGAGCCTCCCATCAGGCTCCCTGCTCAGTGGTGTGTCCCCTTCTCCTTCTTCTTCTAACACCCCCACCCCCTCTCATGCACAGTCTCTTACTCTCTGTTTCAAATAAATAATTTAAAAAATAAAAATAAATTAAAACTACAAAAGCGAAAGATTGTTTATATTATAAAAAAAGAAAGAGATTAGCTGGCAAAATAAAAAAACTAAACAAAAAATTAAAAGATAAACACTCTAAGCTATAAAGTATAGAATACACATTTGAAAGTTAAAAATAGAGTAATAAGATAATATAAAATTAATACTGGAAAGAAGAAATAAAAACAAAGCTTACAACTAGTAAGAAAAATTAAAAATGAAAATTATAATTGATATAACCATTGATACAAGGGATTAGAAGCAATAAAATATGCTAAAACTAGCTAAATGTATGGTGAATGATTTAACAGACAAATGTATGGAAAACAAAAAAATCTATTTTCTTAAAATTTTATTTATTTATTTGAGAGAAAAAGAGAGCATGCACGAGAGAGCATGAGCTAGGGAGAGGGGCAGAAGGAGGGGGAAAAGCAGACTCCCCACTGAGCGGGGTGCCCAATGTTATGGGATCATAACTTGAGCCAAAGGCAGATGCCTAACCAAATGGGCCACCCAGGCACCCCACGAAAAATACATTTTTAAAAGTACTAAAATTTAGGGGCGCCTGGGTGGTTCAGTGGGTTAAAGCCTCTGCCTTCGGCTCAGGTCATGATCTCAGGGTCCTGGGATTGAGCCCCACATCGGGCTCTCTGCTCAGCAGGGAGCCTGCTTCCCCCTCTCTCTCTGCCTGCCTCCCTGCCTACTTGTGATCTCTCCCTCTCTGTCAAATAAATAAATAAATAAATAAGATCTTTTATAAAAAAAAAAAGTACTAAAATTTAGAATTCAAAAGCCTAGCAAACCAAGACAACCAGGAGTTTTGAAGCAAAACAGTTGCGAGTCTGGCTAATGCACCCACAACTTGCCCTACCCAAGAGATGGGACTCTCTACAACAAAAGATTTCTCAAACATATTTTTTTATTAAAGCATAATTGAAACAAAACATTATACTAGTTTCAGATGTTCAACACAGTGATTCAACACTTGTATACATTGCAAAATGATCACCCCAGTAAGTCTTGTTACCATCTACCACCATACAGTCATGATTTTTTTTTTTCAAACTTGAGTATTTATAGAGCTTGTCACAATACAGATTCTAAGGTTCTAGTAATAATTCCATTTTCATAGAACTGGGACAGGGTTCAGGAACCTTCATGAATAAGGCACCACTGGTAGAATTAAAAAAAAAACGAAAGATGACACTAACTGTCAAAGGACTTTCTCAGACCATGGGCCACCTTATCCTTTGCATTGCACTTCCTGCTTGAAGCCCTTGGGACAAGCCCACATTTAAAATTTCAGACTCAAAAGCTAACATCCTCCATTCCCTTAGCTATAGCTCAATTTGAGCTGCTTCACCCTTTCAAGTCTCCCTCCAGAAATAAAGCAGCATTTTTCTAATTACAGGTCATGACCAATGAGTGAGTCATAGAATCAATTTAATGGGATGCAACCAGAATAGAAAATATCAGAGGGCACTGTACATAATGATAGTAATTACAATTTTAGTATTGTTACATGAAACTTCTGTTTCAGTTGTGTGTATATATGTACAATGAAAAACTATATTACTTAATGAGTCATAAGCAAAAAGGTTTGAAAACCTCTACTGTAAAGAATATGATGGATTCATCAAGAAGCTAAAAGTTTTCAGGTGAAGAGTGCAGAAACACCCTCAAAGTCAAAGAAAAAAATTTTAATGATGATAATTTCATTTCATCATATTTCTGTAGGGTTTAATTATTCAGGCACTTCAATGCTTCAGAGAACAAATTTAATATGCATTTATTCAGCATCCCTCTGAATGGGTAGGTGAGAGGAATATAGTCCTTTTCTTTTAGAAGCTTACAAAGTAGAGTTAGCATTAACCCATGAAATAAATAGAAGACTAGAGAACAATACAAAACATTTACAATCATGAGTTAAATTTGCAAATAAGTGAATGATGGAATTAGGGAAAGTTTCATGAAGAAGACAGGGCTTAAGTTTAGCCTTAAAAGGAACATATGATAAGAAAAAGCAGAAAGGAAAAGGTATAGTAATAAGTCTTGTTACATAGCCAAATGAGGCTAAAGGCCTATAAAAATAATCTCAAAAACTTGGTGTGTAACTTCTCTCACAACTAAAATATCCCAGACATAAGACAAAGAACAAACGGAGGATGACTCTAAAAGGTAGAAAGAAGACGGACTAGAGGCTAGGAACATTAAGACTTGAGGAACAACATGGCGGCAAGTTCCTTGGGTTTTCTTTTTGCTTCTCATATATTCTTTTTTTTTTAAGATTTTATTTATTTATTTGACAGAGAGAGCGAGATCACTAGTAGGAAGAGGCAGGCAGAAGGAGAGGGGGAAGCAGGCTCCCTGCTGAGCAGAGAGCAGGAGGTGGGGCTCCATCCCAGGACCCTGAGATCACGACCTGAGCCAAAAGCAGATGCTTTAACCCACTGAGCCACCCGGGCACCCCTGTTTCTCATATATTCTAGATAATGCACTGGAGAAGCCTGTAACCAGGAGCCAGCAGCAAGCAGAACAAAAGAAGCTTGAGGAAAAGCCTACTTTCCAGCCATAGGGCCAGAAAAAGGACACCCAAGTGGAACAGAAAACGCTTCTTATAATACTCATCCTAATCCAGCCAAACACCAAAGGAAACTCTGCCCCAACCCCCGAGTGTTAGTGGGCCGAACAAAGAACAGGGGCTCCAGCCACAGGCAGCATCAGTAGGACTGGGTACTTTCCCTTCACTTCCTCCAGTCCTGGAACAAGAGGCAGAATGAGAATGCAGGCCATGTTAGTCAGCACCCACACTCTCAGCTACACCAGGGTTAGTTTGGCAATTTCTTAAAAATGAAACATAAATGTACCATATGACTTAGCAATTCCACTCCTAGCAGCGTTATTCACAATAATGAAAATGTGGAAACAACTTAAATGTTCGTCATCTGGTAAGCAGAACAAAACGGAAAAAAAAAATCCATACAATGGAATTATTTTTGGTAATTAAAAAAAAAAAACTATTGATATATGGTACAACATGGATAAACCTCAAGACACACTATGGTAAGTCAAAGAAGCAAGACACAAAAGACCACATATTTAATGGTTCTATTTGCAGAGAATGCCCAGAAAAAGCATAAGTTAAAGTAAGAATTAACTTCAAATAGACAAGAGGGATCATTTTGGGGGGTTGGAAATGTTCTAAAAGATGATGATTATACAACTCCATAAATTTATTAAAAAATTACTAAATCAGGGGCGCCTGGTGGCTTAGGTCATGGTCTCAGGGTCCTGGGATAGAGCCCCACATCGGGCTCTGTGCTCAGCAGGGAGCCTGCTTCCCCCTCTCTCTCTCTGACTGCCTCTCTGCCTCCTTGTGCTCTCTTTATCTCTGTCAAATAAATAAAATCTTCAAAAAAAAAATTACTAAATCGTTCACCATGGATAAATTCAATGGTATAAAGTTAACCCTCAATAGAACTGTTTTTTTAAAACTGCACTGCATAGTATAATAAACTACCGTGTTACCCATCATCTAGGGTCCACGATCATGAACTCATGGCCAATCTTGTTTCATCTATAACACCATCCACTCCTCCTCCTCCCATATTACTATAAAGTAAATCTAGCTATTACACATTTTATTGTAAATTTTATGTGACAATACTATAGAAGATTTTTCAAACTAACAACAATACAATTTTTATATCTTAAAAAATACATTAAAGCACAAGTGATAAAAATGGTACTTTGGTCATTTTAAACTATCTTTTGGGGGCACCTGGGTAGCTCAGTGGGTTAAAGCCTGTGCCTTTGGCTCAGGTCATGATCTCAGGGTCCTGGGATCAAGCCCACATCGGGCTCTCTGCGCAGCAGGGAGCCTGCTTCCCCCTCTCTCTCTGCCTGCCTCTCTGCCTACTCATGATCTCTCTCTCTTTCTGTGTCAAATAAATAAATAAAATCTTTAAAAAAAAATCTTTTGTTTTCTCATATTTTCAATTTTGTCCTTGACTTCTTTAAACATACCATATTTAGCAGCTGATAGTTCTAATAGCTTGTCTTTAAGGTCTGATTCTGCCGAAGGATGTTACAAACTCTCACTTATAACAGTCTCATTTCCTTGTGTGATATTTTTACTGTGAGATCCTGTTCCTCCAACTTTGTCTATGCCCAGGAAGATCAGTGATAGCTCCCGCCAGGTGCCCAAGGCGACACTAAACCCAAGTCCAAAGTGACTGACAATCTCAAATAAGGTGTTTCAATTGCAGTGAAGGTGAATTCAAACCTCAGTCCCCCGTTGGGGCTTTTCTCCTCTACTCAGAGCCTAGAAAATTTTTCTTGCAGAACAAATTTTGGTTTTAGTGTATGCATTCCCTAAAGATGTATCTCCTCCATGGTCCTGAATTTATTCAGGATTTCTGTTCAGAATACCTCCCACCCCTGTATGAGCCCAGGGCCTTGTCTTCTGATCCCCATGTGGCTATTAAAACCCAAAACTCTGAGTTACCAGAATTGACAAATGTCCATTGGACTGCTGCAGGCTTCAAAGCATACTTACTACTCTGGAAATGTATTCCCCCTTATTTGTGCTCTCAGATCATTTTCCTTACCTCCCTGCAAGGTCACTATGCATTTTTAAAGATTTTTCATGTTTTATTTATACATTTTTATGAGTTTTGCGTTGGGAATATTTTCTAGATATCTACTCTGCTATATTTCCAGAAAGTGAAATCTAATTCCTTCTTTTAAGAAGTCTAATAAAATTTATAATCTTCGGCTTAGAATAGGGCATTTTCCATCAACCTAAGTTTCAAAGTTTGAAATTTTTCATCTCCCACCATAACATTAATTTCTATCTTTGTTTAAAATCCAAATGTACTACAGAACCATCCCAAAATTAAGTAACTTACTAATTACACCACTGCATAAACAAAAATAAAATGGAACAAAATATCTCTGCAAGCAGTATTATAGGGAGGCATTACACAATAGTGATAAAGCAGGACTTTTATTAGTTTCATTTAGTAAAATGGAAAGCATTACCAGAGTTATTTGGAGTCAGTTCTGAAACGTGATGGCTATGTGAGGTTAGGTAAATTACTCAAATGTTTGGCCTCAGTTTTTTTTAATGTAGAGTTTAGCTTGAGTCAATATACCTTAATGTATTAAAAGTTCTAGCCATGAGAATCTGAATAAAGTATTAAATTTAAAATTATGTAAAAGAAAAGCATTAATATGCCAATCAGCAATGATCACGACTCAGAAGAGTATACAAAGGTCTTATTAAAGGGGCATGGTGGACGGAACTTAAATGATTCAATAACAATGTTTTTTTGTGTGTGTATACACATATGTATGTATGTGTGTGTATACAGAAAGACATAAATACCTATGTTTGAGAGAGAGGAAAAGAAGGAGAGGGAGAGAGAGAGAAGGAGAAGGAGGAGAAAAGAAAAGGGAAGAAAATAAAGGTGGCAAAATATTGAAAACTGATGAATCTGAGTAGAAAACCCATGGGAGTTCTCTACTCTTACAACTTTTCTGTGAGTCTAAAATTACTTCAACATCTTTTTTAAAAGTGTTATGAAGTCAGCATTTAAATAACAGATATAACCCTAGCTACATAAAACAGAAGCATACTGTTCTTCTATCATGGGAAGTAAAGGAAATCCATGAAGGGACATTATAAAGTTATCACTCACCAACTGTTTCGGTTTCACATATGTTTGTTGCTATAAATACAAACTGATCTATTTGAATTCTCTATTAATGACAGGTTGCAGAACTACATAAAAATGTATAACATCCTGAGGGGTAAACACCTTAGGTGAGATTTTTGAGCCAAAGGTAATTTGGGAAGAAAGCTCACACATCAGCTGAGAAAGCATTCCAACATTAACTCCTGGCTTCCTCCAAAGTCAGCCCCAGACGACCAAGGGGAGTAAGAACACAGAGCATTTAGCATCGCAGGAAATGTGTACCTGGTGGTTCCCAGCATCTTGGAAGTGCAAATTCAGCAGGTAACATAAAACTCCTTAACTCTACAATAAATTCTGGTGCATAAATCAGAATATATCTATCTCTCTCCTTAAGAGTCTGTATTTGTATCTAGCTTCTCAGAGTGTCAAAATAATAGTTATAACCAATGGTAACTGTTGACTATTAAGCCCTCTATAGGTTTAATTTTTTAATAAAATGAAATAAATAAATAATGTGACAAGAAGAGAGTGTAAGCCTCTTTGCTCACTTTTTTTTTGACTATTATAAAAGTTTATTTAACAAAAAAGTTCAATATGAAAATGCACACGACCTGATTTTTATATTGTAGTAAAACAGGTACTATGGAGAGGGGACATGTGGAAGCAGTTGATTCTTCTGATGAACACACCCATTGTTTACACTCGTTCCAAGGCTTCTAACATGATGATACTATTTCCTCTTATTACCACCATTCCAATATTATTCTGTTGCCCACTAGGTGTCATCTCCACACATTCATCTATCACAAGATTCATAAATGGATCAAACCCCCGCAGTATTCCTTGGACATGTCTGCCACCATTTAATTTCAATGATAATTTCTTGTCCATAAATTTTTTCAACTCGGGAGGGTGAGCTTTGCTCATGGTGTCTACTCCGCGAGCTCAAAGATGCCCCTTTGCTCACTTTTTTGACAGAACTTTTAATTTTAAACTCAGCAGGAAATTCAGATAATGACAGCAAAGAGCCAAGAAGGAGCCTAAGATGTTTATTACAAAACAATTTCTTTAGGATAGTCTGCAGGTAGCTGAAAGTCAAGACAATTTTGAACCAATGAAAGTGTGTTATTGATTATTAAATACCTCACTGCTTATTAAACTCTATTTTCCCTCCTATTCTCTAACTTTTTTTTTAAAGATTTTTATTCATTTATTTGACAGACTGATCACAAGTAGGCACAGAGTCAGGCAGAGGGGCGGGGGGGGGGGGGAGCAGGCTCCCAGCTGAGCAGAGAGCCATAGGCCGGGCTCAATCCTAGGACCCTGAGATCACAACCCAAGCCAAAGGCAGAGGCTTTAACCCACTGAGCCACCCAGGCACCCCCATTCTCTAACTTTCTAATTTATTCTGCACAAATCTTTGTGCAGAAGTCTGAGCTAGAGAGATAGAATCGTGGAATAATGTTTTACAGTATTTTGTCCTGTGGCTATGCCAACTGGAAAAAAGAAGATGGTAAACTATATGCTACAGAAAGCAATTACAACAAGAACAGGACAATGATACCTACAATTATTTCTTTCACTTACTTCTTAAAGTCTTAAATCTTAATTTTAAATGTAGAAGGCATACACCTTTTATAAGAACCAGTGACCCTGCTACAGGCATTCTCACTCAAATAAAATCTAAAACTTTGGTATGAGGTCATTAAACTATTCCTAAGGCACCTTTTTTACTCTAAAAGCCTCAGTAAGTGACTGAACTTCTAATTTGAATAATTGCATTCCACCAACATAAATTCCCTCTGTAGTTTCAACTGTATGCAGTATCAGTCTTCATTTCCTGAGTTAAATTAATATTGAGTAATGCGGTGCTTTAAAAAAAAAGTGCATCTACTTTCATAGTAACCTTTCAGCAACTAGGAGAAGTGATTCATGTGCACTAGAGGGGAATAGGTCAGTATGAATAATAATTAACCAACAATTTCTGCCAGCATTCCCTATGTGCAGAGCATTGTAAAAGATACATCTCATCCAATAAAATGGATATGTCTATGCAACTTTATTTAAAAAATCAAATGTTTGATAAACTGAATCCTATTTCCCATTGAATTATGTCATTCTACCATTAAAAACTTTATTTTCATTTATGACTTACCTTCAACTAGCTGTGAGTTCTCATGTTTGACCACCTCTATCCTTCTAGTCAGATACCTAATAAATTATAAATTAACACTGGGAAACCTAACCTACTCCATCGTGTTCAAAAAGTAAAGATTTCTTGTAAGAGGGAATCCTGGAAACAAGCTTTTCCTATTAAATCCCAAGCCAGCAGAATTCTTAAAAAACGTAAGAAATGGTTCTCATGCAAAATTTGCTACCAAAGTGAATTTTCAGTCTTGCTAAAACAGCATTTATTCAATACACTCTAAAAGATTGGTACTATATATCTCTTTAATGAGATTTGATCTTTCAGTCCTTGGTTTTCTTAAATAACATGTCTACAAGCTGCAGAGTGACCTTTACGAAAAGCCACTCTAAAGTGATGATCCAAGTGGCCCAGGATGACTTCCAACCTAAAGACATCTAAAATGGATCAACCCATTCCAGAATTCAATGACTCAAAATTTCAATCTATTTCAATTTTGTCAGTCTTTGACTCCAAAGACTAGGGTCATTGTAGGTAGACTCGAAGGTGAAAAATAACTTTTTAGATTTCCTCTGAAGTCAACCAAATACCGTTGGAGTCATAACGGCTATGGTAGGTGTACTCACTACTCACTATTCTTCCTTCCCTCCTCACTTTGCCATGACTCCCAATTTCACTGACTTTGTGTTTTATACGTGACTTACTTTGACAAATGGAATGTGAACAGAAGAGTGGAAGTTCTGAACTGAGGCTTTTAGAGATTTTGAGTGTTTCTACTCATCCTCTGGTAGCCTATCACCCATGAAAACATATCCCCAAGCAGCCATAGCTCCTTCAGTGTAGGTCCTAAAAGATTGATACATGAAGCAGACTGAACCAAACCCATAGTCCAGAGTGAGTATAGTTAATCTACTGAACCATGAGCAAGAAATAATGATCTGAATGCAAGCAATTGAGATCTTAGGGTAGTTTATTGCTATAGTAAAAGTTAATACCATGACCAACAACAAAAGGGCTCAAGGTATTACTCTCTGGTACCACTCTATCCCAAATTAAAACTTCCAGGTCCATGCTCCAAAACAATATGCTAAAGCAAATCAATTTTCATTTCAGTACTAGGCACTGGCCAAATAAATCTGACAGCTCGGTATCTTCTCATCTGAAAATGTATCCATTCTTCAGGATTAATAACCTTGAACCTCTTCTACTAAAGTAAAAGTACATTGAAGACAGAATTCATACCTGGTTCGCCATCCCCCTACGGCACCTAAAATAGGGTTTCACACTTCTTAGCCATTTGATAAATGACTCCCTATTCTAACTCAAAGTTACCTCTGCTTTTCATTATTGTCCAAATCTCAAAATCACCTCCTGAGTCACAAAATGATTCATGTATTTGAAATGACAGAAATGACTAAATATGATCTTTTCACCTGAACACACAGGTATTCTAAAGTACTACGCAATGAATGATTCTCAAGACTGGTAAGCTACACCAACATGAAGTCCTTCGAAATGGCACAGATTCCTTCAACGAATACTGAGATGTAGAATGATGTATCTCATGGTGCTACACACAAACATGCCACAGAGATGTGTCAGCATTCAAGGGAGGTCTGACAAGGGGGCCCAGCAACACCTTCGGGGGAGCACATTTCTCTTTCACACCAGCTCTTTCACACTGGTCCTCTGTGCCACTCTGCCTCCTGTTCATTGTACCAGTTGGCTCCTTTTCTCCATCGTCCTCTATTACCCAACCAATCTAGGTTACTTCCTTTTCTCTTCTTCTCCACAGTTCTTTTTATTTCTTGCCACTTGCTTTTTCTACCTTTCTCTCATACTTTTAAACCTTGTACAAGAAAGCATCGTCAGACATCCAGAGAACTCCCTTCCTTCACAACAAATCAACCAACTGCCAAATACTAGATATAATTCTCAGGCCTCAGAGTCAATAAGAGCAGGTGTGTTCCTTGCAGGATGCTTGGAGACTTCCAGCGATGTCCACACACCCTGCCAGCTATTTAGTACTTGTGTCATTACAGAAATTTGAAGACAAGAATTTTTGTCAAATTTTTGGTCAAAAATTCTGCTAAACCCCACAGTCTAAACATGTTCAGTTCATCAAAGCTGTACAGTAGCAAAGATGTCTTCAAAAATGCTTAATTAATTAATCACTATATTCCATTATTACAATTTCTGCTCCTAAATAATTTTAAGTATATTTAGTAATAAATAATGAAAGTATAAAGTCTCTATTATACTTAGAAGGAGTCGAAATATCCTAAAATACAGACCCAACTGTAATAAACATACATCTTTGTTTTCTTCCCAGAACATCCTTTCCTCTTTTATTCTGAAAATAGCATGCCCTCTCTTTTGGGAAATGTCACCCCTACCTTACCCCGAAAGCTGAAAGCCCATGGAACAATGTGATTCAAATATATACCGTCATTTTCTTATTGAGCCTAGCCACAGGCTAGGGGCTGTGTACCTGCCTGAAGCCGGGCCAATCATGGCACCCTAACCCACTGGTCAAAGTTGACCTATATTTGTACGGATAAGGGTACATGACTGAAACAATCAATCACAGTCCTTTCCCAAGATCTTTCAAAATGAAATTAAGGCAAGAGGAGAGATCTCTCTCAAGTGGTGATGAAATAGGGCATCTTAAGTGTGAGGGCTGCCAGCAGCCGTGTGCCCTGCATGGTGAAGACAGCCGCTTCCAGAGAACGAAGCCAAAGATGCGGACAGAAATGGACAGCAGAAACACAGAAGACAGAGCACACAGCAGCATCCAAATCCCTGGGTCTAGCTCTCTCTGCTGATTGTCACACTTCTGCCTTCCTCCTGGGTACATAATAAGCTTTCCAATAAACTCTCCAGTATATCTAACTCAATTCAAGCTCTTAGCCTATAATCAGTAGCCAAGGAAATTCTACATAAGATACCAGATAAACTACGAGATAACATATTTGACTTCTGGGGAGTAGGGCCCAGGAACACTGTGAAATGGATCTGCAGCAAATGGATCTGCAGCAAAAAATCTGATTTAACAGACTGGCATTAAGAATGACACTATTTAACACTTTCTTTACCTCCTTCTTAACTGAGGATAAGCCTTGTCTTTTCATAAGACAATCAATTTCTTATATTTTTTAATGAATTCCCTCTTAGCACAAGTCACGAACATAGATGTTCAGTGGGTGTATACTGGCCTAAATCATGAAGATTAGGATACTATGACTGCTGAACAATCCTCGGGAATATCATTAGATCCAAGGTAAAAAGGCTTTGCATTCTAGCAAAATCTATCTTGGAATAGTAATGGTTGTATTGGAAAACAGCATTCACTACCAGAACTCAGGAAGAGATCTGATTTTCAATACAATAATTACATTTAATAAAGCATACTTGGGGCGCCTGGGTGGCTCAGTCGTTAAGCATCTGCCTGCTGCTTGGGTCATGATCCCGGAATCTTGGGATCGAGCCCCGTGGGGAGCTCCATGCTCAGTGGGGAGCCTACTCTTCCCTCTCCCACTCTCCCTGCTTGCGCTCCCTCTCTCACCGTATCTCTCCCTGTCAAATAAATAAATAAAATTTAAAAAAAAAAAAGCATATGCATTCTAACTCCTCAAAACTGACACCTATGCCCTTAACTAGTTCTGACTAAAACAAAAAGAAAAAATGTTTACTCTTTTTTTTATTCTTTATATAACTTTAAGCTCTTATAAGCTTATATATTCATTTTACATATTTGTTTTATACAGCTATTTAGCACAATGTGATCTTAATACATGTTCACAATGGAAGAAAACAAATCATATCACAAAATGCAAATTCTTCTTAAGTTTAATATATAAACTTACTCACACAGCTAGGTTCTAGACATCACCTGTAGAACAATAAAGTCTTCTCTAAGTTATTCCAGAAGACTATTTACACATAAGTCTTAGAAATCTCCACTGCAAAAGTCTTCCAATGTAAAGTGCATTTAATATTTTCAATCAGCAACATGCTTAGAGAACATACCCAGAATACCTAGGACCAGTGCTCTAGACTTTTCTACCTACTAAAAGCGTGTATGTTTATACACAAACACACACATACATATATATACATGAATACATACATGTACTTATGTATATATACACCCTGTGTATAAATATGGTATATATATATTTTATACATATGTACATATTTTGGGTGTGTATATGTACAGATATATACATATTGAAATATAGATGGAGATTAAGATAGCTATAGTAACTGTATGTATGTATGTATATATATGTACGTATATGTGTGTGCATATACATATACATGCACACACACACAGTAACTGAATTTGACCCAAACCCATCCTGCAACTACACTAATAATTTGGTCTTAAAAGGGTATTTAAGTGTGCATTCAAATATAGATAATTAAAATATCTTAAAACCTCAGGCAATATCCACAGAAAATGGTGTCATTTAGTAAAATTTCCTTAGACTCTCTACTTACAATCCTAAAATAAATAAAACTAAATAAAACTAAAAAAAGAAAGGAAGAAAGAAACCCTACAGATACAGAGAACGATTTGACAATTGTATTTATTCACCTCTACTCTGTTTATAATATGACCACATTAAAAGATATTTTTTAAAAAATTTAGTAAAGTTAAATTTCGGGTCAAGTTTTTTTTAAAACTGTTCAGGTCCCAGCATAGAAATAATATACAGAAATCCCACCACGAGTACATGAAAAACCATGAAGCATGTGCTATAAAGAACAAAGCCACGTTCGTTTTTACCTGCATCGATGCTCCCTCCACTCTGGCCACACAGGCCACCCGGTCCAGGAAAGTCACTGCCACAGGCACTGCCACAAAAAAGCCCTTACAGAAGGCCTTTGCATATCTTCTCACCCAGCCTTGTGACTGTGCCATACCTGAAAATAAGTACAATATTAGCTTCAAAAAAAATTAAAAGAGAAAAAACATGGGGCACCTGGGTGGCTCAGTGGGTTAAGCCTCGCTGTTGGCTCAGGTCATGATCTCAGGGTCCTGGGATTGAGTCCCGCATCGGGCTTTCTGCTCAGCTCTCTCTCTGCCTACCTTTCTGCCTGCTTGTGATCTCTCTGTCTGTCAAATAAATAAAATCTTTAAAAAAAGAAAGAGAAAAAGAAAAAATAAAAGCAGCACAGGAAAAGTAAGAGTGAGGTTAGAGGTCTCCTGACCTCTCCTTTGCGGATGCGACTAGATTAGAGCAACTGAGAAGTTCCCTAACACAACCACAAGGCTTGTTTAGGCCTAAACCTACAGGTCGGTTTACTTCCAAGCGAAGACCTAAGATTTCTTGTCCTTCTGAGAGCAGATTCAAAAGGGTCCAGAAATGCAATTCACACCAAGCATATACGAGAAAGGCATACACACTGGGACAGTATTTAGGCTTTTCATTTTTAAATTCCCAAAAGTCACACTTCCAATGAGAGCAGTGTTATGATAATATTAATATTACAGACATGAAAAGGAAGTCAAAAATAGACAAAAATATAAGTTGAAGAAAAAGACTAAGAAATATATTCATGAACAATATTGGGAGACAGAGGGAGAAAATAATAGAAATAAATAAATAAGTATAATTATTTACTTATTTGCATAAGTGAATATTTAAAAAGCAGAAAAATTACAGTTAAATTCAGTCCAAGTACTCATATCTGAAGATTTTACTCACTGACCTATTTAAACTTGAAATGAGAGAAAGGAACATATAAAGAAGGGGTGGGACCACTTCCAAAGAGGTTTATCCAAAAGACTTCACTTCTTTTATTTTAAAGGAATTTTTCCTTTAAAGACACATACAAAAGAGGGTCATATGGTAATGAAGAATACATAGTCTTCTGATCCTGACAGAGCAGAATTATTCTCCAGAATTACCAGTATAGGACAATGGCTTTCAAACTGTTTTGACATATCCCACAATAAGAAATACATTCTATAGAGCAACCACGTAGTCAAATATGCACTCATATACACATACAACTTACACATATAGCCTCACAACGCAGCAAATGAGAACTGAAAACAGTTTCACAAAACAGTACTTATTTCTACTACATCAATAGGTTATCACTTTAGTCTGTTCTATTTCCTTAGATGAGACGAGATGACCGTCGGGAGACCAGATTATTCTAATGGTCCAGAGCAAGAGATGATGGTAGGCTGGACCACAGTGGTGGTGACGGAGATGGAACAAAATGATTGGACTTGGGGCGCACGGCTGGCTCAGTCAGCGAAGCAGGCAACTCTTGATCTTGGGGTTGTGAGTTCCAGCCTCATACTGGGCACAGAGTTTACTTCAAAAAAAAAAAAACAAAAACAAGCAGACTTATGATACTTATTTTGGAGGTTAAAAAGACAGGATTGGATGTGGATGGGCAATGGCAGGGAAACAGGAACTAAGAAGGACGTGTCAAGAGACAGTAGTGACTTATGAATGCACCATTATTTTGTCATCCCCTTGAATTGCATTCCAAAGTAGTAAAAACATGCTCATGATTCAATTTCTCAAAACTTTATTCAGTCTCACTAAGAACAAGGCTGTAAGTTGGGCACTAGGAATAGAGGAGTGGAAAACCAGGTATGGTCCTTGCTCTCAAGGGATAACAGTGTACCAGGAAAGATGCCCCTAAATGAACATTTTTAAATAGAAATGAGTATTGAAAAGGGCCATGCAATGGAGCATGGGAATATGAAGCAAGGAAATCCTTCCATCAGAAAACAATCAGCAAAGGTCTCCCAAGGAAACAGCAACTGAGGTGGGACCTGAGCATTTCAGGTACAAGGAGCAGCATATCTAAAGGCCTAGGACCAAAGTAAAATATAGGTATTTAAGAAACTAAATGAAGTTCCATTTGGATAAAGCATATACGTAATTTATTTGCTAATTTTCAATTTTTACTTTAGTAAACATATATATCTTTTTTTAAGATTTTATTTTTACTTGAGACAGAGAGAGAGATGGAGCATAAAGCATAAGCAGAGGGAGCAGCAGGCAGAGGGAGAAGCAGGCTCCCTGCCAAGCAAGGAGCCCGATGCAGGACTCGATTCCAGGACCCTGGGATCATGATCTGAGCCGAAAGCAGCTGCTTAACCGACTAAGCCACCCAGGCGCCCTACCTTAGTAAACATTTATTTATTGACTGCTAAACACCAATGCTAAGGGAAGAGAATATAAAGATGGCTGGGCATATAATATCATTTAAAAACTCTCACAAACAATACTTTATATTTTCTATGTAAATTTGTATAAGCACATAAAAATATTTAAAACAATATTATTTTAAAAAATAGAATATTGGGGCGCCTGGGTGGCTCAGTGGGTTAAAGCCTCTGCCTTCGGCTAGGGTCATGATCTCAGGGTCCTGGGATCGAGCCCCGCATCGGGCTCTCTGCTCAGCGGGGAGCCTGCTTCCTCCTC
>CM052806.1:59531029-59617948 GCA_028533885.1 Nasua narica
AATTCTTCTAAAATGATTCTTAAACTTGCTTATATTTTAGCCTCTACACAGTCACCAGTCACTCATCCATAGCAACCAGGTAAATACACCCCAAGTCATCCTAATTACAAGGACTATTTAAAAATTGTGTGGGAGGTTTGAAGGTAAGAGGAAAATAATAAATTACAAGGCAATATCTTATATAAAATGTAATCTTTCAATCATAATAATAAGCCTGCACATTTGGATAACAAGTCAAGATTTTATTTCTAAACTCAAATCACTTATTAAACTATGAACTTCAAAGAATGTAAGAATAGGGATCCAAGCAAGTCAGAAACCCAATTCTCTGCTCCCTGAATATGTAGCTATTGCTCACCTACTAAGTATCTGGGAATTAGGCTAAGGGATGAGTACACAATGCACCACAAGGTAGGTGTGGTCTTGGGCCACAGAGAGCTTACATTTTCATTCTTGCTACATTATCTACTTTGCTAGACACTATCATAAGACCCCAAAGGTAAAAAGACAGACCAAAATCAAGTTCCTTCCAAGTGGGACTTGTTACAAGATCATAAGAAATGAGTAGATGACCATGCATGATCAGACTACCCTTCTCCATGGATTTTTCCAGGAGCTCCTGCTACCAATAACCTCAGTCAACAAACAACCTAAGCATGTAAAACCAGGAGGAATTTGGATACATTTGGACTAACTAATACAAGAGAAAAATAGTAACTAACGAACTAGAACAACTTTTTAAAAGATTTTATTTATTTGAGAGAGAAAGAGGAGAGAGAGCATGCACCCATGAGCAGGGTGGGGAGGTTGAGGGGGAGAAGGGAGAGGGAGAAGCAGACTCTCCACTGAGCAGGGAGCCCAATGCGGGGCTCGATTCCAGGACCCTGAGATGATGACCTGAACTGAAGGTAGATGCTTAACCAACTGAGCCAACCAGGTGCCCTTGAAGGAGAACAATTTTGATTCTACTGGAATCAGATCTGGGAAAGTAATCTCTGGAAATCAATTTTTAAAAAATTCAGGGCCACCTTGCTCTTTTCACTTTACAAATAAATAATACCTTATGAAATAGACAATTGGTAATCTTCAGAATGTGAACTCCAGCATCAATTCCTTTATCTTTTAACTCCTGTAACTTAGCAGTTTTCACTCAAAAGTTCTCAGAAAAAAAAAAGAAAAAAAAAAGTTCTCAGAAAGGATAAAACAGTAAGAAAAAAACAAAGAATAAAGAAAAACTAGCCAAAAATAACAAAGGGGATAAATGTAATGGAGTTAGACATAAAGCAAACCATGTTCTGGCAAAGATACCCAATAAAAGTCAACACTAGTAGCCTACCGAAGATAATGTTGTCCTCTGTCTTGACCTAAAACTGCTTCTTTGATAGAGATAATCGTAATTCCCCTAAACTGATGAGCATCTGGATACCAAGAGAGTAGAGATGAAAACTGACATATTTAATTTTAAGTCAGGAATGTTTAAACACAAATGAATTCCAGGGTTATGTTCTACTATACCTGGTGTTGAAAGAAAACACAACCAGAAAACAACTAGGATATGAAACTTCATGAGTTTTTGGTAAGGACTCCAATTTGCAAATGTACAGCATTTTTTTTTCTTTAGATTTTATTTATTTGACAGAGAAAGAGAGAAGACAGTGAGAGAAGGAACACAAGCAGGAGGAGTGCGAGAGGGAGAAGCAGGTTCCCCACTGAGCAGGGAGCCTGATGCGAGGCTCGACCTCGGGATCATGACCTAAGCCAAAGGCAGACACTTAACACCTGAGCCACCCCGGCGCCCCAAATGTACAGCATTTATGCTCACTTTTCCCTCTGCCTCAGAAGAGGAGTCCTCCCTCTGTCCAAGAAGAGGCCGGCAGTGCTCTGCGGAGGGAGCATCGCGAGGAGGGAAAGCCTGTATAAAGTTGGTGGCCTCTGAATCTAACTGGCCTCGGTTCAAATCACGATTCAATCATATGACTTTGGACAAATTGTTTCACTTGCTGGGCATAATTTTTTCATCTGAGAAAATGTGCAGGGTGTTTTGGAGGTATAAAATGTTCACACATGTTCTGTTTAAGTACGCATTTGTGTGAAGAAAAAAAATAAAGAACCATAAAGCTAGTATCTGAATACAGTATATGTATATTAGAGAATAATGGCTGGAGTATCAAATAAAAAGTATTTCCTGTTCAGGTAAAAGCATTAGCCATGTCTAAAGAAAGGGACTAGCAAAAACAAATCAAAAAAGAATATTAGACTTGCATACATACTGCATATTCAGAATTCTAAGATAAGCATTTAGTTTATTTTCAAGTATTTTGCTGTAATAAACAATGCCTCAGTGGGGGGAAAAAAAAAGAACAATAGACTTAAAGATGTCTGTTACATGCAATAAAACCAGAAAAGCTGATCTTTTAGTAATGGAATACCTATTAAACAGAGTGATACTTTTGTTTTGCTTTGAACTCGATTTTGTTCTAGGATTTAACTGGTTAGGGACTATCATATTTATTGATATTGGCTAATTAACAAGAATTATGGACTGCCAACAATGTGGCACTGTCTTAGGTGATTTGAGGGTTTTTTAAAAGCAGAATAAAGGAAAAATTATGACTTAATGCCAGAATTGGACCACAGGAATAAGTTCTACAATGGCCACTGGGGGGAGGGGGGGAGAAGATGAAGAAGAAGAAAGATACGTGCTGTAATTGGAAGAAAAAATTCACAAGAAAAAGCGTAAATGAAAAAAATGTACAAGGTGGGTTTAAGACTATCCACTAAAAAATTCTTATAACTTTACTATACGTTTAAAAATTGCCATTAAAATGTTGGAAATAAAAGAAGGATAAATTATATTTGGTAAATTTCTCAGACAAGAGGAAAATAGGATTCTGAAAGTAAAGGTTTACCTATGGTCTACCTGAGACAGTGAGATGCAGGCCAGACCAAGAAACAGGATATATGTTAAGAGAATTAAGGAATGGGCGCCTGGGTGGCTCAGTCGGTTAAGCGACTGCCTTTGGCTCAGGTCATGATCCCAGAGTCCTGGGATCGAGTCCCACATCAGGCTTCCGGCTCCACAGGGAGTCTGCTTCTCCCTCTGACCTTCTCCCCTCTCATGGTCTCTCTCACTGTCTCTATCTCAAATAAATAAAATCTTTTTTTAAAAAAAAAAAAAAGAATTGAGGAATAAGACTGGATTTAACACTTATTTTTTATTTTGCTTTGTCCCTTAGCAATATGGAAACCCTCATGATTCCAATATTTTTGAAAACCATATAAAACTAAATCTATAATACCATGGTATTATAGCCTCTCCAAAAGCTGGCTCGGTCCACCCTTAGTCCACCCTAATCCACCCTAAAGGATAAAGATAAATTATCTTTATCCTTTAACACCATTTGACCACATTTACAACTAAGGCCCAATCTCAAATTTCAGTTATTAAAATGCCATAAATTCTGCAAAACTAGTTTATTGTAAAAATTAACAGGCAAGTGAATAGCGTTCTATCAAGTGAGGAAAATCCTACTAAGTGATAGCCATTAGCAAGGATAAGCTTGGTAAGCTTCAACTCTAATAATCACAAAATTTGGATATCAACGCTGCACTCTATTTTTTTTTAGTTTAATAGAAAAGCAAAACTTCAGTCATTAAGTAGAAGCTAAAGGCAATATGGATTTTAAGCTAACAGTATGGCAACTTAAATACATGTGTAAATGAAACAGACAAGGTACTTGTCTACAATCCAAATAAATTAGAGAATTTTGGACTCTTCACCATAAGCCTATTTATTCCTGAAACGATAACATTTTGAATTAGCAAAATAACATACTTCCAGTATCAGAATACTTATTGAGTAGCTTTAAAAAAAAAACAAAAAACACATTATTTAGTATTTCACTGTGCGTTAAATTGGCTTTTAAAAAATTAAGATAGCCTATAAAAAGGTAAAAGCATCCTTTTCAGAAAAGAAAATCTCAAACCCTTCAAAAATCTAAACTAAGAAATAAGAGTGAGAAGAATATAACATTGAGAACCGAAAAAAAAGAAGGGCATAAAGTAAATAAGAAGAATATTGGAAAGTAAGCATCAGGCAATAACATGAGTAATGGGAAAATGTCCCTGAAAACACCAGGTGACACACAGCTCCTGGAGCACAATTACCTGAAGTATCAGCTTTGCTGTTTCTTACCTACCTCACAATCTCAGATTCTGGCCCACTCTCTAATAACTGCTTCATATTCATTTATCTTAGGTACTATTCACACTAACCCTATTTCTGCCCTATTTTTAAATGGTACAGGGTCTCTAATGGGTTCAACAGTAAGCGCAATAAGCAATTTTTTGAAAGAGCATGATTTCAGGGTCTCATGAAAATCCTATTCTGACCTCTACCCTTCATGCCTCAAATCAACTGCTTTCTTTACTGAGCTACAAAGGCCTGTACGTGAATATAAAACATCAGCTCAAATTCACATTAAGAGATAAGGAGAAAAACACGGCTTTTCCTTTGATCGGGGTTGCGAATGGGAAGGAGGAAGGTTTCTCAAAATAACCAAGGCCAAACAGACCCTAAAGGGGCAAAGATGAGAAAGCAAGGTCATTTAAAAAAAAAAAAGTGGGACTGGAAAATACAATGTAACCAGCAAACTTACAACGAGCCCAGGGACCATTATTACTCTTTACAGAATGATAAAGATAAAAATTAGAAACACAGGCTCCCCCAGCAGGGAAGCATATTAAAGCTCTGATTAGTCTGTCAAAAATAAAACCTGTCCAAATGGTCGGAAGCTTCGGAAGGTTGCCCACAGCCCATCTATGGCAGCTGCATGCCCACAGGGAGCTCAAACAAGAGCTGTGCAGGCTCAGTGCTCGATAAAGATGCAAGCCAGATGAGAAGATTTATGCAATTTAAGGCAAAAGCAACAATAACTGATGCCTTTGGAAGAAGTAGCTATAGTCCTTTAAATTTACAAGTGCAAGCGGAGGGGGCGGAGTGCACACACTTGTTGAGATGGCAGCAAAGGTCAGAGGGGAACAGAAGTTTAAAAAACAAAAAATAGCCAAGAGGTCAGAGTACCAAGAGGCTCATCCCATGCAGCCCAGAGACAAAGGCAGATGGAGCGCAGCACTTTCTGGACTCATGTGTCTGCCACACAGAAAGTCCAGGGATCATAATGAGTCCCCGGTGAGTATACAGCATATGGAGCTGTGATGTTACTTAGATTGCTCCCCACACATAAATGCCTTATTTTGATTTTACCTACCTTGCCAGTATATTATGAGTGACTGTTTAAGATACCTGTGAAAGTCCATCAACATGCAATGCCCTGAAGCTAGGATATATCTGCCAATCAAAACATTCAAAATTACAGCAGTATGAAATGATGCAAAACAGATTTTTTAGCAGGCTATAAGCGGGCACCTTCAATGAAATATAATGATCCCTACTACATAATTCTCAAGAAGCATGAGAAGTTGGGAAGATGAGGCAACTTAAAATGTCACCAGATTTTTATTAATATTATTTTGTACATCGGTTTTTAGATACTTGACCAGTAAGAGCCAATGGCTGTCAAACACAGTAGAGCACAGCATTATGTGACATTCCACCAGTTTGATACAAGACTCTTAAAAGGTGTGATATTAGTGCAGAGATGGTCAAATATATGAATGGAACAAAAGGGAGCCATGGTGGCTTCAAAATATTTCTGCAAATTCCTTGACAGGCCTCTTTCAAAATGATGAGCCTAATTCCCATCTTCTTAATGGTGGGCGGGACTTAGTGAGTGGCTTCTGGCAAAGAGGTGGCATTAAGGATGCTATATGATTTGTGAGGTCAGTCATGAAAAGGAATGCTACCTCCTAGCTTTCTCTCCTCATCACCACCTCTGGGCAAGCCAACACCACATCCTGAGAACAGCCGGCCCCGGGAGAGGCCCAGCTGGCAAGAACTGAGGCCTTCCTCTCCCCAGACAGCCAGCCATGTGGGGGAGCCAACTGCAAGCCCGATCCTCCTGCCTCAGTTAGGCCTTCGCATGACTGTGGCTTGCGTTGAAATCTTAACTTCAACCATAAGAGAGACCCTGAATCAGAACTGCAGAGGTGAACTGCTCTTGAATCACAGACCCGTGGGAACGGTGAGAGATGATACATGCCGTAAGCCATGGCATTTCGGGGTAACTTGTTTTACAGACATACCTAATAAAATAGTAAACTCAGAAATAGATCCAAAGACACAAAGAAACATATTATATGATGAGGATATTAATATTGAGGGATTTGAGTTAACAAATCATGTTGAAATAATCAGCCACAACTTGAAGGGAGAAAAAAAATCAAAGGTGGATATTTAATTAACTCATTATAGAAAAAAAAAATTCCACATAACTCAAAGATTAATACAAAAAAATTAAAATATGAACATAAAACTAATAAAGGAAAATTAAGGCAAACAGTATTTTAGGGGTGGAAAAAGAGGCATTTCTGAACATTTTACAAAACCGAGAAAACATAAAAGAAAAACACGGAAGGGTCTGACTACATAAAAATCAAAACATACCATAAATAAGGTTAAAAGATAATCAGCATGATATAAAAAGCTGCAATATGTATTAATCATCAAAGTCTCTAAAATTATATAGTTCTTACAAATTATAAGAAAAAAACAAATGTTCTGAATGAAAAGTGAGCAAACTACATGAAAGGCATTTTGCTGACAGCAAAATATGGATAGTTTATAGAGATATAAAAAGATGTTCAACCACACTAATAATAAAGCAAATATAAATAAAAATCAACTTTTAACCTATAGAGCTGACAAAGATGTAAAGAACTAAAAGCACCCTGGGTGTGAAATTACAATTTCTCATGTTCTCCTGGTAGTGCAAATGGGTAAAATATTTCTTGAATGTAACATGACAATGTGCAGCAACATGTTACACGAACACACCCTCTGTGCAGGTTTTGGGTATAAAGATATGATCCTAAAAAAATAAATAAATAAATAAATAAAAATAAATAAAGATATGATCCTGGATTTTCAGTGCTCCATCACTACTAACAGTGAACCTGAAAACAATCTAAGTGCCCGTGAATACATAAAAAGACTATGACATGCTTGAAGAAGAATCATTTGTAATCATTAAAAAGGATATTGTATACCTATATTGCTTGATATTCACTTTTGAAAAAAAGTTGGAAAGCTCTAAGTATAATAACTCATTTATTTGAAATTTTATACACATAGAGCATAATCGTCATAATCATGGAAAGAAGTCATGTGACCAAGAATACGAACCAAAATGATGACAGTAGTGTTTATTGGTAGTCAAGGGATTTTCACTTTCTTCGTTGTATTTTTTTGTATTATTTGAATTTTCAATAATGGATACATATTATGTTTACAAACTAAAGCAAATTGACATTGGTCTTTTCTGCTACAACAGATATATCTTTAGTGTAAATTAGCTCATACGCAGGAAAATGGCATCAGTTGTGTTGGCTCATATGTAATTGTCCCCAGCACATCAGGAGTAAGTTTTCTCACACTTAATGGGAAAGTACCATTTAGTGGTTTCAAGACTTCCACTGTCTACATTAAGCTACCTGAGGAAGCTGAGAGTGCAGATGAAGAAAGGCACAATATTTTCCCCCATCTTTAGAATAAAAGAAAAGTGCTAAGTCAACACCTTGGATCAGAATTTTCACTTTGATGAAATTAGTCTCTGGTAGAAGTGGATGATTCTAAGGATTTATAACTATCAGGAGGAAAACCAGGGTTTAAGGCTGCCTAAGATTAACTGTGATACTGGGTATAAATGCCAATTGAGATTTGGCCATTTTTATTACAGTTGTCATTTTTTTGTGTGTTAGTTATGTTTATAACATTCCACTGGTCTCAAATCATCTGTTCTCACCTGTTCCTAACCCTGTTTTCTCTATAAGCCCTATCACTTTTAGCACATGACTTTGCAGAATTAAAGATTTTTCAGGAATGCAAACGTGACTTTAATAGAGAAATGCCTATACTATTGTGAGTAAAATGCAAAGAGGTAGAGAAACATTCCATAAGTTAAAAAAAAAAAAAAAGGGAAATGAAACGTTAAACTTTATTTTGCTTCAGCCATAGTTTCTAACGAAAGATGTGAAACAGTGCAATACAATTTCAATATTCATGATTTATACCATACATTTTTATTGTATGTTACACATATAAAGAAAAAGAAATGGCCTTTGTTCCACTATCTACTTAAAATCTAAACAAGACAGAGAATTAAACAGGCACCAACTATGGAAGAGACAGCAATCCAATTAACTTTTTTTCCTCCAGTGGCACAAACAGGAGGGAGATTTCTTTCTTTCTCATATAAAAGAATTCCAAAGGCACACAGTTCATTCTGACCCTGCACTGTCCATCAAGGCACTTCACCCATCATCATTCCTTTTTTAAAAAACTACCTTATTGCAGTGTAAGTGACAAAAACTGCACATATTTAATGGATATACCTTAACAAGTTTGGAGATAAGTATACACCTGTGACACCATCACCACACTATATTCCATAAACGTACTGGACACCTGCAAAAGTTTCCTCCCACCCTCTTTTAATCCCATTAACTTTTGAATACAGTATTCAATTATATACCCTCAGCTGGGAGGGAAGGAAGGAGAAATGCAAACAATGAGGGCAGCCACTCTGAAACTATTTTAGATACACTGTAGCATTGACCAGAGGAATTAAGGAGTCTGTTGGAAAACATGGTGCTGTGGAAAAGAAGAGATATAAATACACAGAGGGAAGTCAAGAAAAAACCCTCTAGAGACCTAAAAGCAAAGACACCCCAAGAGAGACAAGTATTTCTAGTACCTAGATCTCAGCTACTAATACTATTCTTCACTATAAGGAACTCAAGCTCTTCACAGAGTTGATTCCAGGGCTGGGCCTGGGAAGGTACAAGATGAGCCTGGAACATTTTATTACACCACTAAGTAAAGAGGTGCTCAGAAAAATGATGGAAGAACAGGACACAGAGGCCTGCTTGAAGGATGGGAAAATTTGATCACTAAATAACTAACATCAGTAATAATTATAAACTACCAAAAAGTACCTTTGGATTTGCTCATTTTCTGAAATAGGTAGTATTACAGAACTGGGTATTTAGCCTCAAAAGGTAAATTATGTAATGCGAATTTAATTTAGTATAACTAATATCATGAAAGTATTTTATAAACTGCTAAGTTTAATAAGATACAAAATATTATTTTAAAAAATAAGTTTCCTTTGTGATCACCTCACATATATGTTAGAAATGAAGCTAGTTCCCTTGCAGGTACAAAAAATTTTTTCAATTTATAAATTATCCATCTATATAATTTCTAGAAGTATAATTATTGAGATGAGTAAAAAAGGCTTTCCACTATTCCTTGATTTTATATCTGCATGTCCAGCTGTTATGTGACTATGAGATCCAGTGGTAAAATACAAAGATGTGAATTTGAACTATTTTAAATGCACATTTTATTATCATTAGTCCTAGTATACAACGGTCAGACCCCTGTGGTTTGTTAAGAAACAGCTGGTGTTGAAATTATCTAAGCCTACAGAGCACTGGGAAGAGCAGAGAAATCATCAAAAAGAGAGAGAGAAAGAGAGAGAGAATTAAGTTGGCATTTCTTCCTTCAGTATTTCTTTTATGTCGATAAACATTTGAGTACCTTCTACATACAGGGCGTCATACCAGTTTCTATACTGAAAGAATGAAGATATAACTGGGTCTATATAGATATTGAACATTAAACACTGTTCTCTTGAATTAATTTAGGCTTGTGATAAGGTCACCAAGGCCATAAAACTAAAATGAAGAAAGACAGGTTTTATAAAAGACATAGGCAATTGAGGATGTTATAGAAAGACAAACTACACAGTATTCCATAATCTCTGGTCCTTCTATTGTCAGAAAATGACTCTATCATCCAAATGGCTGCCCCAAGGCCAACACGGTAGTTAGCCAAACTGCCCTCTACTAAAAAAAAAAAAAACAACAACACAAATCACAACTTCCTCCTGCTTGAAATCCTTCGATAACTCCCCAGGTCCTACAGCACAATATCAAGCTCCTTACATTTAGTATGCATTTATCTTTCATTAGCACATCATGCTCCAGCCAGACCCACCGACATGCAATTCCTACAGTGTCGTGCTTTTACTTATTTCTGCAACCGTATATACGTTCTCCGTATATACGTCTTCATCAATCGGCCCACCTTCCTCTGTCTTGGCCAACTCCTTTGTTTTTTTCTTCTTCTCCTCCTCCTTCTTCCTCTTCCTCTTCTTCCCCTTTTTTTTTTTTTTATATAAGCCCTATGCCCAAGGGTTCAAGTGGGACTTGAACTCATAACCCTCATAACCCTGAGATCAAAAGTTGCAGGCTCTACTAACTGAGCTGGCCAGCCACTTCTGTCTTGCCCAACTCTTATTCACCCTGCAGGTCTGCTTAGATGTCACCCATCAGGACATCCACCCTGACTCTCCATGTCTGAATTAGATGCCCCTCGTATGTGCCCCATAAAATCCTATGCCTCCTCTACCACAGCATTTAGCACACCTGATATTCTCATCCTTATCTCCAATCAGCTATGAGTTCTGTGACAGCCTCTTGTTCACTGCCAGATCTCAGCACCTTGCACTGAAGTGTTCGATGTTCAATACAGTTTATTGAAGAAATCAATAAATGAGTTCCAGTAAGTACTAAAAATAATCTTTAACATGCTTTCCTGTCCACGTAGACTATCTGCACTGTATTCAGAATGTGACGGATGTGGTGGAGGCACAGACTGAGAGAAAGGTAGGGCCTAACCACATGCAACAAACTGTGCGTGCTGGGTCTGTGCACAGAGGGGAGCATGTTCATGTGTCTGAAGACCCTGTCTCTCTTCTGATAGCTTTATTTGGCAGTGGAAAATACTTACTGAGAAAGTGCTTCTTTTTAAATTATGTATATTTATGTACGTGTATGTTTATGTATACTGAACTTCAAGAGGTTGATTTTGAGGTTATTTTTTCTTCAATAAATCATAGCACAGCACTCATGTTAAAGGTTATAAAGATGAGTAACAAAGATCAAGTAATTTTTCATGACCTATCCAACCATAAGACATCAAGAATTCTTTTTTCAGTTGAAAGCTTACTTTTAGGAAGTGTTTAGCTTGTTTTTCCTTAAAAGCAACGTTTATCTGTCCAAACCCCAAGGTGGCCCTAAGGATTCCCTCGAGGCATAAGGGACAAAGGGAGCAGGCACAAAGTAACCAAAACTCTGAGTCCCAATTCCCTTCCTCAGGCCAATGCACTCGTTTCTATCTTTTGGTTTTTTTAATAATAAAATTCCAAAAGAGATTTTCTTCGAAGGGCTCACTACGTAAAAAAATAAGAAGAAAAAGAGGTTAAAAAATACCACCTTAAAAAAATCAGACGTGGATTGAGGCTCAGACTATGTAAGTTAAGCCCTAATGTTTTTCATATTTCTTGTTTCAATTCATCTGTCAGGTTTATAAGCCCCTTTTTATAGCACTAAAAGGAGAAACAGCATTTGAATGCAGAGATATCCAGGTAGAGTGAAAACATGGGTTTTGAGAAGTGTATTTATTCTCTGATGCAGCTATAAGATTATCTTACAATGTTTAATGGCATTATTTATGTGACAAGCTTCAAGTTAATGATTCATAACACAGAATACCAAAATAATATAATGAACAGAAAAGCCCACTATAAATGCTACCTGCAGCTATGTTTTATGTTCGATATACGAATATCCCATCCCACTTTAATAATTTCTTAGTAAAAAGATCAGCAAACTCACATTTAAGTAACAATTTTAACTACTTTGCCAATAAAGAAAAAAACAGGGGAGCGAGGTTATTGAAACTAAGGGTTGCTCTATATCGCCACATTCAGAAGACCATTCAGAACGCCAGGAGGGAGAATTCGATCTGCTGGTAAACACACTCGGAGTGATAAGCAGAAATGGGCATCTCTCTAAACAGATACCTTCAGCCATCCTCTGCATGACGGCGTTGGAAGTGTGGAATGGTATTTAACTGCAAGTCAGGTAAATACCTGAAAACTCTCAGCTCTGTAACTTCCTAAGTTAGGTGAATCCGGAATCTTTAGAGCTAAACACATATAATTATGCCTAAGATCGAATGAGCTGAGAAGCAACCAACCTAATTTTCATCTCTTCTGGGAAGTCTTACATGAGTACTCTGAACCCCAGCACTGTCATCTACCCGCAAACTCCTCTGGCATATGCTAGCCATACCCTCATTTGGCACCCAGTATTATTAGTTATCTTTTTATAGGTATGTCCATTTTCCTCAACTACACTGTAAGCCCCTAAAGGGTAAGTACCATGACTCGCTCTTCTCTATAAACCCCAAAGGTCTTAGAATTTCGCTAAGCATTTGCAGGTACTAAGCAAATTTTTCTTGAATTTTAGATATGGTTTAATTTTGCTTCATTTTAGATATGGTTTATATTACCACCCACTTACAATGTTGCTGGAGAGAGAGTTTGGTGTGATTGTGTCAGATACTCCATTTCTGTAAATACCAATCAGGAGCCCAAGAGAGGAACTGGGTGGCCAGAGCAGGTTTTGGGGAGCCATCCAACTATCTGATACAATACCTCCCTGCATGTGTTACTCCCAAAGAACCAAGCGCCCGTCTTGTTCTAGACCTAAGTCGTTACTTCTCTTCCCAGGCACAGTACCAAATTAGAAATCAGAATGATTCGGGTCTGAGCCATGCCAATGGCACAATAATTCATTTCATCTATTTGAGTAGACTACCTGTAAGGTTCTTTGCTTCAACTATCTGTGATTCTGAGTCTAACTTCAGGCCTTTATCTTTCATATCAGAAATCCATGGAATGGCCCCTTCTCCCCACTACTAAAATTAGCTGTCTTCCATTCTACACCCCATCATTATCATCATCATTGCACCCTGCTCCAAGACCATTTCTCACTTCTGCTGCAAGGTTAACATTTGTCAGGGCGCCTGGGTGGCTCAGTGGGTTAAAGCCTCTGCCTTCAGCTCAGGTCATGATCTCAGGGTCCTGGGATGGAGCCACACATGGGGCTCTCTGCTCAGCAGGGAGCCTGCTTCCCCTTCTCTCTGCCTGCCTCTCTGCCTATTTGTGATCTCTCTGTCAAATAAATAAATAAAATCTTTAAAAGAAAAAAAAGGTTAACATTTGTCATTAGATCATATTCACTTCTAATGATGACATGGTTAAATTTCTTTCCTGATTTTTACACCTGTGCTCATTTAACAAACATATGTCACATGGCTGGTTGGATAATACAAGGTAACATACACACTTAGGGAAACTTCTAATACATTCCTGCTTTCAGCAGCTAAGATAAGTATAACCTCATTTGCAAATAAGCACCAGTAATAATAAATAAAATTATTTTCATATGGGTCACCAGATAGGTTGTTGTCAACATAATCAATAGTTTTGGTGGCTCTGAGAATAATTCCCCGATCTTTCCAATTTTGTAAGAAAATTATTTTTATTGTTTCATCAACATCAAATGACATTAGAGAACATCACAATGATTATTACAATAAATGGCTCAGAAAGAAAATTTAGTAATGATTTTGATGGATTTTAGGAAGTATAGGAGTTAGATAAAAATATATGAGCCATACAGAAATTCAAAGCAATTTAAATTAATATCTATCAGTTTTGAATAATGAAGTTTTTCAGAACCTAATATACCTTTGTTCTGCAAAAAGACTAATAAGCCCATCACCCAAAGCCCTTTCCCTTTCCCAAGCCAAGTAATTTGTTATTCAATTAATTACAATGAAAAGTGGCAATTTCACCTCTTCAGATGTGTCTAGCAAAAAGAGCCAAAATAAAATCACAGATGAAAGGTCAGTTTTAAAAGTGAGACAGACATAACAGAATCCCCCAGACAATATTTAAAGTACTATTTTTCCTTGGCCAAAATTATAACAACATTTTGCTATACTTTGGGTGTTAACTTCAGTACAAACATTAAACAGTTACATAAAAATTTTTGACTAATGGTAGAGTGAGGTTTTATCTCATTTTTAATAAGGATGGAGTGATTGGTAGCCACTCTCAAAATCACTCAGAAATACTCTTCCACAAATTATCAGATCTGTAAACACTAAAAGAAGCATTAATTGGAAACAGAAAGAAAAACTGTTAAAAAACAATTTGACTTTGAAACCAATGAAATAAAAACTTCATTCTAGTAAAGAATACTCATTTGTGGTATCTAAAATACTGTATCACTATAGTAATACTAAAATAAAAGTTTTTGTTATTCTACTCTGTTACCTCAATTAATCTCTTACATTAACCTATTTTTATCCCATTTTGAAAGACATAAACTAATGTTCACAGTGTTTAAGTCTTCTAAAGTCACACATATAGTAAATAGCAGAGCTAAATCTACATTATTTAACCTCCTGGCCTGGCATTTAAGCACTATGTTCCCTGCCTCCCACTTAGTTCCCACTCCCAGTAAGTATTCACATTCCCAATAAACATAACCAGAGTTATTTATTTCATAACCACTGAATACACAATCAGTTCAATCCACTATATAAAAGGTAAGTGCTCAAGTCTCATTAATTTCTAATAAATTTTCAAATGGAAGAGGGGTACTAAAGGGAGAAAAGTACAAATCTATCTCTACAACATCAATTAATAGAAAAATATCACTGGAGCTGTCTTTGGACCTAACAAGTACTGAAAACTCTTATTATCCTGCTATCCATTTAGCGCTCTGAATTGGCTCTCAGAATCTAAAATTTCACCGTTTAAAGAAAGCTGGAAGATATGTGCATTTCAAAACATTGTACCCTTTTGCAATTTCCCTTCTACATTTATTACCCAGATCTTTAAACTCTCAACTAGGAGCTAAACCAATTCAACCACATGTATAAAATATAAAATTGGAAATGCCACAAAAATCAACATGACCTTTAAAGCATAACATTTTCCATAATCATTTACTTAAGAGTAGGAAAACATTTTATAGTGTTTAAAGCATAGTCTTCATGTATAATATTTTCAGCAAACATAAAAGCAAATACAGAACAAAGTATTTAAAAATCAACCACACTTTTTACACAAAAACTGCAATTAATTTTAAACCATCACTTTTTCTGCAGTAATTACATTATCAAACATTCATAACCATATCGGTATGCTTCACTTTTCAAATACAGGGCTCATATAAGCATCACCCAAGCCCAGTCACCTCCTGCAATTGGTAAGGCCTACCAGTATGACTGACTTTCCCCTAATTTAGCCATATCAGTTCGCTTGAGAACTAAAATAAAATTCAGAACAAGGGCCAAGATGAGCCCTCTCTGCAAGCAAGCAGGACCACCTTGATTAATTCCAAGGCACTGATCTCAACATAATGTTTTCTAACCAACCAGACTCCTCCAGTCAAAGATACTGAAAGCAAAGATAATAATTAGGTAGTCGATATTACCATAAAATTAAATTTTGTCTAAGAGCAAATGTAGTCTTCTATCTTCAGATCTAATCATATATTTGTTAAAAGTAAAAGATATGCAAATAGATGCTAATGGGATGGCAAACTTTCCCCAAGAGAGAATCACACTTGAGATAAATCACCACTCTCACAATTTTAATTCCATAACTAGCAATCCTTGAGAATATATATTTCCCCTTTGACTACTTTGATTAAGTAGTTTCAGTGGAAGCTGATCAGAAAATACTTTTTCTCAGATTTTTTTTTCTGCACCGCTACTAGCAGGAGCTTAAAATTAGCAAGAAAAAATGAAGTCAGAATCCACATCATCACCATTTACTACCTTTAACACCTGAAAATGAGGAAGAAAAAGAGATCAAGGAAACAAACAGAGCAATCTAATGCCTGGCTAAAAGACAAATTCTATCTTTAAAGTTGAGTATGTTTCTATCAACTCTATGAATTCAGTTCTTTAATGAAAAGGTTATAGCATGCAGAGACAAAGCAGTGCCATATCAGCCAAGCAACTAAATTAGATACCTCACTTGTCACAGAGAAAATCAATAAGGCCCAATTGAATTTATATTGTACACTGATTTATTTAGGGAAAAACTTTGAAATACAATGTCTTTAGCTTTTTGTGTACTAAACATATTCTGCTCCATTGGCTGGAAGCAATGTGAGAAAAGATGGCCTCTCTGGCAGAAGGCAAATAGGACTTGGTACAAGAGAGAAGCAGAACAAGAGGAAAGAAAAGTAGTTGGGAAGGGGGAATTTTCCATTCGACATACATAAAAATAATGGTTTTTTACAGGGAAAGGAATGTAAGGAAACAATCAGCTTTGGTAGAAACAAAACAGCAGAAGGACTAAAGGAGCCCTGAAAGTGATTTACACCCTAAACAAAACCAGGGTGAGACAAACTGAAGGAGGAAAAATGTGAGTCAACATTCAAAGACAAGAATCTGATGAGATTCTTTCCCAGCACCATCTTGTTCTCTTCTGTGATGGTACCTTTCACCTTCCCTCTCGAGGCCTTTACTTGTGCTACTCCTTCAGCCTAGAATTTCTTTCCAACCTCTCCACTCACTTAATGCTGCAATCTCTTCTAATACAAGTTGAAAATCTCACTCCATTTTGTGAAGTCACAGGCAATTTCCAACCTCTTACACTCCAACCTATAGCACCCCAAAGCTTTGTTTATACCTCATTGTGGACACTTAGATTATATTCTTAATCACACCCATTTATTTTACGTATTCATCTTCCCACCACTATACCTAGGGGTTCTCATTGGCGGGGGGGGGGGGGAGATGTTATCATTTTTTAATTGTGGTAAAATACACATGACCTAAAATTTACCATATTAACCATTCTTAAGCATACGGCTCAATAGTTATAAATCTAGTCACATTGCACAACCAATCTCCAGAACTTTTCATCTTACAAAACTGAAACTCTGTACCCATTAAACTCCTTGTTCCTTCCTACCTCCCACTCCTGGTAACCATCATTCTACTTTCTACAAATCTGACTAGTCTATGTACCCCCATATAAATGGAATCATACAGTATTTGTTTTCTTGTGACTGGCTTATTTCACTTAGCGAATGTCCTCAAGGATCATCCACATCATAGCATTTCAGAATTTCCTTCCTTTTTAAGGCTGAATAATATTCCACTATATGGGGGCGCCTGGGTGACTCAGCCATCAGCTCAGGTCATGATCTCAAGGTCCTGGGATCGAGCCCCGCATAGGGCTCTCTGCTCAGCAGGGACCCTGCTTTCTCCCCCCAGACCCCCTCCTGCCTCTCTGCCTACTTGTGATCTCTCTCCTCTCTGTCAAAGAAATAAATAAAATCTCTAAAAAAAAAACATATTCCACTATATGTATGTACCACAGTTTGTTTCTCCATTCCCCCATCCAGGGACACTTGAGTTGCTTCCACCCTTTGGCTATTGTGACTAATGCTGCTATGAACATGAGTCTTTGAGACTCTGCTTTCAATTCTTTTTTTTTTTTTTTTAAGATTTATTTTATTTTTTGTTTGAGAGACAGAGCATGAGCGGGAGAAACAGGGATAGAGGGAGACAGAGAATCTCAAGCAGACTCTGCTGATCATGGAGCCTGACCCAAGGCTTGATCCCAGGACACCGAGATCATGACCTGACCAAAACTGGGTGGTGGTCACTTAACCGGCTGTGCTACCCAGGGACCCCTGCTTAAATCCTTTTGATGTATTTGCAAAAGTGGAACTCACTGCTGGATCATATGAGAGGTCTATTTTCAATTTTTTGAGGAATTGCCATACTATTTTCCATAGTAGCTATACCATTTTACATTCTCATAAAGAGGGCACAAGGGTTACAATTTCTCCACAGCCTCACCAATACTTGTTACTTCCAATTTTTTTTTATAGCAGGTAGCCTAATGAGTGTGAATTCATAGTGTCTCCTTGTGGTTTCCATTTGCATTTTCCTAATGATTAGTGACCTTGGGCACCTTATCATGTTCTTATCAGCCATTTATATATCTCCTTCGGAGAAAGGTCTACTTAAGTCCTTTGCTCATTCTTTAATTGGGTTGTTTTGTTGTTGTTGAGTTGTAGGAGTTTTTATGTACTCTGAATATTAACCCCTTATCAAATAAACCCTTATCAAATGAACCATTGAGGGTTTTAATTTACCCTTCTATTCCCTAATTTTCCAGAGTAGATTACATGTAATATGGAAATATATTTTGAGTTGAATGTGTTTCTTCCTTTTAAAAAAATTTTTTGTATAATACAAAATTCAAAATATCCAAAAAGGGGTATACAATAGAAAATAAGACACTCTCCCATCCCTGTTCTCCTGCCACTCCCTGGAGGCATTTTCCTCTTTCTAAAATTCCCTCCAGAGACATTCTGTGCATATACAAGAAAATATGTATCTCAATTTAGTCTCCTCCAAAATACTAACCACTATTATCCACTGTTCTGCACCTTACTTTTTTGACTTAACAATTATTCCATTTCAGCATAAACTGCCTTATTCTTTTTAACAACTACTGTATATTCTACTATATGTCCCATAATTTGTTTATCCAATCCCCCAAGAATGGATACTTCAGTTGTTTTTGATTCCTGCAATAACCTTCTCTATATATTATTTCATCCAAGTACAAGACCTGTAGAATAAATTATAATAAGTCAAGTGATATGTGTATTTTAAGTTTTGATAACTATTTCCAAATTGGTCTCGAAGAAACCTGCAAAAATCCATACTCCCATTAGCAATGATGATCCTGCCTATTTCTCTATGCCCTCAATAGCATATTGTATTTGCAATATTTTTTGTTTCTTTGCCTGTCTGACAGACTACTAAGTCGAATATTTGGGTCATTCACAATCCAACCTCAATCTATACATCCCATGGCCTTTTACTGTAGTCAAATAGTTTCTCTTCGGCTCTAAATTTAGGAAGAAGGTACTTCCTCCATGTCTTTGTTCAAATCATATCTTTTATGTTGAATGTTCTTTCTTCCTTCAAAGGTTAGTTCCAGATGATCCCTCTACTCTTCCCACAAACATAAAACACCACATTGATTCAACAACTATTTAGGTCTACGGCCTTACCACCCAGAATGCACCTGATCTCGTCAACAACTGTTTAGTGTAAGTCTCCTGTATTATATAAAAGTAAATGAATTTTGTGCTATGGGAGATCAGACGAAGGAAAAGTCAACCTAGAATGGACAGCGGCCTCAATAACTTTAAGCTATACAGGCATATCTCATTTTATTGTGCTACTCTTTATCGTCTTCAAAGATACTGCCTTTTTTTTTTTTTTTTTTTTAAGATTGAAGGTTTGTAGCAGCCTTGCATCAGGCAAGTCTATCAGTGCCATTTTTTCAACACCATTTGCTCACTTCATATCTCTATGTCACATTTTGGTAATTCTCACATCAAACTTTTTCACCATTATTATATTTGTTATGGTGATCTGTGATCAGTGATCCTTGATGTTACTATTATAATTATTTTGGAGCACAACAAACCATGCCCAGAAAAGACAGTGAACTTAATCAATAAATGTGTGTGATCTGACTGCAGATGTGGTGGAAATAGCCCTTTGTCATGTGTTTGGCCATATAGTATATTTTGAAGATAAAAAAGAACTCTAGAGTAGTAGAGATACAAAATGAGGTTGCTATATAATAAAGATATTAATAAAAAAGGACATGACTATTGGAGTTTTATCTTAAACTGAACAACATTAAGCATTTTCAAACTCAGAAGTGTAGAGAGTTCTGTAACCATAATGCATTAGGACACTTTGAAACTAGAATTATATTTAATATATCACTTGCCTCAAGATTTCAACTTCACAAGACTATCTGTATTCTCTTCCCCCAAAATCTTTCTACCTAACTCTGCCTTGCCCTCATGGCTTCAGTCACATAGAGACTGGTCACAAGAACTTTAGAATCTAGTCTTTTCTTATCATAAAGAGTAAATAATGTGTCTCTGACGCTATACAGAAAGTGGCAATATAGGGGCGCCTGGGTGGCTTAGTGGATTAAAGCCTCTGTCTTCCGCTCAGGTCATGATCTCAGGGTCCTAGGATCGAGCCCCGCATCGTGCTCTCTGCTCAGCGGGGAGCCTGCTTCCCCCTCTCCCTCTGTCTGCCTCTCTGCCTACTTGTGATCTCTCTCTCTCTCTCTGTCAAATAAATAAATACAATCTTTCAAAAAAAAAAAAAGAAAGTGGCAATATAATTCATGATTTTGGAGAGAGGACTAACATCTCAAACTAACAACTAGGTAATAAATATTATTAGAAGCCAAGCACACACCTTGTGTGTATCCCAAAGTATACACCTTTTATAATAAGACACAAGAAGGCTTAATTGACAAAATATAGTCAGAGAAAAAAACTGCATTTTTTCTCAGACACACCCAAATAACCATCTTTTCAGCAGTATTGCCTTCTTAAACCCAATCATTCTTCCCCTTTATTACTTGTCTGCAAAACCAAAAAAGAGAAGAAAAAAGGATTAAGATGTAATAACTAAGTACAACTCATTAAATGATTAATTCCTCACATTTCTTTATAACAAATTAAAATTTATATAGGATTTTGGGTTGCTTGGGTGGCTCAATCAGTTAAGCATCTGACTCTTCATTTCAGCTCAGGTCATGATCTCAGGGTTGTGAGATCGAGCCCCACACCCAGCATGGAGCCTGTTTATGATTCTCTCTCTTTCCTTCTTCCTTTGCCCCTTCCCCCGGTCTTTCTTTCACTCTTTCTAAAAAAAAATTTACATAGGATTTTAACAAATTGCTCATATAGTGCTCAAAAATAACCTATAAAGAACATGTCATCTCCACTTTTCAAAAAAAAAAAAAAATGACCTTCAGGGGCACCTGGATGGCTCAGTCAGTTAAGCGTTCACCTTCCGATCAGGTCATGATCCCAGAGTCCTGGGACTGAACCCTGCAACAGGCTGCCTGCTCAGCGGGGAGGCTGCTTCTCCCTCTCCCTCTGCCACTTCCCCTGCTTGTGCTTGAGCGAGCTCGCTCGCTCTCTCTCTCTCTCTCTCTCTGTTAAATAAATAAATAAAAACTTTTTTAAAAAATGAAATTCAGGGGCTCCTGGGTGGCTCAGTGGGTTAAGGCCACTGCCTTCGGCTCGGGTCATGATCTCAGGGTCCTGGGATCGAGCCCCGCATCGGGCACTCTGCTCAGTAGGGAGCCTGCTTTCCACTCTTTCTCTGCCTGCCTCTCTGCCTACTTGTGATCTCACTCTCTCTGTCAAATAAATAAATAAAATCTTTTTTAAAATAAACAAATAAATAATAAAAAATAAAAAATGAAATTCAGAGACAAAAAATTCACGTTCACATTGCTGAGCTAGCACTCAAATAAAACCACATTCTTTTCATCATACAGCACCACTTTAAAGTCTAGAAATTTAGGGACACCTGGATGGCTCAGTGGATTAAAGCCTCTGCCTTTGGCTCAGGTTATGATCTCAGGGTCCTCGGATCGAGCACCACATTGGGCTCTCTGCTCAGCGGGGAGCCTGCTTCCCCCCTCTCTCTCTGCCTGCCTCTCTGCCTACTTGTGATCTCTCTCTCTGTGTCAAATAAATAAATAAAATTTTTTAAAAATAATAAAAAATAAAGTCTAGAAATTTATATTTAATGTCTATTTTTTAAGTTTTAAAACAAAGGTTTTAATGAAATGTTTAGAATATTAACATCATGCAGTCATATATACCACATATCTCAAACAATTAATCTCAAACTTATAAACTATCACTGTCATAACTCAAGTGTTCAGACTACAGAACCTCTCTTACACATAGACTCATAAAAAAGCTAATTAGTTTATGAGGTGCTTCAAACTATCTCTATATAATAATACTAAAAAGTTATTATTAAACAAAACTAAATAATAATTACTTAGTATTTGAATCTGACACTAATAAAACTCTTATTAAACAAATAAACTCTTGGAAAAACACCAAAATGTTTTATAAATAATCTGCTACACAGATTATTTAGAAAATTTATTTATTTTTAAAATAAAATTATTTTATTTTATTCTATTTTATTTATCCTATTTTATTTTATTCTAAAATAAAATTATTTTATTTTCAAAAATTATTATTTAGAAAACTAAAATTTAAGGAAATAAGGCTACATACTATATGATTCCAACTACATGACATTCTGGGAAAGGCAAAACAATGGAGAAAGTAAAAAGATTTGTGGTTGTCAGGGGTTTGCGGGGAGAGATGAATAAATAGGCAGAACATGGACTTTGGGCCAGAGAAACTACTATATGTTACTATTAATGGTAGACACATGTTATTACATGATTGTTCGAATGTACAATAGAATGTGCAATACAAAGAGTGAACCCTCACGAAAACTATGGACTCTAGGTGATAATGCTGTGTCTATGTAGGCTCCTCAGTTGTAATAAATGTATCATTCTGGTAAGTACTGTTGATAACGGGAGAAGCTATGCATATATAAAGGTGGGGGTATATAGGAAATATCTGTACCTTCAATTCAATTTTGCTGTAAACCTAAAACTGGGCTAAAAAAATCTATTTTAAAAAATTAAGACAAATTATCTGTGGCAACTCTAATCTTTTCCTACCACATGTTGCTCTATAGGTCCACCATTATCTACTTAGCAAAGAACCTTTGACCATCAACCCTAACCTTCAGTTGAACTCTTCTTTATATACTCAGTGCTCCTCACAACACCTGCTCTGCCCCCTTGTAGCCTGCTCATCCTTGAACATAACATTGGTAGACCAAGTCCAAAGACAAGGAGAAAATTTGGTACAGACAACTGACAGAGAAGGCAGGTAATGGAGAAGGAAGCAAATAATTCCTAATGATGGAAATCAGCAGGAAAATCCACATGAGAGAGCAGAAAGGAGAAAAGAATCCTGAGATGCTCTGAATTTATTGGTCTACGTAATAAGAAAACTGTATGAAACTAAATTATCCTAAAACATAAAAGATGATATTACAAACATTTCCCCTCTTTTAAAAAAAAAAAAGGCTTTGCTGTACATAATTCTAAAAGTAGAACACTATGGGGCATCTGGGTGGCTCAGTGGGTTGGGGCCTCTGCCTTCAGCTCAGGTCATGATCTCAGGGTCCTGGGATCAAGCCCCGCATCGGGTTCTCTGCTCAGTGGGGAGCCTGCTTCCTCCTCTCTCTCTGCCTGCCTCTCTGCCTACTTGTGATCTCTCTCTTTGTCAAATAAATAAATAAAATCTTGAAAAAATAAAAATAAAAAAATAAAAGTAGAACACTAGAACTTGAAAATGTGTTCACAATGTGTCCTCCAGCTACAAGCAAGATGATTTTTCAAAAGTTGACCATAAATGCTACAAACATTTTTCAAAAAAAAGATATATAAAAGAGTGTGTGCCAAAGTGCCATTACAAAGACCTAGCTCTCAAAGTAAACTTTTGGATAAAACTGCAAAGATTAAATTTTTATGATTTATTACATGGAAGAAAGATACACACTTTTATCTTCTGGGCATTCTTTATCTAAGAAGTCAAAAACTTCATATGAGTTACCAAACTGGGTGGGTACAATGAGATTCTGAAACAGGCACACAGGAATGACTGTGGAGTGTGTGTGCTTGCTTGCTTTTGTCATCAACGAGAACAGGCTAAGCACCTGGCGGATCCAAACACGTGAGCAATTTAGGAGAGGCTAAAGACTATAGGGACAAATCAGGGACCCACTGGACAGGCTTAGAGATGGTTCTGGAAGGAGCGACCACCGCCATCAATACCACCTGAGCAAATAATGACCCTCTGCATCTGAAATTTCGGGGAAGGCATAAAGACTGGAGTTGTGCTAGTGATCCAATTCAGTTCAGCTAACACCAATTAAACACCAATAAAGCACTAAGCATTAAGTTAAAGGCGCCATAAGACAATGAAGAGTAAGATATAGCTCCTACTTAAAAGATTCCAGTCCAACAGAGGGTGACACACTTCCACAAATGACTACAACCAAGTCAAAGTAGAGCAAATGCCAAGAAAGACATACGAAAACAGACATTCAGAGATTTTGCCAAGGAGATAGACTGTCTTGGATAAAATCTATGGTCACTCAGTTGACCAACAGGGTCTTGCTATGGTTACTGTTCTTGCTCATAATTTTCTCCCACTCGATGTACTACTTCTATAGTAGAAGACGTGAAAAACTTGAAAAATTTATCTGCTGCTTTAATGTTTCACAAATGATTTTCCACAAATTCTTCGTTGAAACTCAAAGCTATGCTATGCCGGGTAGAGGTTGTCATCCTGTCAAGCAACCAGCCCCTAAAGATGGTCCCCAACGATACATGCTTCACAGCTTGTGTCTCACTCTCAATCAGGGCTGGCCCATGAGACCAATAGGACATCAAAAATGGTGGTGTGTAACTTCCAAGGATAGGTCATAATAGGCACTACAGTTTCCACCTTGGTCTCCTGTATGTCACTCTGGGAAAGCCAGCTCCCAAAACCTATCAGGTAGGGGCAGCCCCATGGAAAGCCCCTTATGGAGAGGAACCAAACTGCCAAACCAACTTGCCAGCCATGCGATAGGCACTTTGGAGGGGAAACTTTTAGCCCCAGGTGTGTCCTCCAATAATTGTACCTCCTGATGGCATCTGGCAGCGACCACATGAGATCCTGAGCCAGAACCACCCAAACTACTGACCCACTGCAAACATGGTATAATAAATGATTATTGTTGGGTGGCACCTGGGTGGCTCAGTCATTAAGCATCTGCCTTTGGCTCACGTCATGATCCCAGGGTCCTGGGATCTAGCACCGCATGGGGCTCCCTGCTCAGTGGGACGCCTGCTTCTCCCTCTCCTGCTCCGCCTGCTCGTGTTCTCTCTCTCTCTCTCTCTGTCAAATAAATAAATAAATAAAATCTTTTTTAAAAAATGAAAGCTGGTACAGCTACTCTGGAAAACAGTATGGAGGCTCCTCAAAAAGTTGAAAATAGAGCTACCCTATGACCCAGCAATTGCACTACTGGGTATTTACCCTCAAGATACAAATGTAGTGATCCAAAGGGGCACATGTACCCGAATGTTTATAGCAGCAATGTCCACAATACCCAAACTATGGAAAGAACCTAGATGTCCATCAACAGATGAATGGATAAAGAAGATATGTGTGTGTATATATATATTTGTGTATATATACATACACCATTGGGTATGTGTATATATATACATATATATATATATGTATACACACACACACACACACACACACACACAATGGAATTCTATGCAGCCATCAAGAGAAACGAAACCTTGCCATTTGCAAGGACATGGATGGAACTAGGGGGTATTATGCTAAGCGAAATAAGTCAGTCAGAGAAAGACAATTATCACTTGATCTCTCCGATATGAAGAATTTGAGAGGCAGGGTGGAGGGTCGTGGGGGGGTGGGGGAGAGAAATGAAACAAGATGGGATGGGGAAGGAGACAAACCATAAGAGACTCCTAAACTCACAGAAAAAAACTAAGGGTGGCTGGGAGGTAGGGGGGGTAGAGTTATGGACATTAGGGAGGGTATATGCTATGGTAAGTGCTGTGAAATGGGTAAGCCTGATGATTCACAGACATGTACCCTGGGGCAAATAATACATTATATGTTAATATAAAAAAATTTTTTTAAAAATGATTATTGTTGCTTTCAGCCACTGAGATTTTGATTATGTTATAAAGCAACAGAGAACTGATGCATGTGAGACTCAGAGAAACTAACTTATGTACTACCATTTAGGAGTGAGCAGGGAAACCAGGTCTGGAATCCAATCTCTGGGTTTTAGGTTCAGTTTTCTCGCTATTAAACAATACTACTTTTCAAGTAAAATAAGTTATAATACCATAAGGATGATCATTTCTATTACACCACCAGCACTAATATACTGGGTATCCCACAGCAAAAAAAATAAATAAATAAAGATACAGTACATATCCCTATATACTTGACATGTCCCTATATACTTGTCTTCTGGAAGATTTCTGGGTTTTTTTCATGTACAGATTTCAAAAATAAAAACCTATTTAGAACATTTAATACTCAACAATCACATTACTGACACTGAAAATATTTATATACTTTACAATCTTAATCACAATAAACGACTGTATAATTTTAAACAAAATTAATATGTCAGACAAAAATGTTCAATAGCTGATTGTTTAAGGATTTATATTTTTGCTTTAGGTCTTCAACATTTTAGCATTACACAAATGTAGTTAAATAGAGCAGCAAAATGTTCATGATGGTGAAATCTTAAATTCCAATCCACGGAATTGTTATTACCTTACAGGACAAGGTGGCCAGCTCTTAACCTGTCTACTCCTGGAAAAAGGCCACAGAATATTTCATTGTCACAACCATATCTGCATGCAACGTCCCTGGATATAATCATCTTTTGACCCACATAATCCTACAGGGTGGGTAAGGTTTGCTACCATTCCTACTTTCCAAAAGATGATGGGGCTTAGAGAAGTCTAAGTAACTTAACTGAAGGACACATACTGTTAAAAAGAATCACAAAAATCCAACCTATATTAAAAAAAAAAAAAAAACCCAACCTACAACTTTTTAGCTCCAAGTCCCAGTCTTTTCTTCTGCATCATATTTTAGCCCAGTGGTTCTCTATCCATGTGGCCATTAGAACACCTGGGAGCACTCTGAAATATTTCAGTACCTGAACATCATCCCCAGAGATTGATTTAATTGCTCTGGTCTATTTTAGCCATCTAGCATATAATAAACCAGTGATGGTAAATTAACAGAAAGCTTAGACTACAAAAGGAGAAACTGCAGATATCTGTATATGTAAGCTGAAACATCTTTATCCCCCAAAGGTCCCTGAAAGACACAGATAATGGGAAATAAACCGAGAATAGGAGGAAGAGGAGATGAAAAACTCAAACCTATTCTGCCACTATCGTGGGGCCACCAAAGAGTATTTTATTCCATCAATCCCACTCCTTGAACCTCAACATCCCACGCCTTAACTCCACTGCAAGTTCAGGCTCAGGTGTTGCCTCCTCTGTGAAGTCTTCAGGATAATGCAGAAGAAAGGCCATTTTTTGCATCAGGATTACTTTGAATCTCTATAAGAGTACATACTGCATAAGTCATTTACTTACTCATCCATTTCTCTCACTGACCTGAGGAATCCTTCGGGGCAACATCCCCATCTCATTCATCCTTCCCATCTTACGTATCTTTTCACCTTATATAGGCTTGAAGATAACAGATATTAGTGACTGTTGCTAAATCAGATCATTTTTTTATGATTGACATGGTTACTTTCCCCTTAGCCTCCTAGTACACACTCCTTTGAAATTTTTCAGCTTTTAATAAAAGGGACTTTTTTCCCCCACAAGTGGATTAGGTCAGAGAATAATGTATGCAAAAAGGCCAGATGTGCGAAGAACAAGTTAGCAGTGGAACTCTGGGCCACGACAAAAAGGGTCAAATAGGATATTGAAGGGTGGGGTCAGGTATGCATTTTGTCTGTTTCAAAGGGAAACAGACAAAAGACGCTGACAATCTGATTTTTATCCACAAGAAACATGACAAAGAACAGTGATTATAGGGAACCACCTTTTCAACACCTCCCTGTCTATGGAGCTCCTTCCTCTCAGTACACATACATGTTCTCACTCCCCTCAAAAAACGAAGTCTGCCACAGTGGTTCTCATCCTCAGACGTGTTAGAATCCCTTGGTGAGCTTTGAAAATTCTGGACGGAGGACCAATGAAGTCAGAAACTCTGAGGAGGGGCCCAGGCACACCTACTCTCTCCTCTCTTCCTCCCCTCGCACTCATTGCTCTACCCATGCAGTGTAGTCTCTGCCCCCACCAGTCCAATGGAACCACTGACTTCCAACAGGCACTTTATAATCTTCATTGTACTTGATGATTTGTACTTGATGATTCGAGCTTACCTGGGTCTACGTCTCAAAACTCTGCAAGTCAGCCTGAAAAGTTACGCTTTCTCTTTCCTGCCAGCCTCTCTGTCCGCTCCTCTTCAGCATCCATATATCCATATAAACCATCCACCTAAACCAAGGTCTTTGCCTTGGTTTGTCCCTAAAATTTCAATATTTTATAAATTTGAATTTATCAAATTTCAATATTCTCCAGGGCTTACTTTGAGCCCTTTTCTCTTCTCTTTCTGTGCAGTTCCTCTAAGCCTTTTGTCCTTACCCACACCTTCAACTACTCGGAAATCTGCATCTCTAGCCTCCACACCCTTTGTGATGCTCCAAGACAGCATATCCAACGGCCTTTGGACAGCCCCAACTCGCCAAGGATATGCCCTGCAAGCAATTTAATCACATGTCCCAACCTGAACTCATGAACTGCCCCTCAGACCTGCTTCCTCTTCCCTCTTCCCTCTCCCTACCCAAGAACCTGGCAGCTACTGCAGCATCCTCACTCTCCCATTCCTGTTACATTCAAACAGTCACAAAGACCAGCCAATTTTTCCTCCTCCTAAATATTTCTCCTAAAAATTCTAATTTCTAAATACCCCACTACTTCCAGCCTTGTGTCAACTCTGAGGTTCCCATTATCCATACTAATGCACTGTCTGCTCCAGCCTCCAGCCTTGCCTCCCCACCTGGTACCTCACTCCACCCCCAATCTACCCAGCACACTGCTTTCACGGTGACCTTTCATGTAGCTCACAATGCGACACGTGGTGTAGGAAGTGTGCCCTGACTTAGCTATCTGGTTTCATCTCCTTTCACTCCTGACTTTGCCCTTCATACTCCAATATAACTGACCTACATATAGCTCCCTGAACACACCAGGCCCTCATAGGGCCATACAACTACTCATGCCATTAGACCTGTGTGGAAATGCTCTTTGCTGCTTGTCAACCTGCTCACTTCTACTCAGCTTTCAAAATTCAGCTCAAATACAACCACTGCTAAAATCCTCCCCTGGCACTTCCATCAGGGATCAAGAGCTCCTGCTAGCCTTCCTTTGCACTTATATCTCTGTTAGGGGAAATAGCGCACAATATTTGAACTGCTGGTCAAGATGTCTATTGTCCTACTGGACTATAAGATTCTTCAACAAGGACAGTGACTTCATCTTTATATCCTGAGCACAAGTTCAATGCACATAGCATATAGTTTAAAAGAAAAAAAGGAATTAATGAACTGTAGGCCAATGAAAGGACAAGAAGATCAACTGGACTTCCACTATAGAAGACATCCAGATCTTAAGGAAGTATGGACATTTATTATTAAGTCCCACCCATTTAAAAAATAGAAATAAGTAATTATTCAGGTATTATCAAGGTAACAAAAAAAAAAAAAAAAAAAGAACTTATCAATAGGCTAAGCAGGCAATAAGGAGGTAAGACTCTCCAAAAAATCAACTGAAAAGCCAGAGATAAAGGTGGTTCTTTCATCAGTCTAAGTCCATGGACTGATCAAAAGATTGGCAACTTCCTCTGTCAGGTCACCACTCCTCCCCTTTGTCATTATTCTCCATAGCCTTTTCCCAGCCCCCACTACTAAATCCCAGATTCCAGGGGTAATTTCCCTCTGCTGGAGCCACAGGTCCTACCAGTGGACTAGTCTGAGATATATGGCAGGAGCTAGGGGGTTGGCCATCTTTGTTCTTATGGCCAGGACCTAGAGGAAAGAAATGAAGCTACTATTTACTGAGGGCCAATTTTGTACTAGAGATTATGCTACTTTACAAACATTCATTAAATCTCAGAGTAACCATGAGTAATTATCCCATTTCACAGATGAAGAATTCATATCCAAGATCACAGCTAAGTAATCACAGAGCCTACCTGAAAACCCAGAAATAACAGCCTCTAGACTATTTCTATACTCCTGACTACCTCAAAATGAAGAGAAATGTGGTCTAGCTATTCTAGGTTGGACCTCAGAATATATCACTCTCCAAAACACTATTATAACTGTTGGCTAAAGTCTATAGTATGCCACTAATACATAATGGGCATACAGTGAGTTAAAATAGCTCTGGTGGGGCACCTGGATGGTGGCTCAGTCGTTTAAGCGTCCAACTCTTGATCTCAGCTCAGGTCTTGATCTCAGAATAGTTTTTTTTAAAAAACAAACAATATAAATAAATAAAATAAAATAGCTTTGGGGTCCTGATCTGGAAACCTAAATGCTATTTGTTATTTTATCCCTACAAGTACACTGTCCACATTACAAACAAAAATGGACTTGAAAATGAATTTCTGGAATACAATGGGTTCTTTAGCGAGGCTTTTCCTTAAGAATATTTTTCTTCTTAAAATCTTAAAAAAAAAAAAAAAAAAAAGGGCGCCTGGGTGGCTCAGTTGGTTAAGCGACTGCCTTCGGCTCGGGTCATGATCCCGGAGACCCGGGATCGAGTCCCATATCAGACTCCCGGCTCTGCGGGAAGTCTGCTTCTCCCTCTGACCTTCTCCCCTCTCATTCTCACTCTCTCTCTCTCTAATAAATAAATAAAATCTTAAAAAAAAAAAAAGAATATTTTTCTTCTGCAGAAAAAAATCACCAAGGATAGAAACTATTTCACCTTGTTAACTTGTAAGAACAATGACACTAGAAGACACCTGTGGGAAGCATGCTTATCTGACCAGGTGCTCGTTTACAGTGTGCTGTCATTTGAATAAAACATCACACTAAACCCTACAGACCCAGGGCTTATGATAGAATGCCACAAACTACAGCAGTACAGCTGATATTCCTATAACCTACTGACAAAATGTACTCCTTAGCAAAGTGAAACCAGATGTCTGGTGTAAAAATCTGATGTCTGTGGACTTGTCTTTCTTGGCTTCCAGAGCTGTATTAGATACACTAAATACACAGCTTAGCTGTATATTAAACCCACAACTTGGCAAAATCATGACAGTTTGGACATGAAGCATCAGCATTTTTATTGTAATTCTTATAAACCAAAGACATTTCTGAAATAGAAATCCTACATTTAAGCACCCAGCTAAATGCGGTACTATGTCTTTCCCACGTTAGAACAGAGTCAGAGTTTTTTAAACACATTTATAGAAACTCCTTCCCTTCATTTTTCAAACTGACACTCTTTAGACATGGCTGTGGAATGATTTCATGGGGGTAAGGAGGAGAGGAGATTCAGATCACTTCAGGTATCAGTTTTTTTCCAGAAATTTGAGGATCAGATTAAACAGGTGATCACTGCGAAAAAGCAAACACCCACCTGCAAGAACGTTAAGTATGAGATACCTTGCTTCAATTAGAAATAAGATCATTAAGAATGTGATAGGTGGCTAGATAAAAAGGGAAGGAAATTAAGTTAGTATCTATATGCCAGATGCTGTTTTTTGCACACTTTTTAATATACTCATTGTTTTGTTTTGACAGGTGAGAAGTTAGGGAGCAAAGTTTTAACTGGCACAAAGTTGCAGAGCTAATGAGATAAGAGCCAGGACTGGAACCCATGTCTAAAAGACTCTAAAAGACATGCCACTTCTACATGAGGACTGGGGATGGAACAAGGAGTGGGGGTACATAGCCAATAATATGGAGGTAAAAGGCAGAAATTTACGGGTTTGCAAAATAGTAACATATAACATGAAACAAAGTTGAAGAAAGAAACACAAATAGTTGAGAGGGTTCCTCTGAGAGTCGGTTTATAAGAGACTCACTTCCTACCTTTTATACCCCTGCAAGACTCATTTTTAAACAACTTTTTTTTAATCTTATATATCCCTTGTAACCAGAAAGTTATCTTAAATAAAAAATGAGGTTAAATGTACAGAAACCCATACAAGTGAACAGTCTAGTATTTCTTAAGTGCATCATCCTTAACACTCCATGTTTTCTTATCTTATGTCATCTTTATGGAACAACTCAAATATTATCATCTGATTTTTATAGTGGTACAATACATTTAGTACACTGCAAAATGACTGTAACAATGTAATAATGGTGCTCCAACTGCTCTTAAGGGTTAACTTGCCTCAAGTTAATGCACTCCTTGCTTGCTGACCTAAGTCCCTTGGTCTGTAGCCAAACTAACAACCTCCTTTCCTTGAGATTTGCAAACCACTGGCCTTGAGGAGTGAAGGACCAAACTTTCCCAGAAGATAATGCCTAATCACATTTGAAAACAGCTGCTGCTGATGCCAGCAAGTCTGTTCAGGACCACGTCAACAAACCAATAACCACCTGGGCCCCATCTTCTCCTGCACGTAGCTCCCCCTGCCCCATTTTTCACGCCTTCCCCTTTAAAACTCTCCAGGTTCACCTGGACTGGGAAGGTGGCCTTTGGGACGGTTAGTCCACCATCCTCCCAGGTCGCCAGCTTCCTGAACAAAACAATCTTTCCTTTCCCACTTGTCTCTCACCTGTCTCTCAAGTATTGATTTTCAAGCTGCCAGCAGCCAAACCTGAGTTCGCAACTGACTCTCTGTCCAGTAACACTATTCTAAAACAGGACACAAATCACCATGGTCAGTAATCCTTGAAAGTTTATCACTGAAAGTACTAGAAGGCAGAAAAACAGTACTGTCCTCCCACAATACATAAAGACCTACACCTAAGATCAATAGTATAGGGAAGGTCTTGGACATTAGCACTTAAGTATTCTGAAAATCTACAGAAAACTGGTGAAAGGCCTGCTCCAAATGGCCATCTCCAAACCCAGTCATTTTACCATCCTACTTATGTATCAGTGTTCCACACTTTGGTGGGAAAAGAATAAATATCTACTGAATCAATGAATGAACCCATCATCAATAAACAACTATTTTCTGGTTTTTCATAAATTATATGGTTATCTAACACTTGAGTCCAGACAAGTAAGACAGGTTCGGGGCACAGGCAGCCAATGTCAAGTTGACACAGAGGGCAATTTGCTTTGTAAGTATCCAAGAATAGTTTGCTACATTCTTGCTTGTGGCTAACCTGAATTTTAGCTAATTTAAAATGTTTGTTTATATGGGACACATAGGATGCATAAGGTATTCCCAACCTTCTGAGATGGGCTGTGTTTTATTTCACCAGTAAGACGGGAGAAGGAGTGGTATATTGGAGAAGTGACGAAAAATTTGCACAAAAGAAATGTTGAAAGAGATCACACTCAAAATTAGAGCAAACCCCCAAGGGTTTCAGTGTGCTGTTTGGCTACTTTTCAGAAGTGAATAGAGTATTTGTGAAGGGTATCAAAGTGAAAGTCAAGAGTAAAAGGCCCAGCCTGGTAATGTCACCCCCCCACACTGAAAAACAAAAACAAAAATAAAAAAAACCTTCTTCTATGAGTTTGTGAGAAGATCCCAAAAGAATTTCAACAGTTATCATATTGCTAATTAACTTCACCCTTTGGCGGTCTAAAGAATTTTTACAAGAGTCTCTTTTTAAAAGGTAAAGACTTGGGGATGTGGTTCCTGCCAATAATCAAGGAGGACCATGATTCTTCAATACTACAGTCTCTGGGATTAATCAAAGTTAGCTTAGAGGGAGACATGGGCTGGAGAAAGACAACTGCAAGACCCACGTTCCAAAGACGGGAAGGGTAACGACAGTTTTCTGGCAGGCCAAATGGCTAAAAGAGTTCTTTGCCAAGCTGCCAAACTCCCAGCCAGCTCTACAGACTCTGGGCCTGAAAAAACTCTTGGGTTGGAGCCTGTGACCCTTGAAGGTGGGCCTCAGGTTGCTGATGAAATGGAAGAATCTGGCCCCTAAATCCCCCAGGGGCAGTTCTGGATCTAGATTTTCTCTGCCTTGGTCTTTCTTACTATAGCCCTAGCTCCTTCCACCCCTGATCATTCCTTACTTACCCTTTCTCCCGTTCTTCCTCGGTGAGAAGGGGTAAGTGGTTATTTTGTGCCCTCGCCCAATTTGGCCAAAGCCCTAAAAGTAAAAATGACAAGAGACAGACAGGTGCTTTAAAATCCTGATGTTCAAGCCTCAGGAAATCCCACCACAAACCCAACAGTTCAAGGCAGAGGACAGCGCGTCCCCACAGCGCTCCCTCACGGCCAGGGCTTGGAGCCGGAGTTGTCCCCTAAGAAGGGGACGACGAGAGGGCGCGATCTGGGGGTGCCCACAGGGCGGGGAAGAGCGAGCCGCCTCCCGGCTAGGTGTCGCCGCGGTTAGGCGCCGGTTTGCAACCATAGTTAGCCAGAGGAGTAGGCGGCAGGGCCGGCCGCCGCACGGGGCCTCAGATAAACACGCGCACGCACACATGCTCGCGACACCGCAAGACTCGCGGCCGAGCAGCCCTCAGCCTCCCAGCAATTCCCGCCCCACCTGGAGCCGACTCCCCCGGAAGGGTCCCAAGCCCAGGGGACCGCCAGTGGCCGGCGGCTGAGCCCCCATCCACCCCCTCCAGCCTCTCAGAACCCCCCCGAACCGCCGCCGGACTCCCACCCTCCGCACCCGCTGCGCAGCTCAGCCCAGGGGAAGTCCCCATGCTAGCCCCGCCCACCGCCGGCGGAAAGCTCCGCCTCCATTCCCCAGCGCGCGGGAGCCGCGCAAGCTCCGCCCCCGGCGGAAAACCGGCACCGCCCCCTCCCCCCGCCAACCCCGGCGCCCGCCTGGGTTAGGCCCAAAACCCGTCGTGGATTTGCAACGGATCAAAAGTACCACTCATTCAGCAAGCAATAACTGAGCACTTACTCTAAGGTCTGCACTGTACTAATGACAGGACAAGAGAGCTGAAACTGTGAAACTGTGTCTTCAGCTCCTCCTCCCTTATCAAAGGGTCAGGAAATGGAGACCCCAGCAGTTGCTTGGAGTGCACAGTTACAGTGGCAAAGAGCCTTTCCAGGGCTCCCACTCTGGACTCAGTTATTGCGTTTTTTCTACTAAAGTATAAACAGGAAAACTATTTCAGTTTTGCTTTCTCTAGGCAAAACAAAAGGAATAATCCAGAACAGGGGGGGTTTACTTTGGAAAAGCCGGAATTTCATACCTAAGCTTTGTCTTCAAGCGGTACAAATTTACAGGGTTATAACAACCTACAAACAAAATGGAACCTAAACCTACCAAACAGTTATAAAATACGTATTCTTTTATCCCTCCTCCAATTATATCCTTCATTATTTCTGTCCTTATTTTACGAATGCTGACAAACTACTCTGCACATTTTCAAATCATTTGATACAAATGTTAGTACCAGATGCTCTGGTGCTTTTGTTCAAAATTAATTCTAAAGGTTTAAGAACCTAGTCAGAGACTCAAACGACCTGATAACTAGAATTCCTAGCATCTCCTGAGAATAAAGTTGCTTTCCTGCAAAGAGGGTATGTGCCAGTTTTGTAGTTTTTCTCATTCATCACTGAAATAATTACTGTAGGGCAAGTTCTTCTCTGCCAAGGCTTAAGGATTTAATTCCATGAGCAATTAGCTTCCAGGACCACCATCATCAAAGAGCATTGGCGACCTGTCTATAAATTCAACTTCACTCTCTTGGCATTGTGAACATTAATAAAAGGAAACCTCACTAAAGTGGAGTTAGGAGACTACAACTGTACTACCCACTCCACATCAATTACAGACCCCAACAGAGCAATCCTCAACAGGAATCATCAATGACAGTCCCTAACAGGGCAAATGATGTACACTGCATCTCCTACAAGAAATGAGGAACCCAGCCAATGAGAAAACATCATCATTCTATGCTCTTGCTTTTCTCCGATGGGCTTACTTTGAAAACAACACCTCCAGACTTCCACCTTCTTCTCCATAAAATAACAATTCTCTCCTTTGTTTTTTGCATTTGCCTGTGGATTTGCCATAGTTTGCATGTCCCAAACCACAATTCTCTACTATGCCTAAATAACCCCATTTTGCTGATAAAGTAAGTGGCTGTTTTATTTTTTAGGTTAATAGTACTAATAATAATCAATAATCAATTTGGATGACCCCAAATTAAATAGATGGAGATCCTGGCCATTACAGCTGATCCTTTGGAATGGAACGTACATGGATAAATAACAGAGATAGGTTTGCGTGATTTTTAGTATAATGGAAGTTAATTGACATACAAAATGTGTTGCCAAATCTGACTGAACTTTGTCACTGAGATTCATCAAAGGTGCTTAAGAATCTGAAGTCACCTAGAAAGGCTACAGTATAGTGGATGATGCCAACTATGTCCTATTCTGGAAAAGGTAAAACTATGGAGGCAGTAAAAAGAACTGTGGCTGCCAAGGATTGAGGGCCTGGGGGGAGGGAAGAATAGGTGGAGTGCAGATTTTTACTGCAGTGAACATATTCTCTCTGATACTATCAGGGGGATACATAGTATTATACATTTGTCAGACTCCATAGAAGGTACAATACCAACAGTGAACAGTAACCATACACTACAAACTCTGAGTAATAATTTTGTGTCAATGTAGCTTCATCGATTGTAACAAATATGCCACTTTGGTGCGGGGATATTGAGAGCTGAGGAAGCTGTGCAAATGTAGGGGCAGGAAATATGTTGGCACTCTATACTTTCTGCTCAATTTTTCAATAAAAGTGCTCTAAAAATAGTCTAATTAAAAATGAAACAATGAATCTTGGAACACTGAAAAAAATAAAATTAAATTAAGATGTTAAAAAATAAATAAATAAAAATAATGAAACTGGGGTAAATCATCAGAACATCCCATTTTCTTCAATCCATCAATTAAATTCTGAACTGAATATTTGGCTTTATGTATGGAGTTGAGATACAAGGATTTGTCTTCTTATATTCGAACAGCCCTCCATGCAGCATTAATGTCATCAGAGAGAAAATGAATCATTTATGTATTCCTCATTAAGGTACAAAATTAAAGTATGGTTAGACATGTCTAATAATCAAGGATATATTTAAGTAAGGTTAACCTGAAATAATTAAGTTTACAAATTCTATGAATATATTTATATTTCAGATCTATTTCTGTTCATAATACTTACAATTAGTAAGCAAATAGTCCAAGATACCATAGAGGCTTTTAAACTTCTTGGTCTCAAGATCTCTTTATAGTCTTAAAAAGAGAACTTTAAAGAGCTTTTGTTTGTATTGGTTATATATGTCTATATTTACTGTATTAAAAATTAAGATGGGGGTGCCCGGGTGGCTCAGTGGGTTAAGCTCCTGCCTTCGGCTCGGGCCGTGATCTCGGGGTCCTGGGATCGAGCCCCACATCGGGCTCTCTGCTCAACGGGGAGCCTGCTTCTCCCTCTCTCTCTGTCTGCCTCTCTGCCTACTTGTGATCTCTTTCTCTCTGTTAAATAAATGAATAAAATCTTTAAAAAAAAATTAAGATGGAAAAAATTTTAGATATGTGTTTAAATCATTTTTTAAATAGTAAGCCTATTACATATTATAATGAACTTTTTTGAATAATGACTACATTTTTAAAAAACTCAGTAAGAAAAAATAGATTTTCTATATTTCTTGCAAATCTCTTTACTCTCAGGTTTAAGAGAAACAGGTGAATTCCCATATTCTACTTCTGCATTCAATCTGTTTCAATATGTTATTACAGCTAGAATATAATAAAGAAAAGCAGCCCCTAGTCAAATTGGTAGTTGAAAAAGGGAAGACCTTGCAAACCCCCTAAAAAGAGCCTCAGTAACCCCAAGGGTCCTCCAAACTTACTTTGAGAATTGCTGTCAAATAGCATTTTGCATTCATTAAATTCAGTATTATGCATTCCCACACCAAAGCCTGCTAACAGTTGAAATTATAGCCCTTCACTTATTCCAAGCTAAAACTCAAATTTGACAGCTCTTATCAAACCATCACCTTTCTGAAAGTTTTTTCAAAGCTTTTACTATAGCAACTCTGATGAAACTGATATTCTTATTTGAATACATATGAAAACATTTGAGATTTCCTTTATATCCCTCATTTCAAACTTTCTGGGAAATTTTGAATATAAATTGTGCCACCTAGAAAAATGAAACATTGCTGTACAGTTATTAATCCAATTTTCCATATTCTTATAATGAAATATGTGCATTTCCTTTTATATAAATAATTTGAAAGTGATCTAAAATATATATATATATATATATATATATATATATATATATATATAACAAGCAGTTCTAGTTTTATTTATTGCCTAAATAAATACTAATTTTTAAAGTTCCTGCCATGAAACAAAATTTTAGATATATACACTTTCATTTTTCTCCAGAAAAAGAAACCACTCGCCCAGGTCTGGGGCAGGATATATAGGAGATAAATATGAGATATCTTGTGCCACAAAGCCAAGAAATTCATTTATAACAAATAAGGGTGTCAAAAGGTCACAAACACCAAAACTACAGAGTCCCTTTGGCCAAAGATGGGACAGTTTGAGCACCAACAAAAATAATGAATGCAATTGTTTGAAACATATTGAAGATATAAAAATCCAAGAGCACTTAATGAAACTCCAAAGGTGAGAAAACAAAAACAAAAAAACAAACAATTGATTGGACACTTTTGCAAGTAACTAGGGCACTAACTCCATATTCTACAGGAAAGAAAACAAAGGAAAAGAATGAGAACACATACTGCCTTTCCTGTTTGAACTGTATTTCAGAAAATCACATCACTGTTGAGATGAAGGTGTTTCTTATAATAAATGTGAAAGAAATAAGAGAATTGGGAAATTACAATTTAGCAATCCTTTGTGAAGTAAATTGTCAGGCAATAATCATCAATGGGCAAAACCATTGCATGAAAAGTTCAATGATATACTTTACAACAGAAACCAGGGTGCAATACCTCTGTCTGACAGTCTAAGTAGGGCTACTGATGAGACTCTAGACACTGGGTGCCTTCTGATCTGATGCCATCTGAAGCACTCAGCACCACCTTGAAGTGTTCTTGCAAACAGAACAAAATAAAAAATGGAATCTAAGCAGGCCTCACAACTGACTTCCTACTCACAGGCTTACAGGAAACATGAGAGTTAGAGGAACAAGTTAAATGACACCATGAAGAAAGTAACAGAAAAATCTAAAGTGTAAGACAGTCTGTAAAACAACTGACATTGTCTTCATAGCAGGTTGATAACAGGACAAAAGAAGAGGGAAAGGATTAAGAGAAGGTCTAGGTTAAGGATAGGTAGCAACCAAATGTACAGTGAACCTTGTTTGGGTCCTGATTCAAACATCACAGCAGTAAAAAGACTTGTAAGACAATCATGGGCATTTGACCATGGACTGTTGTTAGACAATGTCAAAGAAATACTGTTATTTTACTAGATGTAATAATGGCATTGTGTTTATGTAAGAAAATGCCCCTCATCTTTGCAGAGACATTCTGAAGTATGTTGAAGTGACATACTCTCAGGGGGATCTCAGAAAGTGGCTGAGATTGATTTCTTGTAACAATTTAGAATTTAAACCAATCACTGACTTTCAGGTTCAGTGAAGACTTTCCTATTAATACAACTTCTTTTTACTGGAATAATCATTCTGCCTGATCTTCTTTTTACCTCAGAAATTTCATTCAGGCCAAAGTCATTATTTTTGGTTAACAAAATCACAATCACACAAATGGCTGCAGAAACTACATGTAGGGGAATGGCTCTACCATGGTGCCCTGGAAAGCTTACACATCTCCTCCCAGGCTAGGTGAGCAAGGCCTAACCACAGTGGATGGCAGTCTTGGTGGAACGCCCTTTGGTCCTCTTGTAAAATAGTATCAGGAGAGGCTTGTAAGGAGCTGCCACTGGCCACACCATTCTCATTTGCCTCCCTATCTATGAGGAAAGCTGTCATGAGACAATTTCTCCTTGCCTCCTGGGCCCTGATGAGGTATGAAACTTTCTCCCTCATCCTCTGAGAGCAGGGCTCCAGGCTATAAAACTGCTTATCTGAAGCATGGCATTGGTTCTCAAATGAAGAGCGTCCAGTCATCCATGTTTCAGTCATCTGGGCCCGTTCTTCAGTGTCACCCCATGTAAATGACATGGGGGCTGATACCTTCAGCTCCACTTGCTTTGCTATATAAGTAAGTCATAACCTGTTTGAATCTCAAAAATGGTTTATTACTTCCTTATTGTCTGAATCTGTCTGCCTTTCCTTGCCAAATTCTAAGCAGAAAATTTTTACTTTGTTTAACCCCAAAGAGTCTTTACTCTTTGCTCTTTGGTCAGCCTGCAGTGTGGACAGTCCACAAACCGATCAGAAGATATGAATAACTTAGATTCACATTTTCAGAGACAGTACTTTTTTCTCTAAGTGTTGTAGGATAATTTTTGATCAATGGTCAAAGATTTCCTTCTCTTTGACTTTCCCCCAAATTAATTAATGGGATATTTGTACAAGTCAGGTAAAGATTCAGACCTCCTAAAACATAAAAATCGATCAGAAGGGCGCCTGGGTGGCTCAGTTGGTTGAGCGACTGCCTTCGGCTCAGGTCATGATCCTGGAGTCCCAGGATCGAGTCCCATATCGGACTCCCAGCTCTGCGGGCGGTCTGCTTCTCCCTCTGACCTTCTCCCCTCTCATTCTCAGTCTCTGTCTCTAATAAAATAAATTTAAAAAAAAAATCGATCAGAAGCATTTTCAACAAAGTATATTTTTTGCTCATGGTTCAACGTTATCCATGTTGGATTTTAAAGATCTGGTAACCACTAGAATAAGAGAGAAGCATCAAAAACCAAGCTCCATGGACAGGCCTTACTTGCTCTTCTACAGATAGATGACCTACCTCCCTTTTTCATACACAAGATGATTAATAATGATGCCATCCGGCTAACATTTGGCCATTCTTATTTGGTACACTGAGAGGCAGGGTTCTTCCATTCTCTTATAGAGACATAACAAAGTAGCAAACAAGATAAACAGCATAAACCTTAAAGGCTAAAGAATAGATCGTTTCTTTCATTTTTTTTTTTTCATTCCTCTCCTTATCGTGACTTGTGTAAATTATCTCTTGGGAATGGAAAGGTCTAAACCTTGCTAAATGATTCTATCCTATCAACAGTTGACCAAATCCTTAGATCCACAAAAGAAGGAAATAATAACACGGAGGACCCTGACCTGCCACTTATTTTGTCCACAGGTTTCCTGGCACTCTACAGTGGTAACATCTGCAGTTCTTTTAATTTGCTTTTGATTGACAATCTTGACATATCTGAAGGAATGGCTTACATTCTCTCATGAATTAGCCAGATAATAATTACAAACCAGCAATCCATAATAACTACTTGTGGGAGAAACAATTCAAAAGAAAACTGCACATAGCAAAAATTTGTTAAAGTGAAAAAAAAAAAAACAACAAACCAAATTCATTCTTGTTGATAACTCTGAAAACTGAAAACACTGTGTTAGTAGATTTAGTAGAAATGATCAACATAAAGTAATCTATCAATAGCTTAAATTGCTCATGAATAAAGTATATAATTAACAAATTCTCTCTTTTCTTTCATCTGAGGATGTCTTTGTATCTCCCTCATTCCTGAAGGATATTTTCACCAGATAGAGAACTGCGAATCCTTGTCTTTCAACATTTGGAAAATGTTGAAAAGGAGAAGACTACTTCTTTCTGGCCTCCACTGTTACTAGACGAGAAACCTGCTCTCATTCAAATTGCTATACCTCTGTAAACACTGTAATACTTCTCTCTGACCGCTTTCAAGATTTTTTAATTTGTCTTTAGTTTGCAGAAGCATTGGGATGACTTGCTATGAATTTCTCTGTTTTGTTTATTTCTTTCTTTTTTTTTTTTTCAATTTGGGTTTGCTCGACCTCTTAAATCCGCACAGTTATGTCTTTCGCCAGGTTTAGGAAGTTATCAGCTAGTACACCTTCAAAGACTATAAGTCTCACGTTCTTTCTCCTCTCCTTCTGGAACTTTAAGGATACAAATGTTTCCTCTTTTGTTATTGTCCACAGGTTCCTGAGACTCTGTTCTTTTGTTTTGTTTTGTTCCAGTCTATTTTCTCTTTATTGTTCAGGTTGGGTAAATTCTATTGATCTGTCCTCTAGTTCACCAATTCATTTCCACTCTATGAATGAACCCATCTAGCAGCGTTTTTATTCTGTTATAATTCCCGTGTGGCTCTTGTTTTATACATAAAATTTTTATCTCTTTGCTGAGATCTTCTATTTTTTCATTTGTATCAGGAGAATTCACGATTGTTAATTGAACCATTTTTATGATGGCTGCTTTAAAATCTATGTCAGTTCATTCCAACAATCACATTCATTTTGGTTTTGGCCTCTGATTTTCTTTTCTCATTCAAGTTGTGATGTTCTTTGTTCTTGTGTGATGAGTAATGTTCAATTATATCCTGGATGTTATGGCTATTCTAAGACACTGGATTTCATTTAGTCTCTTTTAAACAAGCAGTGCCCTGCTAAGTGTAGCAGGAGGACTAGGGATTTTTGTTATGTTCAATCTCCCACTGGGTCCCACCAATACCACCGAGGCAGAAATGGAGCACTCATTCACACTGCCCCAGTGTTGCAGGGGAGGCGCCTTCCCAAAGGAAGTAAAACATTCACTCGCACTGCATAGATGTCCCTGAGAGGAGGCGCTACCAGGGAGAGGGAAAGCAGACATGTGATGCACATCATTTTGTTACTGCAGGACTGGAGTGGAATCTCAGCTCTGAATTCTGCACCAGGCCTCCCTGACAGCAAGGGGAGAAAGCAGAGTTACAACTAGCTGTGCCTCTAGGAGTAGAGGCTCAGCAACCCACTGGCCCTTTAACAGTGGGTATGGGGGCTCAGGTAGAAAATGGAGCACTGACTAGACTTGATTCCTATCAACTTGTTCAGTCTTGGTACTGCGTGGGGATGGAGGCTTAGCTCCCTCTTAGGCCTACGGCCTAGTATAGATGTAAAGTATAGATGTACATCTGTACTATATTGGCTGCTGCCCAGTATCGGTGTAAACTCAGCTCAGTGCTGGGCCCTGCGGATACCATACTGGTGGGGAATTGTCAAAGACCTTCCTCTGCCACATGGGGGTTAGAGGTCAGCTCCTACTCAACCAATCAACACCACCCTGTGTGGGAGTCAGAGCACTGCTGCCTGTTTCCAGTGAATGGGGTGGAAAGTCAGCTTCCTCCCTGGTCTTAATAAAACCTCAAGAAAGGGAAGGGCACAGTTTTTCCACTGCTGTTTGACTGGAGTAGGGCAGGTATTACCAAAAAGTTGTGGCTAAACAGGCTTTTCTTGGGATCTTTTTTTTTCCCCCCAAGGTGTGCAAATAGTCCAGTTCCTTTGAACCTACAGAGTCTCCATGTGCTTATTTGTTGAACTATGCTTAGGTTTTTTAGTTGTAGAAATTAGGACCTAGAAGAAATGAGATTTCAATTTGGCCAGAACCAGAAGTCCTTTTTGTATATACTTTAAGAGAGGAAATGCAAAGAAGATATGAATTGTTGTGGAGTATGACAACATGAAATCAGAAACTAATCTAAAATCCAAATTCTCAAAAGCAAATTATCAATACCAATTTCCAACATCAAGGTGAGCAGGCAAAATAAATGACCCTATATGAAGTTATGTGTGCTATAATACCAACTCCACTTTTAACAATTCTTCAAATGTTAACATGAAAGAAAATTTTCTATGTATAGATCATTTGTTACAAAAAAGAGATCAAGTTTACCACATCAGGTAATTTATGCTTATGCATTCTAAATTTTTTATTTTAGAAATAACTTTTAAATATTTGTTACTTTTTTTTTTTTAAGTACACTCCACACCCAGCATGGCACCCACCACAGGGCTCAAACTCACGACCTTGAGACGAAGACCTGGGCTGAATCAAGAGTCCGACACCTAACCAACCAAGTCACTCAGGCACCCAAATATCTGTTACTTTTAAATATTTTTGTTAATATTTTGTCAATTTTTAAATTAATTCTATTTTATATTTAGTGTTAATTTTTTTCTATTATCAGATAAAGATCATTTTTGACATGTTGAAATATATCCTCCTGTAACATGCATTTATTGTTTTGTCCTTATTTTTACAGAAAACCTCTAAAACTTTTAATACAGCCCTACCATTGAAAAATGATACACTGTTTACTATTCTTACTATGTTCACCTATCATTATTAAAAGCACTTAAGTACAATAAAAAATACATAATAACTTAGGATTTGAGAATTCCTAGGAATTCTTAATTTTTTTCTGTATCATGAAGATATCCATTAGGAATTTGGGATCACTATAAAAATGTGATGCTCTTGACTGATTGCCTTATTAACTTTTGGACTTTTGGACTCTTTTTCTTGTTCAATGATAAAGACTTAATCAAAATATTTTCTTTCTCCAACTCATGTGTCCAAACCTACTTGGTCATTCTAGGCACTCTGATGCAAGGAAATGATGATATATGCTTAAACAACCTGAAAATGCTCCGCCTATAGCAGAAAAGGCTTAGGTGAGAATTTCATAGCTATCTTCATATACTTCAAGGCCTGTCCTGAACAAGAGAGATTGCATTTATTCTCTGTGACCCAAGAGGATGGAATTAGGATAAATGAGATGGGAAGAAAATTTTTATTTCATATATATATATATATATATATCCATTTTCTAGCAACTAGAGAACTCTGAAAAGAGAACAGATTGCCTCAAGAAATAGTGATTTCCTGTCAAGGAAAAAGGCTGGACAACCACTTATTGGGGATATTATCAAAGGGCCTCTTAAGACTTTATGATTCTATCTGTCACTATTATCTCATTTTATTCTCCTAGTGAGATACATAGGGCAAGTATTAAAATGGCCATTTATGGATGAGAATAATGAAATTCAGAGAGTGTGTTGGTTAGGATTCTTGGTAAATTATAAAAGCAACCTGAGCTAACCTAAGCAAAAATGAAAGACAGGATAAGATTGAGTGCTATTTCAGAGAACCTAAGGCCAGTATACTGCAGCAGGGCTCCAAATGAGATAGAAGGCATCGGAGCTCTGTGTCTTGACTCTGCTTCTTTCTATAAATTGCTCATTCTCTTTCTCTACAGATGTGTTTTTTGTGCTTCACAGACACATGATAGGTGGAAGATATTTGCTCCCAGCTCCCTAGTTTACATCTCTATTATTTAAGAAATAAGCCCAGAATGACTGGCAGTCTCAATTATTTTGGACGTTATGGTGCCAGTTCAACACATCACTCTCCCTGCTGATTCCTAAGACTGGATTGGAGAATGTGACTTGTACTTGGGGCAGAAATGGAGTTTCCTACAACTTTCCCCTGAATTGAATGCACTCGGTCACAGACAGATGACTGAGCAACTGCATTTCTTCCATCTCAGAAAGCAGGCCTGATCTGGTGAGCTTATCTCATGGGGAAGGCATGCAGGAAGTGAGCACACTCCACTTACATACATACAAGAAGGGGAAAAGAGCTTGGTCAGAACATGTTCAATGACCCTTTTCCCAAACTCGCCAGTCAAGTGAAACACTCCACCAGCTTCCACAGGGATGAGAGACTGAAAGATAGAGAGAAGGGCAGAAACTTTCTCCGTAGTATTTTCAAGAGACTGAGAATTTTATATGATGGACTAAGGCACGGAGATGGAAAGAGAATACCCTTCCCACGATTGCCAGTTCCTATCTCTGGAAATAGGAAGACCAGTTGGCCCACCCTGAACCAGGTATTCATCTAGGTCCAATTATAGCTCTAGCACAGTCACCCAAGGAAAATCCATGGCTGGCAGTGGACCGCCATTATGGATAGGACAGGCAATTCCTGGAAAAAATGGCTAGGCAAATATTCCAATAAGTACACTGAGGTAGTTGCATGGGGAAGGCATCAGGATATAAGCACCCTCTCCTTGCATACATATAGGAAGTGCACATTCTATCTCTACTTTACAAAGCTATTCCTGATATTAATGTCCAACTATTCCATGTTCAAATACAAGCACACACAACAACTCATACATGCTTCCCAGAAGAAGACTACTCAAAGTAACAAATAGATAATCCATTATACCCCAATATGCTGTCTGACGGTCATTTCTCTTCTTCTACATGATTTCCATATTATGTTCATTTACTCCTCTAAACCAGTTTTATTTTCTGTTCTCATCTTCTTACAATGAGTGGATTGATTTACAAATGTAACCACCCCCAATAAATCTAATATATTGTACTGGAGAGAAATGCCCATGTAGAGAAGTAGAAAACACATAGTGGTTACTGGTTCAGAACATGTGATTTATTCTGCTAACCAGCGGCAGTATGAAAAGTGAAGGAACCAGTGACCCAAAAGGGCATAATTTTGACTTAAATCCTTTGGCAAGTTTCTTAGTGATACAATGGTGAACTTCTAGTTGGTGTTACTATACCTTTGGATTGGCTTGGAAGATTTCCTGACAGTTGAGTCTCCATTTTCCTCTGGTTTGAATCAACTATGGGCCCCTTTTACCACATTTAGTTTTTTTTACTGGCACTGCAACTCCTATAAAGTTTTGTTGGCTGCCTATCACATTCATTTTGGACTCCACTTACTGAAATCCAACATCACAAGTTGCTAGTTTATGCACTGAGAATTTTCCACCCTCTGAATTGAATAACCAGGACTTGGCCACTCCACTCAGGCCTCTATGTTTTGTTTGCTTGTTTATTTTTGAAGCAATTCTGAAGGTTCTGTCATCCACACTGTGCTCCAGGATGTGAGTTAGAACCTGGTCTGAGGTGTAGCAGTCAGACTGCCAGAATTCCTTCTTTCTGATCAGCTATGATATATCATCCCTGTTCCATTTTATCTAGCGAGAGGTACATTGGAAGGGTGAGGGTAAGGAGGTAAGGATAAGATAAGTGTTTCTAACTTTTCTGATTCCTCCAGAATATCCTCATTCTTTTTTCCAGAATCCCAGTTAGAACATTTTTATTATCCACAAAAAGGAGAGTCAAATCAGGACTTGATTATTGCAGTTCACACCTCCTTGATTTATTTCTTCATCTGAACCTCAGCAATCTGTTTGGAAGCTCAGATTTTCTCTTTATACTTCCAGTCATGCAAATTCAACTTGATGTTTTTTTCTTCTGCGACATCTTTTACTGACAGCTAAAAAAATTCATGTAATGTTTTCTACTAAGGCCCCTGATAGCTTGGTGGAAAATGATCTCAGTTCTGTGACACAATAAATAAATTTAACTAGTTACTTTAATGCTGAATAAGATCGAAAATTTTCTATACCAACCCTGGGGTAGGGAGGGGAAGGCCTCTTCCCTGCATCCCTGCTCCTCCTACTCCATACCCTGCCTGACTTTACCATTTTTTTCTGATTAAGAATGTCTTATTCAGGGACGCCTGGGTGGCTCAGTTGGTTGGGCAGCTGCCTTTGGCTCAGGTCATGATCCTGGCATCTTGGGATCAAGTCCTGCATCGGGCTCCTTGCTCCACGGGGAGCCTGCTCCTCTCTCTGTCTCTGCCTGCCTCTCTGCCTGCTTGTGTTCTCTCTTGTTAAATAAATAAATAAAATCTTAAAAAAAAAAAAAAAAAAAAGAATGTCTTATTCAAAACTCTGCCCCTGGTACAAATTTTGTATTAAAGAGAAGTTTCTGTTGCCCCTAACCATATGCCACAGGAACTATCTTGAGCCTACCTAAGCAGGAAAATAATTTAATAATATAGAAGAGCAGTCAAGCCGAAGGAAGGAGCTGAAAATCTATCAGGTCTTTCTACATCTCTCATCCCTTCTTCTGCATGTTTGCTTTGTTTTTCTCCCTCAGGAGACAGGCTTCCTCTCCTTTCTCGTATACCAGGTAGACCGTGGCCACTCAACAACTCCCAAGTTTATATCTCTTTCACTTGACGGATGAAGGATGGTATGGTAAAAATCAGCAGTTTCCATCAGCAGTGTTCAAGGAGAAAATCTGAGTGGCCTTATTTATCCTTGATCAGTGGTATCTGTCCAACACCCAAACACTTTTCTAATTATAGAGAATCTCAAGTGAGGAGGGCCAAAATTCCAGCTCTGAGCTCTTTAGTTCCTAGAACAAAGACAGATGACTTAAGCTCAGCCAGTCTGATTCGCTTCCCTTGAAACATTGAATCTGGACCAAGTGGTACAAACAATTCATTTTTTTGGTTTGTTTGTTTTTCCTATAGCTGTGATACCAATGGCCTTGGCCTCTAGTTCTCGTGGCAATAATGCCAGTAGCAGCTTTTGGTTTCAGGTAATGCAGTGCTAACTACTCAGTAATGACAGTGGTCATGTCCTAGACGGGTTCTCTCTGCAGCATGACTCTGGCTGTCTTGTGTTATGGCCTCCTTCAGTTTTTGCTCATCGTTTTCTAAGCCCAGTTCTTCAGGTCTTCTCATGTATTCCATGAGCATTCCTAAATTTTTGCAATAATTATTTTCTCTTTTTAAAAGTGAAAGAGTCATTTTATGTTCTTTACTACTAAGAACGTACCTGTCTTGCAATCAGCTATTATAGTTGGTCGGGCTCTTGTAGAGGAAACCTGATTGTCAGAGATCCACCCCTGTTAATAGGAAAAGCAATTCCCAGGGAAAAGAGGATGGGCAAATTCGCCAAAACTGGTGTCTTTTTGCATAGATATCAAGTGAGTTACAATGGACCATAAAGGAAATTAATATCAGGATTTCAAGAAGAATATATATTTCTTAGCAATCAACATTGGGTTTATTCTTTTGTCCTTAGGATTTTAGCTTGTGAATTAATCACTAATGGGGAAACATAAGGTCAGGAATAGAAAGACCAACAGAAACATTTCAGGATATCAATAACTTGGTATTCTGCCAAATTTAGAAAACAATCTAGAAGAAGAAAAGTCTAAAATCAATTTGACTTGTTTCTTTCAATATAACTGGCTGCTTAATTAAACTTTACTATTGCTCTATACTTTATAAGCCTAAATACTGTCGTGCTAACGTGAGTCAGAGGAATAAATTACTGATAAAATTCATAGTTACTTGAAAATTCTGTTAAAAATACTTTCCACCATGTAATATAAAATAAAACTACATTTTATTTTTACATCTATTATTTCTCGAGTGCCTTTAGCTCAAAATAATCAATACACCAGGGTGTCTGAGTGGCTAAGTGGGTTAAAGCCTCTGCCTTTGGCTCAGGTCATGATCTCAGGATCCTGGGATCCAGCCCCGCATGGGGCTTTCTGCTCAGCAGGGAGCCTGCTTCCCGCCCCCCTCTCTGCCTGCCTCTCTGCCTACTTGTGATCTCTTTCTGTCAAATAAATAAATAAAATCTTTTTAAAAAAATCATTAAAAAAATAATCAATACACCAGAGTGGCATATTTGGGGCTGACAAGTTCTGAACCCCTCCAGCATATAGATATAATAGAATATCATTCAGCCTTAAAAAAGGATGCAATTCTGATGCATACTACAACATGGATGAATCTTGAAAACATTATGCTAAGTGAAATAAGTCAGACACAAAAAAATAAATGTATGATTTGTGATTCCTTATAAAGTTAAACATATGATCCATCCATTCTACTTCTAAGTATGTACCCAAAAGAATTGGAATCAGGAGCTCAAACAGATACTTGCACACCAATGTTCATAGTAACAAAATTGGAACATAGAGCAAATATTGTATGAGGCACCTAGAATCAGAAAGAATAGAGGTTTTCAGTGGTTGAGGGAGTGGAGAATGGGGTTATTGTTTAATAGTGATGGGGGTAGGACATAATACTCCAAAATACGGTAGCTTGGCATATTGAATGTTTCAAACTGAAGGAATGTGAGAAGTGGCATGTGCAGGAAGAACTTCCTGACCTTCCCCTGAAGCAAGTCGTAAAACCCTCCTGTGGAAGCACCTTCTCCATGCCTGGAGAAAAAGAGCATCCTTATCTCTAAGAAGGTCGAACACCATGGAGAATCTGATATCGAACAAGTCTTGCTAGGTTTCCCCAAGTTTACTACACTTAGGTCATCTTTGTCCTGTCACATCTTTCCATGACTGTCTTCTCTTCACCAAACCTAGCAAAAAACACTCAGCTTAGGGTGCCTGGGTAGCTCAGTCAGTTAACCATCTGCCTTCAGCTCAAATCATGATCCCAAAGTCCCAGAATCGAGTCCTGCACTGGGGTCCTTGCTTGACGGGGAGCTGGCCTCTCCCTCTGCTTCTCACCCAGCTTACGCTCTCTCTTTCTCTCTCAAATAAATGAATAAAATCTTAAAAAGACAAACAAACTTAGGTTTAACCATTTCTATGGATCTTCATTTCCTTATGAAGGTCCCCATGTCATGTAAAACTTACATTAAATAAACTTGTATGCTTTTCTCTTCATTTGTCTCTGTCATTTTAATTTCCAGACGCAGCCAGTGACCCTAAGAAAGTCAAATAAAACTTTTTTCCTCCTCTACAATAGTTACAGAGTTTCTTTTGGGGATGATAAAAAAGTTCTGGAGATAGATAGTGGTGGTGATTGCACTGTAATGAACGTTAATGCCACTAAAATTGTACACTTAAAAAAAGGTTAAAATGGTAAAATTTATATTATGTGTAGTTACCACACACACACACGTGCACACACATGTGAGCATACACACACAGACACAAACACACAAAGATTATTACCTTGGAAGTCAAGTAGGTTTCAAATCTCTTTTGGAGCACCAAACACTCCAAATTTTCTTCCTTTTTTTTTTCTTTCATGAAAAAGCATTTGAGAGCTTTTATACTAAACACTATGCTAGGCACAGTAGAAAATTCAATATAAGACTTGTTTCTTTCCCTGAAATCCATGGTTTAGTTCTTCTCAAACTAAGATTAAGAGAAAGCTGCCTAGCTTTTTTTATGGTTTTGTTTCTTTTGCTGAGAAAGAGATAGGTGTGCTAAGGGAAAAAAAATTCTTCCTCTTTACAAATAAATAATTAAACAAAGTTAAATGGATTTTTTTAAAGCTATGGCATTTCTTCAGAATGCTAATATTTATTTTGAATCTCCAAAACAGGAGTTAGGGACCAGCATTCCTAAATTTATCAGATCAGGAATTCTTTATTCTTTTGGAGCCCAATTAATTGATATCTCCCCCTTTTCCTGTGACTACAGAAGTGGAGTATTCTCTTTATGCAGAGCTAAATGTATGATGCAATCCGTAATTATGATATGAATGTGTGGTTTATCTAACCCCTAAGTGTTCTAGAATGTGCATGTGATTATTTGTAGATACAACATTAAATAAAAAAAATAAAAGTAATTTTCTAAAGTAATTTCTTACCTCAGTGTACACTTCTCTACCTCTCTTAGATGGCATTTAATATTCTTTTTAAAAAAGTTATTTCCAGGGGCACTTGGGTGGCTCAGTGGGTTAAAGCCTCTGCCTTCAGCTCAGGTCAAGATCTCGGGGTTCTGGGATCGAGCCTCACATCAGGCTCTTCTGTTCAGCAGGGAGCCTGCTTCCTCGAGGCTCTCTCTCTGCCTGCCTCTCTGCCTACTTGTGATCTCTCTTTCTCTCTCAGTCTGTCAAATAAATAGATAAAATCTTATTACAAAAAGTTATTTCCATTTTGGGAAAGACTTACTTATGGGGATTTTGCAAAAGAATTGTGATGATAAACTTGCGGAATGTAATGTCTAAACATTTTTAATTAAAAAAAAATAAAGCATCAATCCTCATTTTTTTTTTTGATAAAAGAATTCCTACTAAGCTGTATTCCAATCAACAGCTTTCAGGACTTGTGATTTTTTTCTCTGCCATTAGATAATTACAATGTATTTTGCAGCTGATTGCAATAATTGCAATGTATTTTCCCCCATTTAAAATATGTCTCCATTTCTTTCATTACTAGGGCCAGATTTCAAGTCACAACCTTCAACAGTGTATGCCTGTATTTTCTATATATTCTCCAATTTTGTACCATTTCTTCGCAATTAAACATGGTGGACCAGTTTAAGTACAATTAAGTTGTACTTAATAGTATTTGATTAGATCTAAAGATAGAGCGTATTTGAGCCCACTCATGACTTTAATGTTGGTCTCAATTATAGTTTCATTAATAGTATCGCTTTCAGGGGCGTCTGGGTGGCTCAGTGGGTTAAGCCTCTGCCATTGGCCCAGGTCATGATCTCAGGGTCCTGAGATCGAGCCCCGCTTCGGGCTCTCTGCTCAGCAGGGAGCCTGCTTCCCCCCCACCCCCTCTGCCTACTTCTCTGCCTACTTGTGATCTCTCTCTCTGTCAAATAAATAAATAAAATCTTTAAAAAAAAAATAGTATCGCTTTCATGTTTATAAAATATTGAGTAAAATGCAGTAGTATACTTAAATAATTGCACAAGCATTACAAAGGAGATAATGACGTTGCCAAGATCAAACATTTGACAGTCAGAAGCACCTTGTGAAAATGGGAAATGCTTATCAGTGAAGGATGAAAGCCTACATTCAGCATAGGAAAAAGGAGTTAGATGTGTAGATGTGTACACTGAATTGAGGTGCAAGTTATCTGAAAGTCAAACATTTCTAATTTCAAACATTCTAATTATTCACCTGAAATAGAATGTAGGGGCAAAAGGCAGGCTGCCTCAAGATAGGCCAATTTACCATGAAGATTATTCTGAGCTAAAGGCAATCAAGACTGTAAGGCTTGGGGTGCCTGGGTGGCTCAGCCAGTTGGTGACTGACTCTTAATTTCAGTTCAGGTCATGATCTTGGGGTCCCCTTGGGCTCCACACTCAGTTGCGAGTCTGCTTAGAGATTCTCTCCTTCTTCCTCTGTCCCTTGCCCTGCTTACACGTGTGCGCATGCTCCCTCTCTCTCTAACCTAAATGTATAAATCGAAAGAAAGAAAGAAAGAAAGAAAGAAAGAAAGAAGAGAGAGAGACTGTACAGGGTCAAGAGAAATGTTTTCCCCTTCCTTAACTACATAGAAGACTAAATTGAGGGTCTTTCCCAGAATAAAGGTTATTAGCAGAGATAAATTTTATCTTAGTGACCCACCTGTATGGCAAAGCAAACGTCTAATTACCAAACATCTGCTCTTACTCCTATTGCCCCGTAAGTTGCATTCCTTTCCTCTGAAGCCCTAGATCCCAGCCCCTCTCTCCCTAGGTCAGGATGACCTATATACTTCATTGTGCCTGACTGTCTTTGGAATTTCCATGTTTGCGTGGATTCCCAATGCATAGCTATTAAATTTGATTTTCTCTTATTAACGGTCTCATGTCAATTTTGTTCCTAGTCCTGCTAGAAGGACCCTTGAAGGGGACAAGAATTCTTGCTCCCTGACAAAAAGAACAAACAACATGTTATGTGAGCTCAAGGATGAATTCTATTGGATGACTGTGGAGGCCTTCATGGAAGAGAACACATTTTTCTGGATTCTGAGGGATAAATAAGATTCCCACAATTATTCCCAACTGAGGAGAGAGGCTGAGACATGAATATACATGGTGTGTCTAGGAAAGTAATTTGGTATGCAAACTATAGAGGGCATTTAAGGATGTGGATATAAATGAGACCAGAAAACAATAGATTGAGGCCAGATCAGTAGTGCTAGCAAGTTTAGACATTACTCTCTTAGTACCTGGGGGCTGAGTAAAGTTTTTGAGCAGACAGCATAATCTGTGTTTCAGAGCAATTACTCTTGGGCCCGTAGGGAATAGATGAGTCTAGAATGAGGCAGGGAGGCTAGGAGGCTAATTAGGACGTTATAATTGTCTAGTGAGAAATGAGAAAGACTTGATTGAATGGAAGGAAAGTGTCAGGGAGGGGTAATTTTCCTCTTACTCCTCTCAGCCCTGGCTGGTCTAATAATTAAATTGACACAAGACAGATTAATAGGAGAGAAAGAAATTAATTTCATATATATGGAGGTCTTATAGGACCTAAAAAGCAACCAAAGTAGGCTTCTTATATACCTTTTAGACAAAAAAAAAAAAAAAACCAAAAAACAAAAACAATAAATTTGTGAACAATTGACAAGACAAAGAAACTTAGGCTAAGCAAAGTTCATTCACAAAGTCCTCTCTATCTCTCTTCTCACTTTTCTATCTCCTTGATAAGGATGTCACTCTATCTCCTGGCACCTATGGGAGATGCATTTCCTGCTTTCAGGGGTATAGAAAGCAAGGTCAGAGTGCCTTTCTTACGCCAGCTGTTTCTCAAGTAATCTTAATCAAATATAATCAATATGCCACTTTGGCATATGTTGGGGTGGCCTTCCCTGAGCCCCATCAGAAGCAATAGATAAGACAGATATTTCAAAAAGAACATTAACTGAACTTGGTGAGTAAATCAATTAAAGATGCATTTGGATGCAAGATAGAGAATGTCGGCTAAGCAGGGCTTCACATGTAGAGGCTTACTCTACTGAAGTAGAAGCAGGTAGGCAGGTGCTGATGTTGGTGCGGAAGTTTGACAATATTAGCAACATTTCTCAGTTCTCTTGTTTTTGCATCATATTGTTGAACAACCTTCTCCTGAGAAAGTGGGGAACAGGAATGTCTTGACTGCCTAAGATTGACTATGGTCCAGAACTAGGGGCTGATCACATTGTCTTTTTTGAAAAAAAATATTAGCCTGGAATAAAGAGGCATTGGGTATTAGGTAGATAATAGCTTGCCACAATGACTAATTAGATATATGGGTAGAGTGAGTTGAATAGTGTCCCTCTAAAACTTCTGTCCACCCAGAACCTCAAAATAGGACTTCATTTAGAAATAAGATCTTTGCAGATGTAAACAAGGTAAAGATCATGATGAAATCAAACCAGATCATATCCAATGAGAGTGTCCTTATTAGTGTCAAAGACAAAGCGAGACATTAGTTAAAATGGTAAGGACAGGCATTAATCAACAATAAACTATCACATTGGGGAAGAGGATCCATTGTGATCTGATTTCGACCTCAATTTGTGAGAGATGACTGGACATTTTAAAGGAAGAATGAAAGAGTAGGGAGGAAGAAAGGTGCGGGTTTGAGCTCTTGGGGAAGTGATCATTTACAAACAGTGGGAAGAGGAAGGAGGCTCCATCCCCCCAGAAACGCATCTGGATTTACTAGCTGGCACTTCTTGAAGTTATCCTCCTACTCTCACCAGAGACTGGGAGACAAGGACTTAGTCTTCAGGTGTTGGCTGGAACAAACAGTAAATCCTTTTGGCCACCTTGAGCTCTCCCAGGCAGACACTAGACTCATCATCCTAGCGACTTGGCTTTAAACTATTAGAAATGATGCTAGTGTTTGTTCAAATCTTTCATTTCATTTTTTGTAAGATTTTATTTATTTATTTAAGAGAGAGCTAGAGAGCACAATGAGAGAGAGCTGCAGAGAGAGAGGGAGAAGCGGCCTCCCCACTGAGCAGGGAGCTCAATGTGGGATGTGGGGCTCAACTCCAGGACCCCAGGATCATGACAGGAGCTGAAGGCAGACACTTAACTACTCAGCCACCCAGGTGCCCCTGTTCAAATCTTTTAATGTGTTTATGGAGAATGGACAAAATCATTTGTTCAGAGAGTCTGCAGTTTTTATAGACCAAGTTAGAGGCCTAGTAGAGGAGAGAGCTTAGAGGAGTCTGACTAGGATTCCATCAAGGAGAGAATCCTTGTCATAACAGATAGATGCAAAATGAAAAGGCCATATGAAGACAGAGGCAGAGATTGAAGTCATGTTGCCAAAATCCAAAGAGAACCAGGACCCATCAGAAGCTGAAAGAAGCAAGGTAGGACCCTCCCCTAAAAACTTGGGAAGGAACATTGTTCTGCTGATGCTTTGATTTCAAATTTCTGGCCTCCTGAACTGTGAGAAAATTAATTTCCACTATTCTAAGCCACTTCAACAAAAATGCATTCCCATTCTTTATCTTTCTTACATATCTCCTACTTTTCCACATACAGAATTGATTCCCTTATTTCCATCGGTCTTAGTTACAGTTAGCAGAATTTTGCACTCTTTAGAAACCTTTAATCTCCAGTGAAGACTAAGGAGTAACCAATTGTGAACTGTTACACCAGAATTCTTAAACGGCAAATTTGTGAATCAGTTAAGCACAAAACATGTTTACCAACAGATTTAAATATCCTTAGTTCTTTGCAATAAGTCAAAAGCACAAACCTAGATCCACTAATCAATGCTTTAGCACTTTATCCCATTTGGAAAAGACCTAGATGTCCAACAAATTTAATTCCATTTGTCATCCAAGCAAAACTTTAAAGTTTCAGGTTACCAAAGACTTTGAAAGTTATTTTAACAATTACCCATGAAAACTTTGATGAGACAATTAACCATTTTAGTCATCTTTTTACTAACAACTCAACAGAGATAACACAAGGTTATTTGACCTTCGGGAAACCTTGACAGAATAAAAGTATCACATTTACCGCTGATAACTTAAAAGATACATCTATCTCAATTAAACCAACAAACTTAGTTTAAATACTGAATTATGGATCCTCCTGGATCCTGGATCCACCCCATGGTCAATTTTCGCCTGAGACACATGGGAAAATCTGGAGTGGGCGGTGTTAGGTCCAGGGGGTGCTCTTCTTGCTAATAACCATAGGTTTTAAAGAGCTTCCACCCATGATGAACAGGGGCTCTCTTATCCACCCTGTGTGTTCCCTCCTTGTGTGACGGGCATAAAGACAAACAAAGGGTGACTGTCCCTTCAGAGGAGAGACAGTCAGATGCCCGCCTGTCCGCCCTCCTGGAAGAGACCTGGGTGCCTCTTAGCTTCATGAGTCCATATAAACCCCAGACTGGCACCCTGATGGGGCTCACCTTAGACCTTATGAGGTCACCATGGAAACAGGTTAGGGCCCACTCAGACTCCGTAGGCTTCTGGGGACGCTCAGGGTGCCCACCCATGGGGCCACAGGATCAGTCCGCCTGACAAGCCAGGTCAAACTGCACATTCACTCACGCGTTCACTCCAGAAGTTATTACAGTTCCTCCCTGCCCTCGGAGGCCCTGACCTGTGGAATTCCTTACATAAATTTCCTCCAATGCCCCCTTTCCGGGGTTCCTGTCCTGAAGGACCACCCCCCCCCCCAGAAGTCCCTAGGTGTGAGATCTCTAAGGGGTCTCTGGGAAGTGATCAATCTCCCCTTCCACCCTCACCGGGTGGGCCTAACTGGGTCCTGGGGCTGCAGGACTCACCAGAATCCAACATCCGGACCGGGTCCTCACCCACCAAATCTCCTTTGATTTCGGACAGAGTGGAAAAAGCGGAGTGGGGCCAGCCTGAGGCGACCGGGTGAGAGACTGCCGAAAATTAGGCAGGATTTGCCTTCTCCTTTAAGATCCTTTGTTCCGTCACCATCCTGGGGTTGCCCCAAACCGGTGGCAACAATGAGCCAGCGCGGTTGGGTTTCCAGTCAGGGAACCAAATGTTACTGAACCTGGACTGGATCCTGACGGGAGAACAACCAACGGCGCTCAGAGACTTTGGAAAATCAGAGGTTTATTGAACACAGGTGAGCTCAGAGGAGACCATTCTCCAAAGGTCTGAGCCCTGAGCACAAGCCGGGAAGGAAATTTATACCCTTTACTTCCGCATACTTGGTATTTTTGGCGCCTGCGGGAAACGGAGTAGGAAAGAAGAACCCGGAAGGGCTTAGAGACCGGAACTAGAATTCCCTTGCTGGTTTGGTCGGCCACCTTAAAGTAGTTTTTCCCTTATCACTCTGAGCCTGCCAGTGTTACAGAAACCTCCAGTCCTCCAAAGTCTCCGAGTGCCACTTGGTTCTTCCGCCAGGATCCAGTCCAGGTTCCGTAACAAAAAGTGAGGTAAGGTGTAATAATAATTGTCTTTCAAGCAGATCTGGGAAAGAAGGACTTGCTATTATTTCTAGGACAAGCTGTAAGCAGAAAAAGTTAGGGGTCCCCAGAAAAAGAACGAGAAGTCATTTTAGTCCCCCAGCTATTTTTGTGATCTATGCCTTACAAACGCTATTTGTCCTAGCACACTTCTTGTGCAACTTCCTAGGAGGTGTCAAAATCACAAAGAAATGTAAAACTTTCAATAGTTAAGAGTTTTAAGGGACCCAAGGGAATGCAATAAATGAAGAGTCTCTAGGCTAACCACATCAGGCACAATCTATCAGTGGTAAAAACTCCTAAGCGCTGGGGTGCCTAGGTGGCTCAGGTCATGATCCCCAAGTTCTGGGATTGAACCCCACATCGGACTCCTGGCTCAGTGGTGAGCCTGCTTCTCCCTCCCCCCCCCCCAAATGAATAAATAAAACCTTTAAAAAAAAAAAAAAGATTCCCAGTGCTGTTTCAAAAGTAAGCAAGGCTGAATTCCTTCTGGAGCTGCGGAGCCCGAGACCCCGTCCAGCTTGTACTGGTTCTCAGATCACACCCTGAGTCGCTTCCCCTCGCCCAACGTTATTTCATTATAATGTTAAAGTCTCTGCCCTATGAAGAGCTTAAGCCTCATTAACATAACATAGGATGCTCTTACAGGCTTGGCTATCTTCCTGCGAAGATAGCTCCCCTTTCTGAATATTCATCCTAACCCTAAATAAAAGGAACCCACTCATCCCTGCTCAAGAAGTAAAGGCTTTGGAAGTTATCCTCCTATTTGCTGCAAATCAAGTTTCCTTTGTGTGACACTTCCTCCTCACTAAAGAGCATAACTCACCAGAGAGCATAACTACCTGAAAAGAAGATAATACCTTGTGTCACTGCAGTAGCATACTCATTTTCATCCCATTTCTGCTCTTCAGGGCAGCTTTGACATGGGAATAACATAACATTGTTATGTTGCATGCAGAAGAAGACTGATCTACTCACTGGGTTCAGGGCTGGGTTCAGGACAGGTTACCCCAAAATATGACAACTTGACATCTTAAATATTTTGAGCTGAAGGAATTTGGGAAAAGGCACATACAGGAGAGACTTTCTGAACTTCCCCTGCAGCAGGCCCTACATTGCTCCTGTGAGAGGTGCCCTCCCTCTCATCGCAGGCGGGCCAGGTCCTTGGACCCAGAGGGGTCTGACGGCACCAGGCAAGAGGGGCCTTGGCTACATATAGGATAGGAATCAAATGGGAGGTGGCAGTAAGTGAAAGCAGAGTTTACTGAAGATCTAGAGAGAGCACAGGTATAGATGAGTGTCTGGGAGACTCAGAACGGAAAGGAGAGAGAGTCTCATTTTTGCTTAGGGTTGAGGTTTTTACGGAGGACTGAGGTCTGGTGTATGTGTCCTCTTGGGCATCCAGGAACTGGTTAGAACAAGGACAAGGGTCCAAGTGTCCTCCAAAAGTCACTTATTTCTTGGAGCCATGGGGTCTTGTTACCGAGATGTCTAGCATCAGTGGTCTGGAATAAGCACATGACAGCTTCATCCAGTCATTCTTGCCTGGTCCCTCGTTAGATGTTATCTACTGCACTGAAAAACCCTAAATAAGTCATTCGCTCCCTGCCATTTACAAGAGGACATATATTATGAGTCAAGAGTAAGGTGGAGATACAGGTCCCAGCAAGAACAGAAGCAGGAAAAGGAGCAAAAAGCAGATTTTTATGGAGTCCCTTCAGCTTCCTTATCTCACCTACACCTGGAGGAAAGGAGCATCTTTATCTCCAAAGATGAAGGGACACAGAAAGAAATCTGAACGAATAGGCTTTACCAGGTACCCACTTCTTCCCCAATACATTACACTTAGCTCATATTCTTTACCCTCTTTTAGCTTTCCATGACTTCCCACTCTTCATCACACATAGCATAAAAACACTTAGATTTAACCATTTCTTTGAGTCTTCATTTCTTTGTGAAGACTCCATGTCACATAGAACTTATATTAAATAAATGTGTATGCTTTTCTTTCCTTAGTATGTCTTTTGTTAAAGGGTTCCCAACAGAGAACTTAGAAATGTAGAAGAAAAAGATATTTTTCCTCCATACACTGCAGTAAAGTTGAAGTTTATTTCACGTAAATTTTCATTTTCTAATATATTCCATATAGAGAACATCCATCTCGAGAAATCAGCTGTGTTTCAAATTGATCCATCAGGATACTTAAAAGGACTTGGGGATGAAAACCTAAGAGAATCTTCGTGGTATTAAAAGTTTCCAAACCAATATACAAAAGAGCCTTATAAAGCCTTTCACGCTGCATTCTCCTGTCATCTTTCCAGATATACATTGGCTTAGAGAGGATGGCAACAAAGGAGAAATATGTAAACATTTAAATCATCTCTCACTTGCCATCTGTGACAATTCACAGTGCTGAAATCAGAAAGGATGGGATCACTTTTCCATTTCTCTAAGGTCACCAAGGACAGACAATCTCAGGACATACTGTATTTGTCAGAAGCAAGAGATGACTGGAGAGGTGGCAGTGACAAATCTGTTCCAGGCTGAGCTCATTTTACTGAAGAATGTGTGTCCCCTTCTGACATTTATCAAAAGAAATTCAATTTTATAAAAAGAAGGATGTCAAATAATAGTACATAGCTAACACTCATTCTGCTGCTGTCAGAAGGCCAGATGGGGGCAAAAGGAAAAGGGTAGATGGAAAAGAAAGTCATGCCTGCAAGAAACAAAAAACCAAAGGGGGTGGAAGAGCAGGGCTAATGTACTTAGAGGCTTGAATACATTTCTCATTAAATCACCTCTTGAGATCCACATTAGTGCCTGGGTCACACTTTGGCATACCGTTTTTTCATTTTCTCTAGATATAAGGAATGACACAAAGCGGGTGATTGTTGGGATTTTGTTTGTTTGTTTTTTGGATTTTTTAATGCTTTTTTGTTTGTTTTGGATGTGTGTGTGTGTGTGTGTGTGTGTGTGTGTGTGTGTTTGTTTGCTGCATCACAGAAAAAAGCTAATGAAATCTGGTAAAAATCCCACCATACAAGGTACAATGAAGTGCCCCCTGGGGTCAAGCAATCAATATTTCTCATGGTGATGATGATGATTTTTCTCTGGCAGAAAAGGATATGCTGGGTCAAAAAAAACCCAGAAGTTATGACAGAGGTGGCAGAAAAATAAAAGTCAGATTACGATCAAGGAAGGAATTCTTTTTTTTTTTCAAGGAAGGAATTCTATTAGGAACTAATGATGAAGCTGACAAAATACTGTAGCAAGTAATAGTGTTTTACCATACAGCATAAAAATATTGGATTAAGGTACAAATTAAATCTCTTTCTCGGTAAGGGGTTTCTGCAGGACATAAGCAATTAGACTGCTGTCTAGAGAAGGCAGAAAACTTGATTAACAGATCCAAAAAGACAGCATAGGGAAGATGGGTTTAACACCAGGAGGTGAAACACCAACTGTTATGCAAATTGACTTTTCCCAAAATGTTGGATAATTTCAATCAAGGACCGAAATATACTTTTTTTTTTTTTAAACATCACTGTTTTCTGGGCTTCAACTCTACTCAAAGGAGTTTCTTATTAAGTAAATGCTACTCATGCATGTGTGCCATTCAAGCTCCCGAGGACACTCAGAAGACTTAAACCTAACAGGTTTTTGCTCCTTTTCTTTAAACTTCCAAATATTCACAGTGTCCGAGCTAAGTATGGCTGAGCAGGCAGCTAGTGGGGCTTGTTGAAGGGTGCTGCAGGCCCTAGCTATGAACTGCATGACCTCTCCCAGTCCGTAGCCTCAGCAAGGTGTCTGTTGGATGCAATCCAAGGCAGTCTTATTTACACTAGGGAGTTGAGGCACTTGGGTGGCTCAGTGGGTTAAAGCCTCTGCCTTCGGCTCAGGTCCTGATCTCAGGGTCCTGGGTTTGAGCCCCACATTGGGCTCCCTGCTCAGCAGGGAGCCTGCTTCCCCCTCTCTCTTGCCTGCCTCCCTGCCTACTTGTGAACTCTCTCTCTGTCGAATAAATAAATAAAATCTTTTTAAAAAAAAATAGAATAGGGACTTGAAGAAGATGCTAAAATTGGTCAATGACAAAACACTTCGGTGTATTTCTCCTGTGCATAGGGTGTTAGATGCTAAGCCCAGAGATATTAAACCAGGAATCCAGGAAAAATCATAACTATGAATACTCAGGGCCCAAACTTGTACTTTCTGACTTTGAGAATGTCAAATTCAAGGTTCTAAAAGTTTTGCAGAATATTTTAAAATGTATGTGTTACCAAGTATCTCTCCTTGAATGAAAATAAATCAAGCTCAATAGCATATAAACCAGATCTTTCTGCTCCTTCGTAGAAGATTTCGGAAGAATTAATGTCCTATAGATGATCTTCTACATGGCATTAGTATTGTCATTTTGAAAAGTTTTATGACCAGCTCAGCTTTCAAGATCTGAAAATTTGCACTGGGCTGGCCACAAACATTTGCATAAATCCTTTGGAATATAGGGAAATAATAATAAGGAATCAAATAAACGAAATAAGTTAACATACACGCTTCAATCCTTCCTATCAGGGGTTGGCAAACTTGGCGTTCAGTACAGCCTCTCAAAACTATTCAGAACCACCATGTAACTCAAAAGCACCCACAGGCCAGGCTGAAACAGGGCGAGGCCGTGAGCCAATAAAGTGTTCTTTACAATAACAGGCAGTGGACTTTGACCTGTCAGCCATAGTTTGCATTCATTTCATCATTTTCCCCTTCATCTCTTTTCATTCATCTCTATCTCAAAGTCACAGTCTTACACTCAAAATGCAGCAAAGCTGTGGCTATGGGCCAAACATTGTAAACAAAGATTGCAGGGGGGAACCTGAGCATCAGTTAAAAGTCTGTGCTGAATCACTAATGAAATATACACTGGGAAACATTAGCGCTAACAATCCATTTCCCCCCCTGCTGCTTGATTGATTTTTTTTTTAATGCAAATTTGATTGTGGAAATCCCTAACTTAAAATGCTTTACCTGCCAGAGAGGGCCTTGGTTCTTTGGTTCCTCCCTGGTTGACCCTGTTTTGCTCCCCTCTCTCAATGGTTGCCCTTCCTTCCCTCCCATATCCCTGGTCCAGCTCCAGTTATGCAGAAGGAATTGTCATTTCCGGAATGAAGTCCACCGTCTTGCTTTCCAACCCATGGCCTTGTTACTCACTCTTCCTGAAACGTTCTTCTATCGACATCCTTGACCTTGCTAGCTCCTTGAGGATTGAGCTTCGGGGTCTTAGGTGACTTTGACTCTCAGACTGTGCTCCTAAGACATCCTTTGCATACCTGTATTATAATAAATATTCTCACCACTCTCTATAGATGCTAATTTCCTCATCTACTGCCCCAGATAAATTTAAAATTATTGATTGCTCAAACTGCATTTTCTTTAAACATGGTGCTGAGCACATGGAGAACAATCCATGAGTCATTATGAAATCAATCAATCCATTAATTAAATGATCTTTGGGCCCCTTCACTTCAGCCTGTAACTTCAATTGTTCCCAACTACGAGCAATTTATTTTCTTTTGCATATTATCTATAATGACGCCCAAACAACTAACAGAGAATGGGAAAGAAAGAATCAGTTAAACAGGTAGCTCAATATCATATAAAGGGGAAAAGTATTAATAAAACCACTTTGCATTTACCACATAAGTAGAAATCTTTTCTCAACTGCTAGTTATATGAGAGCCAGGTTTTTTCTGAAGAGCAATTAAACACTTATGGGGTCTACAGGAGACATGAACAGATGCTATATAAAGACGTCCAGAAGAACAGACTGTAGAAAAAATAAATTTGTGTTTCAGCGGAAAGCCGTGCGTGATCTACGTATAGCGTATATCCTTCTGGGTTATTAGAGCCTAGCCTTTCAAAATCTTTGAACTACTTTACAACTCTTTGTAAAAGTTGAGAGTCATGCACATTTTGTCTGCTCTGGAGAATTTCAATGGGCTTCCCATCCTCCCATGTAAACAAAGGTTTTACTTCCATTAGCAATTCCATTTCTTGACTCCGTAGAAATTTGGGCTTTTTGACTTCTCCTAAGCCTATTATCTATATGGTTCCTTCCTTGAATGAGTAACATAAAATCTTTAACACGCGCTCATTTTTATATCCATATGAGAGTCATGATTTTACCTTTCCCAGAAAATTACCTTTTAACAGTTTTTGAGGTTCCACTGAGATGCCTGATGGATTTACCTACCAGGGCCAGGAAAACTTCATAAGCCGAGAAGCACACTCCATGGGTAGTGTATGCCCAAACTGACTTTTTCTTGGTTCCCAAAAGTGAATCCAAAATGGCAATAGAATTTTGCTCACTGCTTTTCTAATTTTAAGCTTCCTCTCTGCCTATTTTATATTTTGGGTTTGGGTTTTTGATCGTTTGCAGTGTTAGAAAAACAAAAACAACAAACCACAGGCTCAAAATGCTGTTAGTTAGGTTAAAGCCCCAAGTCAGTTAACCTAAACTTAATACATAACTTGACTACAGTTTCAACCCCCCCAGAAATGTAACCTTTAGCCGGGTGATTTCCTGATCAGCACTGGTAAATTTACTGATAAAACCTTTCTGTTCAACGTGGTACGGTGACCTTCCCTTTGCTAATAATTTCCTTTTTTCCACACCCTCTGTACCTTTAAGAACCTTTCCTGTAGCCCTCTCCTTGCTATGCAGGATGCTGCCTGATTCATGAATTGATTAATAAAGCCAATTATATCTTTAAAATTTTCTCAGTTGAACTTTTGTTATTTAACAGTAGCCAATACATTATTTCCCAGTAATTAATGGGAATTTGGTTTTATGATCTGATTATTTGAAGTTCTCTTATAAATGGATTAATATTTTATAGAGATCTCCGCTGGAAGAGAAATGGCAGAGAATCTGGTGTTTTAGTCTTTTCTGTTTGTCTATTTTGAGACCAAATTAATTAAGAACTTTGTGTTCCCTGGGAAGGTGATCTCTAAACTGATGAGTTTTATATTTCTGTGTTTACACTCGATCCATGGCTAAAATTTCAGATTGGAAATTGAACGCTTTCTCCCTCTCTCTAATTGTACATATATGTGACTATAATTCAGAAAAACCTTTCTCTCTCACTGTGTATATAATATTTTCTTACTTTCAGTAGTGTTAATAAATTAGATTATAAAATCTCAGAAATTAAAGAAATTTTATTTTGATAGGCTTACAAAGTTAAATAAACACATATCATTGAAATAATCCCCAAACTCTCAGAAAATAAGGAAATTGAATTCCTCATATTTTCAGTGTGTTAGATTAAAAAAGTATTCAGCCCAGAAGTGTTTTAAGAATTCACTTTCACAGAATTTAGTAAATGAGACAAATTTAGTATTACTCGTTTTACTTTTAAAAAATAGCTATGTTGGGGCGCCTGGGTGGCTCAGTGGGTTAAAGCCTCTGCCTTCAGCTCAGGTCGTGATCTCAGGGTCCTGGGATCGAGCCCTGCATCACATCGGGCTCTCTGCTTGGTGGGGAGCCTGCTTCCCTCTCTCTGTCTGCCTCTCTGGCTACTTGTGCTCTCCCTCTCTCTCTCTCTCTCTCTCTCTGTTAAATAAATAAAATCTTTAAAAAAAGAAAAAAAAATAGCTATGTCTTCCTGCTTTGTTAGTGCTCTACACATGTACATATATAAATATAAATGTATACAAAAGAGTAGATTTTTACTTTACTTGGATATGTGCTTTCTAATCTTAAACAGATTTACTGATTGAAGTTTATTATGTTACTTCTATTTAATGTTTAAGATTATGAAATATGTAAATTCGTATTTACCCAAATTAAATCATTATTCTGATCAACTCCATTTCAACAGTAATTACATTTTGTCATATGTCAGTTTGAAGACAATTTACAAGATCTATAGTTAACTTAAAACCTCAGGCTAATACTAACTTGAGTTAATTAAAGGACATTCATTTGATAATTAGTATGATAGCAAGTATCTTAAGATAGAATGATAGAATAGTGAAATACTGATTAGTGATCATAATTTTAAGTTCATATCCATTTGCTTCTCATTTTTATGAGGCTATCTCTTGGGTCTGTAATGAGTAGGCTCATTTCTGCCACTTTGAGAAATGTATACAAGTGATGATAGCAAGTGGCTGTAGAGAGAGCTTTGTTATGTGTATTCATGAGCTCTTCCACTGTGCTACAAAAGAGTGATGTGTGACAGGCAGACAATTAGCCACTCCCCAGTTTTCTCTGTGAATTAGAAGTTTGTTGCCTTTATTAAAGGTTAGAATTAATGTGGTTTAGATCATACTTAGGAGCCATAGTTTTAGAGAACTACGGCTGTGTATGTACTTCTGTTGTTTTTTTTTTTTAAGGAAAATTTGTGTCCTAAGGAAATAGGTCATCTTTGATGCCCAAACTCCTTCGTGTTCTTCAAGCCAACTGAGGACCCCAAAGAATTAAAATCATCTTTGAAATTTCTCAGAGGGCTCCTTTGAAATCACAAAGATTTATTCTTTCACGTCTTAGAAAGGGAGGTGCTAGGAAAGAAAAGCAGGTGTATTTGATATGCTATTATTGTTCTCACCTGTCTAGGAAGTGTTGTCAAGTCAGAAGAGAGGCTTAGCCTACCCTAGGTAAAACTCGCATGAGTAAAGTCTTGTGAATACAAACATTTCAGAAATTAAAGTCAGAATGTGAAGTTCTGAGATTTGTTGATGCCCTCACTGCCCCAAATCTGTTTCCATTTATCATAGTCCTGGCACTGTTTTGCCTGATAGCAGACAACAGTATAATATTATCAGTCATACTTTCAATTATTATTTTTAACACTTTTTCTTTAGATTTTATTTATTTATTTGACAGAGAGAGAGAGAGAGAAAGAGAGAGAGAGATTACAATTAGGCTGAGAGGCAGGTAGAGAAAGGGGGAAGCAGAATCCCCGCTGAGTAGAGAGCCTGATGCAGGGCTTGATCCCAGAACCCTGAGATCATGACCTGAGCTGAAGGAAGAGGCTCCAACCCACTGAGCCGCCCAGGTATCCCTCAATTATTATTTTTTATATAATAGTTTCATTGAGATATTATTCATGTACTGTAAAGCTGAACCATTTCAAGTGTACAAGTCAATGATTCTTGGTGTATTCTGCAACCATCACCAACAATCCATTTTAGAACATTTTTTCTCGCTTCAGAAAGAAATCTGGCACCCATGAGCAGTCAGTCCCCATTGTTTCAAAAACTCACCAACTAGGGGGTGCCTGGGTGGCTCAGTGGGTTAAAGCCTCTGCTTTTGGCTCAGGTCATGATCTCAGGGTCCTGGGATTGAGCCCCGCATGGGGCTTTCTGCTCAGCAGGGAGCCTGCTTCCCCCTCTCTCTCTGCCTGCCTCTCTGCCTACTTGTGATCTCTCTCTCTCTCTGTCAAATAAATAAATTAAATTAAAATTAAAAAAAAAAAAAAAACCTCACCAACTTGGATTTGCCCATTTAGGATGTTTCATGCAAATGGAATCATACAATATGTGATTTTTTTGTATAATTGGCTTCCTTCCTTTTTGTGATTGGATTCCCCTCCTTCCTTGTGATTGTGCTTTATTTCTTGCTATTGTCAAATATTATCCATTGTATGAATATAACACATTTTATTTATCTACTTCTCAGTTGATGGGACTTAGGGTTGTTTTCCACTTTTTGGAATGCTGCTATGATCACTCATGTACAAGTGTTTGTGCGGACTTATGTTTTCATTTCTGTTCGGTATACACCTAGAAGTAGATTGACTGGGTCACATGGTAATTCCATGTTAACTGTTTTTATGGTAACTCTGTGTTTAACTACCAAGCTGTTTTCCAAATGGCTGCACCACTTCATATTCCCACTAGCAGTGTATCAGGGCTCCAATTTCCCCATCTCTTTGCCAATACTTTTATTATCTGTCTTTTGATTATCGCCATCCTAATAGGTGTAAGTGATATAACCTTATGATGTTGATTGACATTACCCTGGTAGATAATGATATTGAGCGTCTTTTCATGGGTTTATTGGCTATTCGTATGCCTTTTTTGGAGAAATTTTTATTCAAATCTTTTGCCCATTTTTAAATTGCATTATTAATTTTTATCATTGAATTGTAAGACTTCTTTATATATTCTAGCTCCAAGTCCTTCATAAGATACATGATTTGCAAATATTTTCTCCCCTTCTGTATGTTGTCTTTCCATTTTCTTGATCTTGCCCTTTGAAGTACAATTATGATAAAGTACTATCAAATTCTTCTTTAACCATTTGTGTTTTTGGTGTCATACCTAAGATGGCTTTGCTTAACCCAAGGTCACAGAGATTTACCTCCTAAGAGTTTTATTGTTTCAGCTCTTATTTTTAGGTACATAATCTATTTTTGGTTAATTTTGTGTATAATGCAAGAAAAGAGTCCAACTTTTTTTGTATAATGACACCCAGCCATCATATTTGAGAATGATGCTAATTTAATCAAGTATGACCTCATACTTAAAAAAAAAAAAGATTTATTTACTTATTTGGAGTGGGGGGAGGGGCAGAGAGACAGAGAGAATCCTAAAGCAGACTCCTCACTGAGCATGAAGCCCAACCCAGGGCTCAATCCCAGGACCGTGAGATCTTGACCTTGGCTGAAATCACGAATTGACCGCTTAACTGATTGAGCCACCCAGGTGCCCCATGACCATGTACTTTAAACAAAGGAATGTTTTAGACTTTATGAACAAGTACTTACAACCCCTACTGAGTAAACTGTCCTGGTACCTGGCTAATAGGGCTCCCAGTCTTCCAAGTGAGTATGGAAGGTCACTTCCTGGTAGATCCAGGAATCTTAGGGTATTTTGGGGAATGGGAAAAGAGAGGAATTTGCCCAGATTTATAGATAGTGCAGGTGAAATCTAGTGCTGAGTTCTTACCCCAGTCTCCTAACATCAGAATAGCAAATAACAAGTGGCTTTTAAAAGTCCATTCGGAGATTCCTTATAAAATCTTCCTGCAAAGCAAACTTAAGAATACCTCTATGGCCAAACAGTGTTTCCTATTTAAATAACCAGGCCAAATTCACTAATACCAATCTTATTTTGTAGTCAAGAATAATTTTTTGAGATTATTTTTGATCAAAAGGGGAGAGACTATAGAAAATACTGTTTCAGTGGAAAACTATGCAATATCTACATGTGGCATATCCTTCAGTGTTATCAAACTCTAGCTTCTCATAGTCTTTGAACTATTTTACAACTCTTTAAAAATTGATAGACAGCACATTGTGTCTTGTCTGATGGAGTTTCAACTGACTTCCTTCCTCCCTTAGGAAAAGACCACTGTGTCCTCCATTTGCAGTTCCATTGCTTTACTCCACAGAGATATGTGCCTTTGACTTTTCCTTTGAACTGGTATAACATCTGCCTGCTTCCCTGGTCAAATAAGTAAGTAAAATATTTAAAATATGTTCATTTTTACATTGGGATGAGAGCCATGATTTTACCTTTTTGGGGGGTGGGAATTATCTTTTCACAAAACATTTCAAAGTTGGATGGAGATGAAAATCATGTGGTTGAGAAAGGGACAAAGGAAAAAGCATAGGTGTTGGATGTATCTCTTTTGGACAATATATAGATAATGAACAAAACCTCAGAGAGATTGACTTTTCCAAAGTGATAGAATTAGAAAATAGGGGTGAGATGAAGGTGAAGGGTAAATAATAATTAATGGAAAAACAAATGAAAATGACCAAAAACATGTGAATGAGTAGTCAATCCCATAATAGTCTTAAATCCCCAAATAAAAAACAAGAACTATCTTTTCTCATTTAAGAGAGTGGCAAACACATGAAAGAGTGATACTAACAAGTACAAGCAAGCAAGTGGCAGGAAAAAGCACACTCCTGCTTTATGAGTGAGCGTGCAGTAGTCTCTTTAGGAGATTAATCAGTAATATTTATTAAGATTTAAATGTGGGTAGTCCTTAACGTCCTTAACGAGCAACTCTAATTTTGGATATTTAACCAGTGAAAGGCTTGCACAAGTAAGTGATAATATATGTCCAAAGATGTTTATTTCCAGTATTGTTATAATAGAAAAGCTTGAGAACAACCTAAATTCCCATCACTAACAAGTTGCTTCAAAACAGAGTATATAGAATAATGCATTTTTTTTTTAAAGCCATATATATAAAGTGGTTATCTTGGAGGGATGGAACTATGGAAGTCCTTTGCTCTACGTTTTTTATATGTTTGCATTACTTTTAGAACATGTAAGAATAATGTAGTGAAGACATAATTATTAGAGAATCAAAACTTGATGCAGTATCTTTTCTACTACTCCATGATGAACCATATCATACTAATTAATTTTTTTGGAAGCTTATCAGTGGGATTGGGAGTGTTATAGAAAAGCATTCTGGATTTGACCTACATGGGATGGAGAGCAGTCATTACTCCCTGAGAAGATTTTCTATGGATATGCTCAATATCTAGACAAAGATTTAATAAAGATCCATGCAGGGACACCTGGGTGGCTCAGTTGGTTAAGCAACTGCCTTCGGCTCAGGTCATGATCCTAGAGTCCCAGGATCGAGTCCCACATCGGGCTCCCTGCTCAGCGGGGAGTCTGCTTCTCCCTCTGACCTTTCCCCTCTCGGCTCGCTCTCTCAAATAAATAAATAAAATCTTAAAAAAAAGAAAAAATCTATGCATCCTGCTCAAACCATTCATAGCCTTTACCTAACCAACTAACAAATGTCTTTGGGCAAATAACCAGGAGAATTTTACCAAAATGATTTTGGACAACTTATGGACTGTGGAATATGTGTATATGTATACATAAGTTTGTATATACACATACATATTTTTTAAATGGAAATGTCTAGATATCTTTTGACTATAGTGCCTACTGAAGAATTAAGCTACTAGAAGATGAATTAATGCTAAATGATCTGGATACACATCATGTAAATAATCACTTATGAATGAAAATAACTCAAATGGAATTAACATACAGTATATTGATTTGTGGAGCTAACTGATTTCAAACTGCTTATACTTCCAATTTCAAAATAGGCTAGTTTGAAGTAGAGCATTTAGTAGATGCATAACATATTACCATTTTAGAAATTTAGGTCATAAGTTACAATAAGAGCTATAGGAAATAGATTTGATCAGGCAACCAAACCAATCTCATGGTTCACTCTCCATAAATACCATGGAAAATAATAGTAATTAACCTTTACCACAGGCTTAGTGCATTTGAATTATTTCTATCACTTGTATCTCCAAGCAATCCAGTGAGGTAGGTTATGATTATCTTGGTTTAACAGGGGTAACTTGGAGCATAGAGTAAGAAAAGGATTGACTCCAGATAAGCCAGGGAGTCAAAGCCAGTATGTAGATCAAAATCCTAGAGGACAGCCTCATCATATTATTAGCATTTACCAAGCCATATTTTGGGGTCTTTCACTTATTGAAAATAATTTTGAAAAAATAAATTACACACAGGCACACAGGAGCCCCTCAACAAGGCTGTGTGTATAGATGAGGTATCATAATAGTCTTAGCTTCCATCCCAAATTCATTCGTTGTATAGGATACATAGTTTCCAACTGCTTTCTATTCAAACTACAGCAAAACAAGAGAACATAGGTATATTATGGAACAGGAAGCACACAGCGAGACTGTTCAAACTTCTCAGCACTGGTGTTTAGCTGGCCATCCATGGTCTAATTCTTCTCTCATTGCTCAGGATTGGGCTCTGAACATAGTAAACAACCAGTGGGGGCTGCTGATGGACGGAGAAGATTAGAATAGGTCACAAAGGGATATCAGAGACTGTATTTCCCAGGAGGTCCTCAACAAATATTTATCTGAAGAGAGTGAATAATTGGTGTGGAGGCACTGGGGCTAGACTACTAAGAGATACACTTTCAGGACTATAATTCTAGAGAAAAAAAAAATTTTCCCTTTATGCTTGGTTATCGAAATAGTTAAATAGAGCCTCTTCTGAAATGGTACTTGTCTGCCAGCCTCCCCCTTAGAGAAACTGATTTCGGAATAATTTCTCTTGTACATGAGTTTTAAAGGTGTGTAATTAACTGGTAACAGGTTGTTAGGTAGCTGATGAGGTGTAAACCAGCCACTAATTTGTTTTCTTTATTTACAACTTTCCTTGCACTTGAAGATGACAGCGTGGTGTTTTTCATTCCCTGCTTACTTCACCAGATTAAAAAGTGATTTGTGAAGCCATTTTTAATTCCTCAAATTCCATTAAAAAGGAATATCCAGGGGAGTCTTAATCAAGACATAATAGGCACTAAAATGTGATCACACAACAGCACTTCTAATGTGGCCCTATTTCAGCTGTTAATGTCAAAGAATTGCTTCTAGTTAACTGAACTCAGCCCTAACACTGACCTACAACTTTTGAAATAACCTCCATGCAGTTGGCATTGGCTTTATTGCAAATGTTTGCAGCTAACATACTTTACAGCTTTGGAATTTATCACATAACCCTTAGGGACAATTTGTTACAAAATTATTATTATTGTATTATCACCAAAATAGCTTGCTTTCCCCTTCAAATTGCCTTGCCTCCTATTTAATAATGCATTAAAAAAAACAATTTGAGAAGAAATTAAAATAGAAACATAATGAAATGAGAATTGCTAAAAACACAAGACTGGAATACTGAAAACACAGCTGAAACAGAAATGGCTAAGGGTAAAATCAGTGTGTAACCAAAAGGGGTCACTTGGAACCTGAGAGAATATTGAGGGATCAGATGAGTTTAAAAAGACACATAAGAATAAAAATTCTGTCCTTGCCTTAAAAAAAATAGCCAAAAGTTAAGCTACAGAATACATGAAAAAGTATGTCCAGAATTTCCCATAAACCTTGAACAGATGGGAAACTAACATGCAACAAAGTACAGACATGAGGCAAGCAGCAACATTTTGCTTTCTACCTGTCAAAGCCTCCCTCAGTACTTCCATCTAGAACACAGTGGCCTCTGGGATACTATTTTTAATTTTTTTTTTTTAATTTATTTGACAGAGATACAGCAAGAGAGGGAACACAAGATGGGGGACCAGGAGAAGGAGAAGCAGGCTTCCTGACGAGCAGGGAGCAGCATGAGCAGGGAGCCCCACCAGCAGGGAGCCCCACCAGCAGGGAGCCCAATGTGGGGCTCGATCCCAGAACCCTGGGATCATGACTGGAGCTAAAGTCAGATATTAATGCCTGAGCCAGCCAGGCGTCCCAGGGATGCTATTTTTTTTTTTTTAAGGGATGCTATTTTTATTTTTATGTTTTTACCCTTAATTTTTTTTTTTTTAGATTTTATTTATTTATTTGAAAGAGAGAGAGAGCATGAGAGAGGAGAAGTCAGAGGGAGAAGCAGACTCCCTGCCAAGCAGGGAGCCCGATGCGGGACTCGATCCCAGGACTCTGGGATCATAACATGAGCCGAAGGCAGTTGCCCAACCAACTGAGCCACCCAGATGCCCCAAGGATGCTATTTTTAAATGCAGACACGTCTCAGAGCATCAACTCCATAGCTGCTATGGTGATCAATTTTGTATGATACTACTAGCCAGTGTTTATCAACTTCTTGATTTAGAGGAGGCATTGTTTTTTTCTCTTTTTAATGATTTTATTTTTAAGTAATCTCTACCCCCCAAAGTGGGGCTCAAACTCCTAACTCCGAGATTAAGAGTAGCATGTTCCACTGCTTGCGCCAGCCAGGTGCTTCAAGGAGCCATTGTTTATTTGTTTTGAAATTGTAATAAGATTTTATTTAACTAAGTATGTCCAAAATATTATCAGTTTAGCCTATGATTAATATAGAAATTGTTGAGATATTTTAAGTTCTTTTTTTTTTATACTAAATATCCAAAATCCAGTGTGTACATTTCACTTCGAAATCCAATGTGAGTATCATATCATATCTCAATTCAGAGTGGCCACATTGCAAGTGTACAAAAGCCAGAGGCACCCCACTCAGGTATTGTCCCCTACTCAGCTACCTAAAGTGGCCCAGGCACTGACCTTCTACCACATTTCTATTTTGTCTTCTTTGCAGCCCTTACCAGTACCTCAAATTATCTTACTTGCTTGCATGCTTTTTGGTTCTTTAAGCAAGGACTCTCTTTGAGCTGGCACAGAGTAGGCACTCAATATATACTGTTCCTGCTTGAATCTGTGTCCGGGGGTGGATGACAGGGCGGGGAGCCTCCTTTCATCCACCCCTGGAGCCATTTCCCTGCCACCCTTGGCTTCCTTTCCCAGGACCCATCCTGGGACATTAGTTAGAAATGGTGGATATGAGAGAAAGGATTCTGCTTTGCCTCCAGTTTCCTTGGGAGGCCCTATGCTGCAATCCTTTCTCACCAAGGTGCTGCTCCAAGACTTGCCCTGCAACTGGAGATCCCTGAGGCTGAGCAGGGGACTTGCTGCAGAAGGCAGGCCTAGCACTTTGCAGCAGGATTGGTTCCAAATTCTTTTTAGTATTGTAGGAGCCAAGGGCAGGCTGCCCCAAAATGGGCCACTTTGGCACAAACATTATTTAGAGTTAAAAGTAGTCAAAACCCAACAGATTCAGGGAAGATCTTTATCTCCCTCTCAACAGCCCACTTTACCGAGAAGAGAGGTATTAACAGAGATTCCTCTTTACCTAAGAAATGGATCTATATAACAGGGCAATCTTTGTTTTCCAAACATCTCCTTCCACCTTCCTGCTAATGGTTTTTCTCTCCTTTGTATCCTTGACCCCTATGTCTCTTCTTAGCTCATATAAGCATCAAATTACCTCATTATTTTGAATTCCCACATCTGTGTGGATTTTCCACACCTACACGATTAAATTTGAAATTCTCCTATTAATCTGTCTCAGGTCAATTTGATTCTTACTCCAGCTATAAGGACTTTGAAGGGCAGAAGAAATTTTTCCTCCCCAACAGTGTTCATTCACTGAATCTCCACAGTAACCCCCCAAATAGTACCGTTATAATTCTCATTTAATAGACAAGGGAACAGAGGCACTGTTTTAGAGTTAAAAATAAGTTATATAAGGTTACAGTGTTGGGGAAAGATAATGAAAAACAGAACTTGCCAACCCAGAAAAGTCTCTTCACAAAGGTTAGAAGAGAAAATAAATAGTCTTAATATTGAATAATCATCAAACCAGAATGTGATGTGCATCATAGGCAATCCACTAAGAGACTGCAAAAACAAGAGAAATCTCACTTTTCTGTATAGCCAATCAGATACAACCCATTGCATACATGTTCTTTATATAAACAATAACTTAGCCCTCAGGTAAGGACTGGATAGCACCTTTAATCATACAGAATTCATCCTAAATTTACCTGGCAATTGGGGTAGCCGTGTGTTAGCAAATTGGTTTTATTCAGAGGAAACAAACTTCTTTATTTATTTATGATGAGAGTTTGCAACTGGGAGCTAGGTGCCTACCTAAGCGAGGCTCCTAGTCTTCCCTGGAAACTAGGAGACAGGGACACTCACTCCCTTAATGTTTGCACTTCAAAGAAATGGCTCTCAGGTCTTTCAGAAGGCTGTTCTTGGGTTGTAAAGCTGACAAAAGGTTTATCTAGTTTTCAAAAGGATTTATATGCATTTCAAAAAAAGGAGAAAGTAGTTATGATTAAAAACTTTCTAAAGTAAAGACTTTAAGGAAAAGGATGGGGAGGCAAATCTCTACTCTTATTTTTAACTGGAAGAATTAAGCCTCTTTTTTTTTTTTTTTTTTAAAGATTTACTTATTTATTTGAGAGAGAGAGTGAGCACAAGCAGGGGAGAGAGGCAGAGGTGGACGCAGGCTCCCACTTGGGGAGCCTGACTGGCACTAGATTCCAGGACGTGGAGGTCACAACCTGAGCTAATGGCAGGTGCTTAACCATCTGAGCCACCCAGGTGCCCCAAGAATTAAGCCTCTTATTTTTAATTTGTGTTTGTCCTTACTGTAGCCAACAAATGGTAGAGTTAGAATTCTAGCCCAGATGTTAAAATCTTCTTAAAAATCAATGTTATGGGGCGCCTGGGTGGCTCAGTGGGTTAAGCCTCTGCCTTCAGCTCAGGTCATGATCTCAGGGTCCTGGGATCAAGCCCTGCATCCGGCTCTCTGCTCAGCAGGGAGCCTGTTTCCCCCTCTCCCTCTGCCTGCCTCTCTGCCTACTTGTGATCCCTTTCTCTCTGTCAAATAAATAAATAGAATCTTTAAAAAAATCCGTGTTATTCTACCTCTGTCAGTTTCCTACTTGGAAGCCAACAGAGGGAGGAGATGCACTGAGGGAATACCTACATTTACCCATTGGATACTTACTGAGCATCTACTATGTACTAGGCATTTTGTTAGGGATTAAGGATACATTTATGAATAAAACAGATAAGTATTTTGCTCTTGTGAAACCTAGGGGCAGGTGGAGAGACCTAACTACACAAGTGGCTTTTCAAATCAAACAAAATTATGGAAATTGAGAAAAATAAAAGTACAAGGTGTTCTGAGAACACACTGTAGAAAGAACTTGAGTGAGTGTACTTGATCTGAAAGGTTAAGTTGAAAATGGAGTTCGTTGGAGAGGAAAGAAGACAATAAATTATTTGAAGTTTGGGTTATTAAGTTATTTGGGAAGAATAACATGGAAAAGTAAGTGTGCCACAACCTTTGAATGCTTATTCTGCCAGAGTGAAATAGTAATTTTTTATATAAAATATTGTATCTTTGTCCTTCATTGGTTAGTCCATCTTATAAACTACAGAGAAAGTAGTTAGTTGTAGGAAATGGGTAATAATGCAAATATTTCTTCTCCGTAATAATGCAAATGTTCCTTTTTTTATAAAAATCCAAACAGATTTATCTGCCAGAGTTATAGTTAATTTCCACCTTTCAGAAAAGATGATCCCCAAATATTACATTTTACTGCTCTATAGAATATTAGCCAATTTGCATCTATTACCAAGTTCATGAAATCGATCTGGTAGCCCATGTAGATGTTTGTTCTTCACATTTTTTTGAACTAGTTTTAATATCTTACCTTAGTCATAAATGAGTTAAAAAAATATTTGACATATGTTCTTTTTATATTTATGTAAGAGTCATCATACATTTTTGAAAATTATAAGTTAGCAAGTGTGGTGTAAGGTCTGACATCATATATTCGGGCAAGGGTTCCTCCTGGCTCAATAATAAAAACAAACCCATTGCTGTATTTCCATGTAGAGAAGTGTAAATGTCACATGAAATGTTCATCAATCCTGTAAACTCTTCAAAAATTCTACTCCCAGAACTTTTATTAGGCTTATTTTAATCCTTGAGAGACTCTAGAGTTAACATACTTCAAGGGGGGAAGAACATACACAAAAAGAAAGAAAAAAAAAAAACAACTGTACAAAAAACATGAAGCAGTCATAGAGAGCTCTCAAGGCCCATAAATCCCAGTCAAATTTTAGTCAGCTCTGAGAAGAATTACTATTTGGCTTGCATCCTTATTTCTCCTTACTCGTCAGGCAACCTTTCTTTTAAAATTGTAACACAGGGGCGCCTGGGTGGCTCAGTGGGTTAAAGCCTCTGCCTTTGGCTCAGGTCAAGATCTCAGGGTCCTGGGATCAAGCCCCGCATTGGGCTCTCTGCTCAGCGGGGAGCCTGCTTCCCCCTCACTCTCTCTGCCTGCCTCTCTGCCTACTTGTGATCTCTCTCCTCTCTGTCAAATAAATAAATAAAATAATTTTTTAAAAAATTAAAAAAAAATTAAATTGTAACACAAATCATTGCATACCTGCCCTCCCCAGCTCCTCTTAGCTAATTCTTCTATTCTTACCCCTGACCCTTTGCTTTTCTCTGGTGACATTGAATTCCTGAGTTTGGCTTCCATCAGCATTTAAACAAAACAAAACAAAGCACTGAAGCTCTGGCCCCATCTCTTCCAGTTTGAATTCACTGCTCACTGGAGGAAAGTCATCTCATTTTATTGGTTTGTACTGCTCAGTGAATACTGAGTGTTTACTGAATAACATTTGTATTTAGATATAAATAAAGACATATAAATATTTTGAACATTTGGAATCACAGTGAAGTTTTTGAAGAGTATAGACAAAAAGTAAGAAAGAGCATATCACTAGGAACTACTTGTGTAAATAAGAAATGAAATTAAAGAGTCAAGAATGAAATAGAAAAGGGGGCTCCTGGTGGCTCATTCAGTTGAGTGTCTGCCTTTGGCTCAGGTCATGATCCCAGGGTCCTGGAATGGAGTCCCACGTCAGTCTCTCTGCTCCATGGGACCCTGCCTGCTTCCTCCTCTCCTGCTCCCCCTGCTTGTGCTCTTTCTCTCTGTCAAATTAATAAAATCTAAAAAAAAAAAAGAATAAAATAGAAAAATAATAAGAATGAATAAGAATTTAATCAGTGGTGCCCAACTATCACAGGAATTTAACTTGGGTAGTTAGTACTAGAATGTTAAATATATATATATATATATATATATATATATATATATATTTAAAGATTTTATTTATTTATTTATTAGGAAAGAGAGAGAGTGAGCATGAGAAGGGAGAAGGTCAGAGTGAGAAGCGGACTCCCCATGGAGCTGGGAGCCCGATGTGGGACTCGATCTCGGGACTCCAGGATCATGACCTGAGCCGAAGGCAGTTGCTCAACCAACTGCGCCACCCAGGTGCCCCAAATATATTTTTTTAAAGTGATTTTTTTTCTCTAAAATTTGAATTTGACACCATCTGTAGTTCAAAATCCTTAAATGGCTTCCCGTTGTATTTTAGGAAAAGAATAAACAAATTTAACAGAGTCAGCCTATTTTTTAGTTTCGTCTTGCACCCATGATCCTTGTTCAGGATTTGAAGGGTGGAAGCAGGGTTGGGCAAGTAGGGCAGAGACACATCAGTAGCAAACTGCACCACTTCATTGTCCCGTCCCGTCTAAAACAGGTAAATATCCATATATTGGCTAGCTTTCTCCAAATTCAACTTCTAGTCCCTTCTGGGAAGAGAGAGCCTCAGCCAAATAATCTGGAGCTTACTCTATGGGTTGTGGCAGGGTTTTTTGTTTTGTTTTGTTTTGGTGTCTTTAGGGAAGACTCACCCCATTGTGTGAGTCCATATTCCATGGCTAATTCCACACCCCTAGGTTTATGTGATGGAGGAGGCATTTGCCTCTTATGAAATAGAAAGTGTGCCTCAAAATGTTGCCCTGCCCACCTATTCTAATGTTCAGTGTGAAATCAGTTCTGTTTCTTTTTTTAAATATTTTATTTATTTATTTAACAGAGAGAGAGAGATTGATCACAAGTAGGCAGAGAGGCAGGCAGAGAGAGAGGCGGAAGCAGGCTCCCCGCTGAGCAGAGAGCCCCATGCGGGGCTTGATCCCAGGGCCCTGAGCCAAAGGCAGAGGCTTTAACCCACTGAGCCACCCAGGAGCCCCAAGAAGCTCTCATTTGTAATGTCATGTTGGTTTCTTATTATTTAATATGTCAGCCAAGGGAGAAAATGCCCAGATATTTGTGCTCACGGCGATGCATGATCTCTTCTTATGTGAAGGATTTTAAGAGGGAGATGATTACTTTGAAGTACTTGATTACAAAAAAGAGGAGCATACCTGTCACTGGTGGCTCATAACTATGTTTTTGGCTAACTTTCTGATGTTTTTAAGAATTCTACTCCATATTTTTCCAACCGTGTAGCTTCAGATTTTAATGGAAACAACACAGCTCAAAACACATCCAAAATATATTAGTGATTAGAGAGCAACTTTAAATTCTGTTTACCTATACATTTTAGAAATGCTAGAAAAAAAAATGTCATTTATTCTCTGCAGTACTGTTTCACACTCTGTCAAGAATGTGCAAGAAGAAAGAATACAGTTTCTTTCCATTTGTTTCTAAATGATCAAATAATGACCGTTCATTTATTTGGTTGTTTTATATAAAATATATATACTAAGCTAAAGAATGCCAATGCCATTTTTCACATTTCCCTAAATATTTTCATATTTAGTTAACAATACATATCTTAAAACATAAATCTTACTTGAGAATGTAACAAAACCATTACACAGGTTCTTTTGTTCACTGCTATCCTTGTCTTATGTACTGACAGGTTACTAAACTTGGAAGAATATTTAAGAATTTAAGACACTAGGGTGTCTGGGTGTCAGGGAGCCTGCTTCCCCCTCTCTCTTCTGCCTCTCTGCCTACTTGTGATCTCTCTCTCTCTGTCAAATAAATAAATAAAATCTTTTAAAAAAAGAATTTAAGACATCTATAGATGAGAGGCAATTACACTTCTCCTCTCTCGTATTCTATTAACTCTTTCAGACTAAGAGAATCCTATTTTCTAGATTATTTTTTCTAATAGACTTCCCAGCACCCCAGAACCAAGGTTAGTGACATTTCAGGGAGTGAATGAGAACTCTGAAGAGCATTGTTACAAGTCTAAAAATCAATCAAGGAATCACTCACTTACGAGTTGTCAGGTTGAAAAGACATTTGAGTTCAGCTCAAGTTTGCTGGTAAGAAGCCAGTAGATTGCTCTCTTTTGAGAGGATATGATTTTTTTTCCAGGACAATTTAATAGAGTGTATAAAATTACCTTATTAAAAAGAGTAGAACTCTTCAGCAAAAGTTCCTCTGAGTAACATTTTAAAAGCAAAAAATGCTTTGTGTCAGATAGTATTCCTAGTAAAAAGTATATAAATATCATTTCCCAAAGTTTTAAGGTTATCAGGATTAGGGTGAAGGGTAAGCCCAGGACATGCAGATAGTTGCCATTTAGAGTAACAAGGCTGGGCTTGGTGAGTCAGTGGAAGAACTCCCTTTTATATATTTTCAGGGGCCAGAAATTAGAAGAGGAGAAGACAGAGAAATATCAGTGGACACACCCAGCCACATGGCTCAACACACAGACTAATTAGACTAGTGAAATGTGGCTAACCTCTTCAATTCATGTGCTCTTTGAAAATCATTAAAGACTTCTACCCACCCGGATGAAAACAATTGATCATCTGGGGAAGCCTCCACCTCCCTCAATGAAAATCTCTTAAATGAAGAACATAAAGTGTTTTCTTTGAATCCTTTCCGAGTTGAGGACTTTATTTTCTGTAGCTTACATTTTTAAAAAATGATGGAGTTTTTTGTTTTTTTAATATAAAACTATAATGCTAAATATAAAATATGTTTTTTTCAAAGTCCCAGCACCACATAAAACAAAAGACAAACATTTCTCTGCTCACTAACTTTAGAGCCCCAAATTTCCACATTAGTTCAATCTTTAGATTTAAGTAGCACAGGGATCCTGTTACCATGTAATCTGTCTACTGCTACTTTTATAGATATAGTTTATCAGATTGGATCAAATCATTAGTAGAGGTAACATTTGATGAGGAAGCCAAGATATGTCCTAGGTAGGGCTGCTTGTTGAGGGCAGCTTCAGATAAAACTGTGACTAAACTGGATCCCAGGTGACCATGGAAAGACCCCTGTAAAGGGGAGCCCTGAAAAAGGCATTGCTATACCCCTTTTTCCTTTACAGCAATAACATTTGTGTAATGCCTTGAAAGACTAAATGAGTTATATGTGACAGACTTCTCTGCTTGTCCCTGGAACTTCAACAGATGTCATCAGAGATGGAGTAAGTAGAGCTAGTTGATCAAGATTTACAACTGGCTACAAATCCACTATTTTTTGTGCTCTTGGCTATGTTTCACTGTCAGTTTTCTGGTGGACATGTAGCATGAGAGGCCGACTACAATGTTTGCCAGGATATTTACTATCTTTCTTTTGACCACAGGACTTACAAACAAACACCTTCTAGGCTACTATAGAGGAGGACAAATTTTTCCTCTACCTTTCTAGGTTCTTTTGGTTGGTCTATTAACTAAATGGATCTAAGATTAGATTAACAGGAGAAAAACAAATTTAATTACATATGTTCAGGAGCCCCGTAAAAAATATGAGACCCAAGGATGAGTCAGACAGTTGAGGGTTATATGCTATCCTGAGCTAAGGAATAGGTTAGGGACTTGGGACTTCAAAGGGGTGGAAGGTGATTCACAAGATGACATGAGGAGCAGATGTTTGATAATTAGATGTTTGCCATGCCGTGCAGAGACAATTGGATACTGAGAGGAATCTGAACAAACCTGCCCCACCAATCTCCATCCTCACATCCTCCACTCCCAGTCCAAACTCTTTATAGTATCCCTAGTGATAGCTCTCTTCCTAGACCAGGCTCTCTATCTAAATTCTTTTAGTTAGTTAGGACATAAAAAGCTCTTCCTGAGTCTTTTGGGGCTTGATTGTCTTCAGCTTAAAATAATCCATATGACAAAGTTGGAGGGGAGGGCTCATTCTGAATCTCTTCACCAGAGAAATGGCAAACAGAGTATGAATCATAATGCATAGAATTGGCAGTAGTTCTCCCCATGTTTTTGTGTCTTTCATCTTATAATCATAATACAGTTTGAAAATTCTGAAGACCACACTCTTGTAAATCAAATAATATTCTGCCACTGACCTTTTTTTGAATTTTTGTTTTTTAAGATATATATTGCCACACAAGATAAATCTTGATTCTGAAGCATCATGAAAATTCATATATAATGGAAAAATAAAACCTTATAATAAAATAATAGCATCTAATAGTTAAATATGATTTTAGATGTAACTGTTGTTCCAAATGAAAAAGTGCCTATTTTCAGTGAAAAATAGGAAAAAACACTAAACATTTTTTAAAGGTTCTCGAACAATTTTTCTCAGTGTACAATTTCTTGTCTCAGCTTATTTAAATAATTGGTTTCCTATTGGGAATCTTTAATCTAAAAGTAGAAATGGCTAACAACAACAACAAAAACATCAGACTAAACCAAACAGTGGATAGCCTCCACTCCACCAGTAGCATTTGCTCGGCACAGAGCACTGCGCTAAGTGATCTACATGGCTTATCTAATTTTATCCTCACAACAACTTATTGTTTTAACTACTGGTGAAGGTGTCTTAAACATACACAGGTACGAATCTGAGGTATCAGTTCGTTGTTCTGCCGTATTTCTCAAAGCATATTGCTCATATCACCTGTGCCAGAATAACCTGAGATCCTTGTTAAATTCATCTTCTTTGGTCCCTAACATATAGAGATTCTAATACAGAAGTTTGAGGTAGGAATCTGGAATCTGCTTTTTAAAAAGTACTTTAGGTAATTCTGGTACATAATAAAGTTTGAGAATCACTTGTGAATATTCATTTTTAATATAAATTTTATATGTCTTTTTTAATACAGGAAAGTATAAGAAAGTAAAATGGTCCATAATTCTACTCTTGTCATAAAAATAAAAATGTGTACTCAAGTAAAACAGAAAGTTAGAAGTGAAACCTCCCTTACCTCATCACAAACACACACACACACACACACACACACACACACACACACACTCTCCCTTAAATAATCACTATAAGGTTCTCATCCCCCAGAAAAATGTTAGCATGCATATACTTTGTATTATGCACAGAAATTGAATTATACTATATTTGCTGTTCTTCATCTTTTTAACTTAATGTAACCCAACATCTCTATAGAGCATAGAGCTCTATCTCATTCTTTTAAACTTCTGCAGAGTACTTCATTAAATATATATAATTAATTCATTTCTTCTCTCTCCAATTGTTTACTATGATAAACAATACTGCCATGAATGTTATATGTGTAATATATATATTATATGTTAATTGTGCTATCTTTTTCAAATTGTAAATCTGGTAATAAAATTACCCAGGTGGAGATTTCTATGTTTTCTAAAAGGAGACCCTCTTTTAAACTTATTTCTGCTAAAATGCAAGGAAATAGTTTTAGCATGGGTGGTTCATATAAAAGTGCACTAGTTAGTGTTTTATATGAATTAAACTTAACTGAAACCTGGTCATTTATTAACCTAATAAGACCACAATGCAAAAGGAAAAAATAACATAAATGGGAGGATGGCAAAGTGGAAGAAAATAGGACAACCTTAGTGAAACTGTAAGAAAAGCAGGATTAAAAAAGATCCAGGGGGGGAAAAAAAAAGACCCAGAAAGTAAGATCTAACTGGGTAGCAGGGTTTCTAGAATAAAGATTATTCAGATAACAGTGATTACTTCAAATATACATATTAAGATATCCCAGTGAAAGTAAAAATGTATTAATTTGTTCATTTGTTCAATAAACATTTATGATTGGGCATTGTGCTAAGTTTGAGCCCATATGGAGGGCAAAGACACTCATGCCATTAATGAGCTTCCTGTCTATGGAAGTACAGATACAAAAAAGTCCATTGCACTTAAGAAAACAAAGATTAAAAAAAAAGAGTGTTCCTTAGGAAGTCAGGGATATTTTTAGAGGAGAGTTTTCCAGGTGACATCTAAAATAGAGGAAGTAGCATGTGCAGAGTCATTGAGGGTTATAAGAGCAAGATAGATTGGAAATTAAAGTAGTTTATGTTGCTGGAGAGGAAAGTGCAAGGTGAGAACAGTAGGAGTGAGAGGACATTAGGGTAGACAGGAGGTGACACTGGGGAGAGATGTTGGGCTAGATCATAAAAGGTCTTATTTTCATGTTAAGGCTATTTATTCTGTATGCCATAGGGAGTAGACAACAATTTTGAAAGCAAATATAATATAATCAGATTTACATGTTTAAAAAAAATCCTCAAAAAACTGGGTAGAGTTGAAATAATCTGTATCGCAGATTATAAGACTCTGATGAGCCATAGCAGTTGTAGTTGTAATCCTGGAAATGACAAGACTCTTCGTAAGTAGAACCAACAAGTCTCAGTAATGATTGGACGGGGGAGGAGGTGGAAGGAAGAATTAATGATGGTGTTAAAATTTCTGACTTGGGCAAATGAGTCTTTGGTAGTATCATTCTCTGAAATAGAAATTAATGAAAGAGGAACAGATCTTTCCATAATCTCTCTCAGATTTTCTCAATCCTGTCAAATATAACATGTTCTTTTTCCATAAAAAATTTGTAACATTCTCTGACTATACTGAAAATTCATGGATAATTTAACCTACATATATACATATTTTTTAAACTTTAACACAATGGGCCAACAGTAAGATAAAGAATAAAGAAAAGTAGTTGAGGAGAAAATACCTATATCAATTTGTAATTGTTCAGGCATGATTACCTAAAAACATACTGAAGTAGTCAGATTTTTGGACCTATATGTGAAATCACTGTCAGTGACTCAGCCACACATGTGGTCCGATGTGCCAACGTCATACATACTGTCACGTCCCAGAATGTCAGAATAGAGTTCATCTTGGTTGCAGTATTGGAGACGTCTCACAGTTTCAGTTTGGTTTCTAAAGGAGGAATCAGATTTTGAGAGCTAGAATAAGAGGAAGAAGACAAGGGCATTTCCAAGAGAGTATAGTCCATGTGGGGCAAAAAAAGGGAAAACACAGGGTGATCTTTGGCTTTGGCAGTAGCTACAAGGAATTGGGGCATGGAGTTGGGGAAGTATGTTCTGGCTAGTTAAGAGAGGGCCTTGAAAGCCTACTGACGAGTATTGACCTTGATAATATCAGTTGAACTTTTAGCTTGCTTTGGTAGGTTATTTGCATTAATCATCAGCATGAATAATTTTATTTTCCCATAAATATTGAACAGATCATCTTCAGGCTAGCCCTGCCCAAATTATCTCAAATTCCAAAGTGATGGAGTACAAATTAATGAGATTTTATTGTCCAAATTGATAAAGCTGCATTAAAGAGAGTTTGAGGGTAATGAGTGGATATAAAAATAGATTTCTTGTCTTTTCACATAATGTCGGGCTTGAAAGGATCAAATGAAGAATTTTGTGCTTTTTCTTCTGGATAATAATCTGAGAAGAGGACATTTATGATCTCTGCTGGAAGCGATGGCAGGAGAAGAATAAAATGCACGTAGATGATAAGTGCCAGCCTGAGAGAAGAGAATGAGTTCCATTAAACAACTTCCTAAGAGAGGGCCCATGTTAACATCCTATCATTGAAATCATAGAAGTTTTCTTTTTAAAATATAAAAGTATATTATGTAATAATATTTAACAGGTCTAAGAGGTTTGTTACTATCCTTGTTAAAAGACAATAGAGATATTTCATTCAAGTAATACTCTCCTGGGAAAAATTAATCTCTCTCATTTTATTTTATTTTTGTTTGTTTGTTTGTTTGTTTTAAAGATCTTATTTATTTGCTAGACAGAGAGTAGCAGAGGGAGAGAGGGAAGCAGACTCCCTGCTGAGCAGGGAGCCCAACACCAGACTCCATCCCAGGACCTCGGGATGATGACCTGAGACAAAAGCAGATGTCTAACCAACTGAGCCATCCAGGCACCCATATTTTATTTTATTTTTTGGCTGAAATGCTTCTTCATGTTTTCTTTTCTTTTTTTTTTCTTTTTTTTTTTAATGTTTTGTTTTGTTTTAAATTTTTATTAACATATAATGTATTATTTGCCCCAGAGTACATGTCTGTGAATCATCAGGCTTACACATTTCACAGCATTTGCCATAGCACATACCCCCAATGTCTATATCCCTACCCCCCCCCCCACCTCCCAGCAACCCTTAGTCTGTCTCATGAGTTTAGGAGTTTCTTATGATTTATCTCCTTCTTCATCCCATCTTGTTTCATTTCTCTTCCCCACCCCCCTATAACCCCCTGCCCTGCCTCTCAAGTTCTTCATATCAGAGTGATCATGTGATAATTGTCTTTCTCTGACTGACTTATTTCGCTTAGCATAATACCCTCTAGTTCCATCCACGTCGTTACAAATGGCAAGATTTCACTTCTCTTGATGGTTGCATAGTATTCCATTGTATATATATAGCACATCTTCTTTATTCATTCATCTATTGATGGACATCTAGGTTCTTTCCATAGTTTGGCTATTGTGGACATTGCTGCTATAAACATTTGGGTGCATGTGACCCTTCGGATCACTACATTTGTATCTTGAGGGTAAATACCCAGTAGTGCGATTGCTGGGTCATAGGGTAGCTCTATTTTCAACATTTTGAGGAACCTCCATACAGTTTTCCAGAGTGGTTGTACCAGCTTGCATTCCCACCAACAGTGTAGGA
>CM052806.1:59618448-59760948 GCA_028533885.1 Nasua narica
TAATTTTATATCCTGACACATGATTGAATTCCTGTATGAGTTCTAGCAGTCTTGGAGTGGAATCTTTTGGGTTTTCCACATAAAGTATCATATCATCTGCAAAGAGTAAGAGTTTGACTTCTTCTTTGCCAATTTGGATGCCTGCTTCTTTAGGTTTTCAAATCCCTATCTACCTACCTTCACCTAAGTGGTCTATTTGGCTAAAGAGCCCACAAGAATCAGGAATAGGATGGTTTAATCTACTTCTGCATATTTTAAATCTCATAAATAATTGAGGTACAATTGGTGGTTGCCAGGCTGCAGTTGAATTCCATTTCATCCTATCTCATTAAAATGTAATTTAGATTTGTTTGGCTGTTGTTTTGCCTCTTTTTAATCCGATGGGGGAGGGGGCGATCTTTTGGTGATCGAAGTGCTATACATAATAGTACCTATTCTAAGGCAATGATGGAGGTATTTCATGTTAATTTTTTTTTTTTGCATGTTTGGAAAATGAATGTAGAATTCCCATGCTGGCCCCACCATTGACAAAGAGAATGAAAAGGGGTAGGGCTTGAAACTTGTTCTCCTTGGTCCCAAAGTGACTTTTCCCTTCAAGACACCCAGAGTAGAGGGTCCCAAACTGGGTTACATCAGTTCCTTGAGTGGAAGTCTCCAGGTTAATAGAGTCAATACCGAAGCCTTATAGCATCTTGTACTTCAGCCCAAGAACACTGGATAGGTTTGATCTTCAGATGGCAGCTTTGGTTGGTGGTAGGTATTTAGAACAAGGACCTGCACACTATAGTTGGTAAACTGTAGACAAAAGTGCATGGGTTAAAACCAGCCAGTCCCTTCTTTTGGTAAATAACATTTTGTTGGAACACAGCCATGCTCATTCATTCTGAAGCAGGAGAGCGATGTTCTTGTCTCAGGGAGTCCAGAAGAATGAGTCTCGCGGACAAAGGAGAAGGAGTAAAGCCATAGAAGTTTATTAAGCAAGGACAAAGAAAAAGCTCTCAGGAGTGAGAGGGTCTTGACAGGGTTGCCACTGAGGGCTTTTAGGGTTGGTCTTTTATAGAAAGCTAACCAGGGAACTTAAATCTTTTTGACTTTTCTATTGGCAGCACCATTAAGGACTAGTAATAACATCTTTAATAGCCTACTTCTTTTTTTTAAATATTTTATTTATTTGACAGAGAGAGATCACAAGTAGGCAGAGAGGCAGGCAGAGACAGAGGAAGAAGCAGGCTCCCCACTGAGCAGAGAGCCCGATGCAGGGCTCCATCCCAGGACCCTGAGATCATGACCTGAGCGGAAGGCAGAGGCTTTAACCCACTGAGCCACCCAGGCGCCCCTTTAATAGCCTACTTCTTTTTAGGGTATGGTTATTTTCTGTTGACCACAGGAGACTAAGACTCTCCTCTCAGACACCTAGGGCAGGGTGGTCTGGAGTGTTCCCTTATCTCTAGTTTCCTTACACTTCCATGATTCGGGGGATTTCTGTGAGCTTGATCACAGAGCCCTCTATCTATCTCTCCCTATCTAGCCCTGCCTGCCCCTTTCTCAATTCCATACTGTCTTTGGCTGTTTTCACCCTGAAATGGCAGAGTTGAGTAGGTGCAACAAAGACCATATGGTCCACCAAACCTAAACTATTTATTGTCTGGTCTTTTACAGAAATGTTTGCAGATCCCTGGTCTAGGGTATTATGTTGGGAAGACTCCTGAGCCAGTCTCATGAATAAAGAATGCCGTGATTGACATTTTTTTTTATGTCTGCTGTATTCATGGAGGAGGAGTGCCATATATTTATCAGCCATGCTTTATTCTCTTCCCAGAAGTAAGAACAGCATAATGAGAAATATAAATTATAAAAGGGTTCAGCATCAAACCCAAAGTCTAATCATCACCAGGAATGGGATGACATTGATTAGTATATCAAAAGAGTTAGTGGCCATGACGTGGGAAGTGACATCAGGAAAAGGAGATGACTTGTCACTGGAAATGACGGGAAACAGAAAACCAAATTTATCATCCAAAATGTAAGTGCATTAAGTTTAGTTTCCTATTCTATGGATTGAATTGTACTCATTAGCAATGTAGAAAATTTGGAGGAAAATTCTCTATGAGTTTATTTAAGGGAAGGAAAGAAGGCAGAGTAGTAGGAAAGAATTCACCTTTCCTTGAAAGAGCCTGGCTCCTTCTTCCCTCAGCATCAACCTTCATACACAAATACTTACGCTTACAACCCCCCCCTTCCTCCCTATCTCACAGAGTTGACTGATTGCTGACCAAAAAAAAAAATAGCCCCTCTTTATTGTAGTCAGAACTGGAATATAAAGACAATCCTATCCAGTGGCCAGTAGGTATTTGTTTGAAGTGAGCTTAAACAGAGCACGTGTGAATGGACAAAGGGAATATTTTCACCACTCCCTCGATCCTAAAAAGCTTATTCCTATGCCTTAAAGAGTCAGACTAGAATCTAAGGCAAGACAATCTAAAAGTATCTGAAGATTTTTCGAATGTGGTGTTAGGATGCTTGTTCACTGAAATGCAAAAACCTCAACCTGGGCAAGACACAAAGAATCCACTGATTGGCAAATTGGCAAAATAAGAGTGGTCAGGTAGTCACCAATTCTCTTTAGGAAGAAACCAGCAAGTAAGTTTAATTTCTTTCTCTGACACACCGACAAAGAAGAAGGGATAGATGATATATATCCAGACTTCAGTCAGGTTTTTGATACCATTTCACAGGACTTTTTTTTCCCAACAAGCTGGTAATACATAGCTTGTATCACAGTGCTGTCAAGGAGCTGAAGGGTCGCAATCAAAGAATAGCTATCAATGCCTTCTTCTCATCCTGAGGACATTTGTCAAGTGATGTCCATGCGGAAGGGTTAGTTGTGGGCTGGAGTTAGCCACAGGGTGATGGAAGGGAGCGTAAGCTCGATGAATTTGCTGATAACATCCATCTGGAGCAGCTTCTTAACACTGGCAAGACAGAAACAGCTTTCAATGACCTTGATTAAGTTGGGCTGGTGAGTGGGACAATCTCAAAGCCCGGATGCCAGGCCAAGACACAGTGGGCAGATTTTCTATGCAAGAGAGCTTGTGGCATATTGCAGCAAAATTCAGCAGTGTCGTATTTCCAAAATTTTCTAAGGCACTATAATTAAGTAACAGCTCTCTACGATGCCAAGTGGTTTAGAGCTACTTTTATTATACTCACTTCCTAATTTGCAAAAATGGAGACTCAGAGATATGTTTTGTGATATTCTTTTAAAATTTAAATAACCCCTGGAAAGTACCTGGCAGATAGTGGATGCTAAATGGTACTTTTCTTCTTCCTTCCTCCTTTCTCACTCTTGTAGTGGGACTAGCATTGGGAAGGAAAAGAAAGCCCTGAATTCAATACAGAGATTCAAAGGAAAACGGAATTTTCCAAGAAACAAAAATATTAGCGTTGAGCCTTAAAGCACCCTCTGTTAGATCAAAACATTATCCCTTAATAATATTTTAATCATCAAATGGAATATTCTTGCAAGGATGTTTCAAAATTAGTTAGCTAATGGAAGGTTATAAAAATTTTAAGAAATTGACCGGCTGAAGGTCAGTGAGAGTCAGAGAATTACTGCTTCTTTTACTTCATGAATCTTAGAAAAGATTAGTCCCTTGCTGAACCCTTATGCACTGTTGGTGGGAATGTAAATTGGCACAACCCCTGTATGTTAGAAAACAGTATGGAAGATACCTCAAAATGTTAAAAATAGAAATACCATATGATCCAATAACTCCACTACTGGGAATTTACCCAAAGAAAACAAAAACATTAATTCGAAAAGATATCTGATACACCCCATGTTTATCACAGTGTTGTGCACATTAGCCAAGATATGGAAATGACCCAAGTGTCCATCCAGAGATGTGTGGATAAAGATATGGTATATATACATAATGGATTATTACTTCACCTTAAAAGGGAATGAGATCTTGCCATTTTCGACAACATGGATGGACCTAGAAGGTATTATGCCAAGCAAAATAAGTCTGACCGAGAACGACAAATACCATATGATTTCACTTCTGTGTTGAATCTAAAAAACAAAACAAATGAACAAACAAAGAAACAGAAGCAGACTCAAATACAAAGAACACACTGGTGGTTGCCAAAGGGCAGGGAGTGGAAAGGGGATGCTGGAAATAGGTGAAAGGGATTAAGTTATACAAAGTTGCAGTTATAAAATAAATAGGTCACAGAGATGAAAAGTACAGCACAGGGAATATAGTCAGTAATATTGTAATAACATTGTATGGTGACAGATGGTGACTACACTTACTGTGGTGAGCGCTGCATAACATATAGAAAAGCTGACTCACTCTGTTGCACATCTGAAACTAATATAACATTGTATGTCCACTATAACTTAAAAAAAAAAAAGGATTAGTCCCAAGCACATGGTGGGTACTTAGTAGACGCTTGTTGTATTTACCTTGTAAGTTGTCAGAAGGAATGAATTTTTTATTGAAGTGCAGTTGATATCCAATGTTCTATTATTCTCACGTGTACAACATAGTGACTCGACATTTGTATCCATTGCAAAATGATCACCACGGTAAGTCCAGTTACCATCTGCCACCATACAAAGTTAATACAATATGATTGAATGTATTTCCCCTTCTGTACATTATAGTCCCCATGACTTACTTATTTTAAATAAGTTTTTTTTTTTAAGATTTTTTTTTATTTATTTCTTTGACAGAGAGAGAGATCACAAGTAGGCAGAGAGGCAGGCAGAGAGAGAGGGGAAAGCAGGCTCCCTGCTGAGCAGAGAGCCCGATGTGGGGCTCGATCCCAGGACCCTGAGATCATGACCTGAGCCAAAGGCAGAGGCCCAACCCACTGAGCCACCCAGGGGCCCCGACTTACTTATTTTATAACTGGAAATTTGTATCTCTTGATCCCCTTCCCCCATTTCCCTCACCACCATTCCCAGGAATGAGTTTTTAATAATAATTCTAAAGCAAGTGTTCTTAACTCCTTTAGGATTAGATCCTCCTCTGAGAACAAGGCAGGAGTAACAAGAGTCAGTGCAATATCTAAAACACAGTTTTATTTGTAAGTTGTTATCTAAGCCTACATAGAAAAGGAAGTCAAGATCAGTCTTAAGTTGTATTCCCATTAGTAATGTCTCTGAACAGCCCCTGGTACCTGCAGCAGTGGAGTGGCAGGTGTTCTTGGTCAATCGTTTTCAAAAACTCAAAGATGTTCTCAGTTGTAAATATATTCTGCTTGCAAAGGGTAAAATAGAAAGTCTCCCACTTGCAATTCCTTAAATTCAACTGAGGAAAATAGAGAATCACTGTCAGGAAAGAAAGTTTCTGGCATTTACCATCTCTTCCCCTATCTTCACTCATGGCTTTTATTTCATTGTAATAAACTGGCCAGTCAAAAGAGAGCTTTGCCACATTCCCATCACTAAATCTACAAACGTATTTGCATCTATAATCCAAACTTTGCCCTTTTCCTATGTACCCAACTCTGCACTGATTCTCTTCCCTCCCACCCTGCCTTATCAGTTGACACATCTCCTCCTCCTTCCTTGAGTCATTCCCATTAGGGTACATGCATGTCAGGAAATCTCTAACCTAATACAAATCAAAACCCCCCGAAATATTTGTAAAACCCCTCCTATGTCCCTTTCTAGCTAACACTGCCAGAACTTCATTCTTTGTTCTCTTTTGCTTCAAACTGTGAAAAGAATTGCCAGTATTTTTGTCTATACTTCTTCTCCTCTAAGTCATTATTCAACAGACTCTAATTAGGCTTTTGTTTCCTCTGTTGTACTCAAATTCCTATTAGCAAGATCATAATAAACCTCCACATGGATAGATCCAATGATTAATGCCCAATCCTCATTTTACTTGACCTGCTTTGACCACTCCTCCTTAACTGAAACACTTCCTCCAAGATCCTGCTTTCTGTGGGTTTTTCTTCTACCTCCGTGGCTCCTCCTCCTCAGTCTCCTTGACTCCATGCAACTCCTCTCCTGACTTCTAAACACTGGAGTGTCCAAAGACTACATCCTCAGACTTCTTTTCAATTGTTTTTGGTGTCTTCTATGACTTCGTCTCCTCCACTCTCCTTTGCTCACTCCTCTCTCGACAGACTGCCCTCCTGGTGTTTCTCTGGTACCCCGACCTCATTTCTGCCATACAGCCTTTGCCCTTCCTGTTCTTAGTGTCTGGAACCTTCCTACTCAGAAATCAGCATGACTCTCTTTCATTACACTTAGGTCTTGGCTGAAATGTCACTTACCCCAAACACCCTCTATGAAATCACATGGACCCACAATGATCTTATCTCTCTACGCCCCAAAGCAGCATGACTATTTTAATTTCTTTGCACTCATCACCATCTGACTAATATAAATTTATTTGGTGTCTATCTCCTGCTACTAAAATACAAACTCCATGAAAACAGGGATTTTGGGGGGTACCTGGGTGGCACAGTCGGTTGGGTGTCTGCCTTTGGCTCAGGTCATGGTCTCCAGGTCCTGGGATGGGGTCCCACATCAGGCTCCCTCTCAGCGGGGAGTCTCTTTCTCCCTCTCCCTCTGTGATCTCTCTTGCTCTCTCTCTCAAATAAATAAATAAATAAACAAACAAACAAATAAGACACGACCCCCAAAAGGAAACAGGAATTTTTGTTTCTATGTCACTGCTTTATCCTCAGCACTTAGACCAGTGTTTTGCATAAAATTCCCCCCCCCCCAATATTTGTTGGAGAAGTACTGCCTGGCGCAATTGTTCAGAGCTGCAACCTCAGCCTCAGGAGGTGGCACTGAAACTAGGTTTACCTGGAGTACTTTAAAACTCAACCTACAACATCTACATTTTCCTCTAGAATAATGCCGCAAGTGTGATTACTTGGCCAAGACTTTTTATTATGGATGTTACTTCTACTAAATTATAAAAATGGCTTTGGTAGTATACTAGTTAGGGTTCTCCAAAGAAACAGAATATATATATATATAGAGAGAGAGAGAGAGAGAGAATTTATTTTAAGGAATTGGCTCATGTGATTGTAAAGGCTTGGCAAGACCAAAATCTGCTGGGTAAAGTCAGTAGGCTGAAAACTCAGGGAAAAGTTATAGTTTGAGTCCAAAGGCAGAATTCCTTCTTACGAAGGTGAGAGGTCAGTGTTTGTCCTATGAAGGTTTTCATCCGATGGCATGAGGCTCTCCCACACTATGGAGCATAATGTGCTGTACTCAAAGTCTACCAGTTTAAATGTTAATCTCATCCAAAAGACACGTTCACAGAAACATCTAGAATGATGTTTAACCAAAATGTAGGCACTGTGGCCTAGTAAAGCTGGACACACAAAATTAGACATCACTAGTAGGTTATTCCAAATATATATTTTTTGAATCTGCTTGCTTTGTCTCTGTACTTATCTATGAACTCCCTGGGACACTGGTTTCCAGGAAAGTAGGTGATGGATAAATATTTGTTGTTGTTGTGTAGTTTTTTATTTGTTTGTTTGTTTTTAAGTAGGCTCCATGCCTAGTGTGAAGTCAAATGTGAGGCCAGAGCTCGCGACCTTGAGATCAAGACCCGAGATGAGATCAAGAGTCGGATGCTTAACCAACTGAGCCACCCAGATGCCATGTGATTGACCAATATGAGGTGACTTTTATATAATGAAGCCAAGGGAACATAATGAATGAAAATCAAATATTTACTTTCACCATTAAAGGTCTCTATTACGCTGGAGGACTCTTCTGTTAAATTGCTTAGTCAGTGACTTTTCCTTTCTTTCTTATTTTCTTAAAGATTTGATTGATTTATTTGACAGAGAGAGAGTCCAAGTAGGCAGAGTGGCAGGCAGAGGCAAGGAGAGGGCAGAGCAGGCTCCCCACTGAGTAGGGAGCCCAACCTGGGGCTCCACCCCAGGACCCTGGGATCATGATCTGAGCCAAAGGCAGCCTCTTGACTGAGCCACCCAGGTGCCCATCGGTTACTTTACTAAAAAAAGGTCATATTTGGTTTTTTACACAAGCTAAGAGGTAAGTATGGAAAGTCCTTCAAACAACCACTTCCACTGGAGGTGGCCCAACAGAATCTGGGTTCTTTGATGGACAATGACCTAGAATATCACTGTTACATAATGCTTTTCTCAGCTTGGAGAAGCGTGTGAAGCCATAGGCCCTGGGCAGAAGTCTTAAGCCCCTCAAGAAGTCTGCAAAGAGGCTATGATCATTACAAATTGTAAAATTTTAGTAATTGTTGTGATCAGTGCAAACTACGTGGGTTTAGAGATCGTTGTAAAACCTGTAGATTCCCAAAATAAGAGGATGTATGTGGGTCTGTGCGTGCGAACGGTAGGCACAGGCCTTTCTATTTTTTTTGAAAACAGTGCTCTTGAGTAGTGAGCATTGATATCATCTAGTATTTTGTTGCTAACCCCTAAATGGTAAGCTATCACAGGATAGGGCACTGGTTAGTAGTCATTTAATGTGCCAGCACAGATTTGGAACTCAATAAATACTTGACCGTAAATGACTAACTAACCAAATAAGACATTTTAAAGTCTTCGTGTGGTTAAGTCCAAGGCTGTGAACTGCGTTTTCTCAGCAGTCGATACAGTGTTTTAGCAATGACTGTCTTTTATCAAAGAAAAAAATTTGACTAACCTTTTAATGGACTTGAAGCTCTTACTGTTTTTTTGTACAGATTCAGTAAGAACTATTGAAATATGGGGTCAAGAAAATAGTAGCAGTAAAAATATAGCTATCCTAACAGATTGACACCAGGAGCTCTAATTTCATATTTCTATTTTTTTCACTTGGATCCCTGACAAATTGTAATTCAGATATCAGTCGAGGTCATCCTGCCTTTTCAGATTTAAATAAAGTGGGTTTAAATTCTTCATTCTCTATCCTATAAGTCTAATGCTCTCCCTGATACTTTCACAAATGTCTTAGAACTCCGTTTCTGTAGATATATCTGCTCAGTGTTCCCACTTCTGCTGACCTCTTAGTGTCCTTTGTCTGACCTACCCATTCCCACTCCTATTTTCTCTGACGTCTACTGACCCAGATGTGGACTAGTGCCCCACTTCCTTCTTAAGAAAATCACACAGTTGAGGTATTTGTGTGTGTAACAGGCTCTACCAAAGATCTTGGGACACAGAGTAGTTAAATCATAGCAAGGCACAAGACTTAAATTTTACATAGCTCTAGCCAACTACTGTGGATTTTCCTCTTGGGTCTCCCACCCACACCTTTGCTCCCTTCCAGTCTCTTGCTTTCTCTCACCACCAAATTTGTTACTTTTTATTCAGAGCAGTTCATATAGATCATACCCTCAGAGCTTCATTTTCCTTCTGAAACTAACAACAGCAACACTGCCTAAAGAGTTCGATGCCAGGGGTCCCTGGGTGGCTCAGTTGGTTAAGCGTCTGCCTTCAGCTCAGGTCATGATCCTGGAGTCTGCTCCTCCCTCTTGTGCTCTCTTTCTCTCACTCTCTCTCAGAAAAATAAATAAAATCCTAAAAAAAAAAAAAGAAGAGAGAGAGAGAGAGTCTAATGCCAGCTGTTAAGTTTTTTCTTCCATATCTGGAAAGGTGACATGGGAAGTTCCAATTCCAGATATCTTTCTGTCTCTCTTTCAGCTTAGATCTGCAGGTACCAGAATATTGAAGGACTTCTTGTAGTTTTTTGCAATTTCATCCTTTTCCTGATTCCATGATAAGCATCACCTTTTAAAAGTTGAATGTCCTCTTAAAAATTCTATATTTATATTCTTAGAGCTGTAAATAGATCATGGTGTAAACTTTTTGTAAGCCAAGAAGCCGTTAGTGAGACTGAACTGATTTATAGACAGACTTTTATTTCCTAAATATTATCTATTCTACTATAACAGTTCTCTGCTTGCATTATTTAAACTGTTCCATATCCAGAAAACTAGAAAGCAGAGACTCAGTGTCTAGAAAATTCTAGAAACATCAAACTATAAAGTAAATATACTTGAATTTGTACATCCCTTGGTACATGAGGGCTGTTTGGGTGGTACCTTGAGCAGCATCATTAACAGTTAGTTATTGGTAAATCCAAAGACCTTAGTTTAATAGTTACTCAAAATAATACTTTTTCAATGGAGCCAAAAGTACATTTTAAGGAATGATGTGGTGGAACATTTGGATCCAGATGGAGCTTTCAGTTCCTCAGAGAATTCATTTCCTTTATTTTGACAAAAATACACTTAAATGTTCACTGTGTGCCAAACACTGTGTTAAGTTAAGCTGTACATGAATTAAATAATTTAGTTGTCACCACCATCACAGGGGTAGCTATTTTTATCCCATCTTATATATGAGAATACTGAGGTTAGAGAAGGTTGACTAACTTGGCCAAGATCACAAGATGATGACACATCCAGGTGTATCAGACAGGGCATGGGCAAGAGACTGTTGGCACATCTAAACAAGATAATTGAGAAGAGTTTAATAAAGGAAATGTTTGTCACGGTGTGCATAGGAATAAGCAGGATCAGCAAGGAATGGTGAAGCACACACCGGCTAGCAACAGTGGGGGGCATTACAACCTCTGGACCTTCAGGACCAAAAGGAAGGAGTGCATCCCAAAACCCGGAAAGACCTGTAGCCAAGGGAGAGGTGACAACCAATAGAAGCTCTAATCTTGGGTAGAGGAAAACAGGTACTGCCAAACTGGGCCCCAAAGGGATGGGGGCTGACAACAAATTCTTCAAGCTCCCATCATACTCCTCCGATCTGCTAGTGCAGACCATTGACCAAAGTCAGCCTTTAGGCAGAGGGCAAAGGCACCTGTGTCTTCGTAAAGATGAGTCTCCTGGAAGAGTAGAAACTTAATAAATGTGAACTGTTGTTCCCCTCGGACAGTACATCATGAGTTCCCCATCACACGATCTAAAAATTCCCGTGTTGTGATGAGAGAAGGGCCACGGCCTTGTCATCAAAGCAACAGGGCTGTCCATGATTAGAAATGTAAATCTCTGAGTAGCAACAGCTGATGAGAGTTGACTTCTGTAACCTCCTAAGCTCTCCATTATTTGTGTTTTGATAAAACAGGAGCACCCTGAGATGGTACTATGGTGATTGGACTGGAAGTTTGTGTCCCCCAAAATTTATACATTGAAATCCTAACCCCCCCCCAAAAAAGAAATCCTAACCCCCAGGGTGATGGTAATTAGGTCGTGAGGGTGGAGGTTTCAGAAATGGCCTGGGTGCCCATATAGAAAAACATGAGAGCACTTGCTTCCTCTCATTCTGCTCTCCATCATGTGAGGATTCAACAAGAAATTGGCAGTCTGAACAAAAAAAAAGAAAGAAAAAGAAAGAAATTGACAGTCTGCCACTTGGAAGAAGGCCTTCACTAGAACCTGATCAGACTGCCAACATTCTCTTAGACTTCCAGCTTCCAGAACTGTGAGAAATCGATCTCTGCTATTTATAAGCCACTCAGTCTCTGGTGCTTTGTTACAGCAGCCCAAACTGACTGAGACATACAGTGTACACCCTGAGTCTGGCACACGTCTGTGTAGAGGCCTGTGATGGCAAAGTAAACCCCATACTTGAACGCCTGCAACTTGTGAATGTATCTTGAGTGGCCAACAGGGACTTTGCACATGTGATTAAAGTTAAGGACCTTGTTTGGGGAGATTAGCCTGGATTATCTAGGAAAATCCAATCCTTCCACAGGGTGCTTAAAAGCAGAAAAACATCCTCAGCTGCAGAAAACCAGAGACATGGCGGCATTAAAGGGACTTGAGCGCCTCTCGCTGGCTTTCAAGATGGAGGAAGGAGACCAAGAGCGGAGGGACCTGAGCAACCTGTAAGAGCCGGAAAAGGTAAGGAAACAGATTCTACCCTGGAGCCTCCAAAGAGAAATGCAGCCCTGCCAACCCCTAGACTCTAGCCCAGTAACTCTATGGGATTTCAGACCTGCAGAACTGTAAGGGAGTATGTTTGGATTGTTTTAAGTTGCTGATGTTTGTGAGGTAAAAAGAAACTAATACAAGTCCACGATCTTTCTTAGTTCATGACAGAAATCGCGCCTCTCAGTATATGCATTTTTGGATGTTTGATGACTGAGATCAAGTGTTCAAAGGCTGCAAACGTCCATCTGTAAGCCCGGCATCTCTTCAAGTTCTGGGCTCAAAGACGTATTCCGTTGCATGCTGGTGTTTTTTGACAAGAGGCCGATGCCTCCCATGGTGGTTGTTTTTCATGCTGTTGTTGTATTTGGGGGGTGGGGGACAGGGGCAGAGGGGGAAGGGGAAAGAGAATCTTAAGCAGGCTCTGCGCATGGGGTCGATCCCAAAACTCTGAGATCATGACCTGAGTCCAAATCAAGAGTCGGACATTTAACTGCCTGAACTACACAGGCGCCCCCTTCACGCTGTTGTTCTGAAACATCTCTCGGCCTCATCATTAGAAAAAGCTTTCCTTGGGATAGTCGGGAAACAGGAATGTAGCCTTTGAAAAGTAGTCCTAGTGGGGAGCCTGGGTGGCTCAGTGGGCAGGTGGCTGCCTTCGAATCAGGTCATGATCCCAGGGTTCTGGGACGGAGCCCCACATCGGGCTGCCTGCTCAGAGGAGGGCCCGCTTCTCCCTCTCCCACTTCCCTTGCTTGTGTTCCCTCTCTGGCTGTCTCACTCTTTTAAATAAAATCTTAAAAAAAAAAAATTATGAAAAAAAAAAAGAAAAATTGTCCTAGAGCTAGTAGCTTAACTCGTCGACCTCACGTTCGTGGAAGAATGAAAACTTTTTAAAACTCCACCAAGTCAATTCCAGGGCCCTCAGTACACCGTTGCACGCACAAATGTTTGTGAAGTTCGTGATTTGTATTTACCAGGGAAGTAATCTCTCGTGCTCCTCGAGTACCAGGTGATGCTCATGGCTTTAGGGAGCCTCATCCGAGCACAAACTGAGTCGTGTGACCCCAAGGCCCTTGTACCCGACAGGTCACAATCACAAGCATGAGACGGGTTCAGGGAAGACCTGAGCTGTCTGGTTATTCACCCGAATTCTCCTCTGGGAATGTACCCCTCGGGCCCTCACATGTGCTGGGAGGCAACAGCCTCGAGAAAGACCTGCTGTGTTTTGGCAACTGCAGAACCTTCAAAGCCTGATTCACTCCCCAGAACAAAGCTGATTTTCCAGATCTTTCCACGGTTTTGAAAGTGTGGCACCACCTAAGGAGCCTGAGAATCTGCCTTTATACGAAGTTTCCTTTGTTATTTTTGCTTCAGACGTGATTTCTGAGTTTGAAGTCCCAGAATTTTTAGATGAAAAGAATTTTGGAGTTTGTTAAGGGAGGTCACTATGTGAGACTGCGTGTTTGCAGTCTCACTGAGTGCCCACATGCCGAGCGGCTGATTAGACAGAGGCCACGGAAGGAAAACAAGAAAATGAGCTGCATCGGGATGGGGGATTTGAGTTTCACCACGATTGACACCTATTTATTTTTCATTTGTGATGAGTTTCCCAAGAGGGAGGAACCAGGTCTCTCCCCCAACCCCAGCCCTGTAGCACACGCAGCAGGTCAAAGTGTGGGAGCAGCCTGCAGGAGCCGGACAGGAAAACCTAGCAGCCCCTGCTGATGTTTCTCTGCGGAAGAGGCTATGTTGGCATTTCATTCTTTTCATCCTTCCAAAAAGTTTTGGCCCTAAGTACCCTTTTTGCAACTTTGGCAGGTAAACTGGAGACCAGCTAATGCTTATGGCAAATACTTCTGTTCTAGCTCCAGAAAATGGATTTTGTTAACATCTTAGAGAAAATTTACACAGGTTCACACCTGTTGAAGATCTTCTCACACTTTTTTGGTAGAGAGCAGAAATGTGCTTGTGCTTCTGCATGTTCGGGTAGATAGAGTAGAAATCGCATATGTCATGTCTCTGGTCTTAAAAATAATCATTGTGTTTCTGGAAGGATCAAGTGTACTTTAAAAAAAAAAACAACTACTTACTTTGAAATAGTTTCAGAAGACTCAAAGGAAGTTATAGAAATGGTAGAGTCTTGTATATTCTTTCCCCAGTGATGACTTCTTGTATAGCAGTAGTTTAATACTCAAGCCAGGAAAACGACATTGGCGGAATACTCTTAACTAGACTATAGATGCTAGTTTCATTCTGTGAACTAAGGGAAAAAATGTGTTTGTCCCTGTCCCCAGTTCCTAACCCAGATCTCCTAAAACCCTTGTCATTTCCTAATAACAGTAAAGTAAAAGAGGTGCTAGGAACATCCTTTGTTTCAATATTTGGTGTTTGATCCTAATTCCTAGCACAGAGCTCCTAAATCCTTGGTATATCCTGGGTAATAGGATCATCTTTTGTCTTAATGAGGTGACTCCCACTGGGCTTATGGATGAGGGCTGGCCAGAAGAAACCCCAAGCCATGATTTGAAGCTTGGAACTTTCAACCCCACTCCCCAACCTCTGAGGAAAGAAGGGGAGCCAGAGATCGAGATGATAAACAGGACTACATTACAAAGCCTCCATAAACTTGGGAGTGGGAGAGTTTCCAGGTTGGTGAACATATCCATAAGCTGGGAGGGTTGCACAGAACACTGGGCACAGAAGCTTCTGAACTCTAGACCGTTCTTTGACTCTATGCACCTTTTCATCTGGCTCAACTATGTCATTTGTCATGTCTTTTGGGATAAACCAGAAAATGTAAGTGTTTCCCTGAGTTCTGTGAGTCATTACAGCAAATTATTGAACCTGAGGAGGGGGTCATGGGAACCACCAATTTATGGCCAATTTGGACAGTTAAATTGGCAATCTGGGGACTGACTACTTACTATTGGCACCTGAAGTGGGAGGCAGTGTTGGGGAACTGAGCCTTTAACCTGTGAGTAATGTGCTAACTCTAAGTAGTTAGTGTCAGAATTGAATTGTAGGACACCTGCTTAGTATCCAGAGAGTTCGAATTGATTGGGGTAGGGAAAACCCCCATACATGTTGCGAATGACAGAATTTCCTTCTTTTTACAGCTGAGTTATATATGTATTATTAATTCATGTATATTATGGGATATATGTGCCACCTTCTCTTTAACAATTTGTTGATGGACACCTAGGTTGTTTTTCTACCTTGGCTACAGTAGATGAAAATGCTGCTGTGAACATGGGAAGATAGATAGCATTCCAAGATAATGATTTCATTCCCTTTGGATATATAACCAGAAGGGGAATTGTTGGATCATATGGTAGTTCTATATATAAAATCTTGAGGAAACTCCATACTGGTTTCCATAGGCTATACCAGTTTACATTCCCAACCACAGGGAACCGGTTCTTTTTTTTCTCACATCTTTGCCTAGTTACTTCTTGTCATTTTTGATAATTGACAACCTAACAATGTGAAGTGATATCTCATGGTTTTAATCTGCATTTTCCTGATGATGAGTGATGTTTAACACCTTCTCATGTACCTGTTGGCCGTTTGTATGTCTTTTTTGGACAAAAGACTATTCAACTTTAAAATTGAGTTGGTTTTTATTTTGCTGCATTATATAAATTCTTTGTTCATTTTGAATGTTAATCCCTTATCAGGCCTCTTGGGGACCCCTCCTGGTCACATGCTTCCTCCCCTCCAGGCACCCATCCCTCCCTTCCTTTCCTTAGCTGGCCTAGGGGCTTCCGCAAGAATCTGGGAGGTTCCTTGGGGCCCTGCCCAGGGACCTAGGGCTGCCCACGCTTCGGGCTGCTCCCTCCTAGGCCCTGACTCCACCCTGCTGTCCCGGGTCAGGGCCCTGAACCTGAGCTGCCCGCCCTCCCCTCGGGTCTACCTGGCCCAGTCCTGGGTGGAGAGGACTGACGCTGGAGGGCCTGGCTCAGGGCAGGTGCTGGAGCTGGGGCACCCCGGCGGGCCCCAGGTGGTACCTACTTGGCCGGGGAGGGGCAGCCTTCAAGTTGGCGCTTGGTCCACGGTCCCGAGGTAGAGGCAGGGCTTGGCCAGGCTGCCCTTCCTCCCTCACCCCCCACCCCGGCCTGTGCCTGCTTTGCACCCCCTCTGCTTGGGCCACAGTGTCTCTGCATTGCCTTCCTTCTTGCCTTTACCTCTTTTCTTCCCCCACCCCAGCACATGTGGGGTCTTGGCCCCCAGGCTGTGAGCTCCTTGGGGGCAGGCCCTCAATAAATGTGAAGTGCTGCTGCCTAAATACATACATACATACATACATGGTTTGCAAATGTTTTCTCCCATTCCTTGGTTGCCTTTTCATTTTGTTGATGGTTTCCTTTTCTGTACAGAAGTTTTTTAGTTTTATGTGGTCCCACTTGGTTATTTTACTTTTGTTTCCTTTGCTTTGATGTTAACCCCCAAAAAAGGCTAATGACAAGGAGTTTACTTTTTTTCCCCCTAGGAGTTCTAGGGTTTCAAGCCTTATGTTCAAGTCTTTAATCCATTTGAGTTGATTTTTTTTTTGGTATGGTTCGTTTTTATTCTTTGGCATGGGCTGTCCAGTTTTCCCAACTCAATTTAGATGTATATCGTGTGTATATTCTTGCCTCCTTTGTTGTAAATTAATTGGCCAGATATGTGTGGGTTTATCTCTGGGCTTTCTATTCTGTTCCATCGGTTTATGTCTCTGTTTTTATGGCAGTACCATACTGTTTTGATTACTAAATTTTTGTGATGTATTCAAAATCAGGAAATAGGATTCCTCAGCTTTGTTTTTCCCTTCTCAGGATTGCTTTGACTATTGGGCATCTTTTGTGGTTCCATAGAAATTTTAGGATTGTTTTTATTTCTGTGACAAATGCCATTGGAATTTTGATAGGAGGTTGTATCAGTTTTGTAGACGACTTTGAGTAGTACAGCTATTTTAGCAATATTCTTCCAATCCATCAACACAGAATATCTTTTCATTTATTTGTGTCTTCAATTTTTTTTATCAATATAGGTTTTAGTGCAAATATTTTACCTTATTGGTTAAATTTATTCATATGTATTTTCTTGTTTTTGTTCCTATTATAAAGGGGATTATTTTCTTAATTTCTCTTCCCATTAGTTGTTGGCAGATACAGATGCTAATGATTTTTTTTTACATTTTTATATTGTGCAACTGCTGAATTCATTAATTCTAGCAGTTTTTTGCTATTTTCTCCAGGGTTTTCTGTATTAAATATCATGTCATCTGCATATAGAGACAACTTTACGTCTTCCTTTCTGACTTGGGTAGCTTTTATTTCCTTGCCTAATTGCTCTGGCTAGGATGTCCAGTAAGTACTATGTTGAATAAAACTAGAGTGGTCGTCCTTGTCTTGTTACTGATCTTAGAGGAAAAGCTTTCAGTGTCACAGTCGAGTATGTTAGCTGGCGGTCTGTCGTATATATTACTGTGTTGTGGTACATTCTCTACACAATGTGTTGAGAGTTTTTATCATGAGCATGAATGAATGCTGAATTTTGTCAAATGTTTTCTGCATCTATTGAGGGTTTCAAAATAATTTTATCCTTAATTTTGTTAATGAGGTACATCTGATTTGTGTATGTCGCATCATTCTTGCGTTGCTGGAATAAATACCTCTCGATCATGGCGTATGAACCTTTTAATGTATTGTTTAATTTGTTTTGCAAACATTTTGGTAGGGAATTTTGCACCTGTGTTTATCATTGAACCGAATAGCTGTTTACCTTTAGAAAACATATTTTGAGGCTTTCAGAAATAGTTCCAGTATGGGTACTAAAAACAAGACGAAATTATGAATAATAACCCAAATGGTTAACTATGACACTATTAAGGACTTCCACTTGAAAACTAAGGGATAGTTGGGCATGATCTGAGGTGAATTTAAATTTAAGGTATTAATCACTTCATTTTAAAAAATGAGGCATGATGCTTTGCCTTAAGATGGAGTTGGCAATGAGATCGGTTTTAAAAATACGTTCACCTCCAAAAAAGGTGGTGGTAGAATAATTATCAAGTAAACTAATAGATCCCCTTCATAATTTTTGCTATGTGTGTGAACCACCTGGTTATTATTTCTTTAAATCAACTACATTTCCTTAACCGTGATTTATAAAGAAGCTCTAAATCACTATCCCATACTGGAAAACGTTACTACTTGTCATGAATAAAAGATGACACGTAAATACAAATGAAAACAGTTCTTAAATTCCAGCTGGTTACCATTTTTCCCTAAATCCTTCTTCTGAAAAAGAGCTATTATCAGTACCAGAAAGATGTTAAAAACTTATTAACACCAAACTGAGAGTATTACCTTGGTATTGCCAGTAGGTAGAATTTAAAAATAAATTTTAAATCTTCCTTAAGCCTCGACTAGAACAAAATCATCTTCTCACTGTGATTCAACACGTACACACCTAATGAAGTTTTCGGGGCCCCACCTAAAACCACGAGTAGTATCAAATGTTGCTCTCAAGCACAATTTCCCCCTCTTTCCCAAATAATTAATACTGCAGGTCTTCCTCCATTAAGATCCACGTAGAAAATATGTCTTTTTTTTTTTTTTAAAGATTTTATTTATTCATTTGACAGACAGGAGAGAGATCACAAGTAGGCAGAGAGGCAGGCAGAGAGAGAAGGGGAAGCAGGCTCCTTGCTGAGCAGAGAGCCAGATGCGGGGCTCGATCCCAGGACCCTGAGATCATGACCTGAGCTGAAGGCAGAGGCTTTAACCCACTGAAGCACCCAGGCGCCCCAGAAAATATGTCTTAACGCAGATTTAACTAGAGGATAATGTCTGACTTAACCAAATGCTAACCTAGGTAATATCTTTGGTCTCATCCCAGCAGATCTGTTTTGCAATACTTCTGCGAACTACGTAGCGTGTGCTCCTTGATGCATTGGCCCATATGTTGCCACGGAACCAATCTCATTGCCAACTTGATCTTAAGGCAAAGCATCATGCCTCTCTTTTTTTTCATGCCTTGTTTTTTAAAATGAAATGATTAATACCTTAAATTTAAATGCACCTCAGGGCATGCCCAATTATCCCTAACTTAGTTTTCAAGTGGAAATCAAGTTTTCAAGTGTCTGTTCTTTACAACTCTTCCCCTCTGTAATACTTTGGCACCGAAGCCTAGAATTACCATCAGAGGAGTAGCCAGTAAAGCCGGAGATGGACAGTAGGCAATATACCAAGGATAACACCCCAGCAGACACCCACTAACCTCCTGAACCTTAAACATAAAACTGTTGATTATCTTACCAACAAAAACGGGTTTATTTGGGAATAGCAGAGAATTGCAATTTGGTACACACAAGCTATTGCAAAACTGCAGGCAAGTGCAGGGAACAAAGGGAAGGAATGCTCTTTCACAGAAGAAAGGGCAAGGGAAAGGTAGTTGGGGGGGGTCTCTTAAAAACAAAAAAATTAATAAACTGGGATTTCAAAGGGCAGGGGTTTTTTATTGGCTGAATTGTGATAATCTGTCATTGGCTGGGGTTTTTCCAGGCAAGAAGAAAACCTTTCTTCCTCCCCTTGGAGTGAAAGTAGTATCAGTTTGCAAAGTACCCCTCCTCCCAGTTGGTTTTGCAATTGACGAAAGTGATCCAGCATGAGAGCTTCCCCTTGTGGCCTCTGGACTACATTAGTAAGGTTTCCCTTTGTTCTTTTTCACAACCTCACGGATGAGAACAGACGGACCACAGGCAGTCCCTCTCTATGGCCGGACGATGTTCCAAGCCAGTAACCAAGTACTTGTGAGAGAACTAGGAATCCTAGAAGGCCATGTGACAAGTTCAAAAATTGTAGAAGGTTTTTGTAAAGGATATTTCTTAGAATTGGAGGTCACAGCCTACAGGAAAGGCTTAGGCGTTTCACCTGACTCTCGAAGGCTCTGCAGCTGTTCCTCGAGACTATGGACTGGGCTGCGGGGAGCGATAAAACCTGGGTGCATAGAAAATGCCCACAGACAGCCTCTGCCCCAGAATGTTTGAATTCATGTGAGGTAGCTTCAGAATTATTTTCAAGCAGCTCCCCACATGGTTATGAGGGGCGGTCAGGGTTGAGAGCCAAGAGGCATCACACCCAGCAGACCGTGTCTACCACCACAGCATTGAGGGCAGTCAAGGAAGTAAGGTTCCATATGCACATCTAGAAGCTGGGATGAGAGCCACATGTGTCTAGAAGTGGACACCTCTCCAGCGAGTTCCCGTGTGCTCATTTCCCATTTTCCAGTGGTTAGCTCCATCAAGTTTAAAACTATGCTAGTACATCGAGGGTTATGGATAGAACAGCATAGATAGAACATTGACTTTAAGCTGATTTCGAAACATTAAAAGATCACATCAATTATTCAGAAGGATGGATACAAATAAGAGTCTTCCCATACTGGATGACTGCAACTACTTGATAGGAAAAGTCCCCCCATCTTCCTTTGTTAGAGCAAGCAGAGAATCGTGGTGTCACTTGTAATTCTGGTGGAATCAGCACTTCTCTTCCCACAGGTTAGCGCTCCATGTGCTGTCTGTGACAGGAACAAATGTCATTCCAACCTGTCTCAGCACGAGGAGGACTCCTGGGTAGAATGCTGGTCTTCTCCCTTGCTGGGGTATCGTAAACCTTAATTAATGTTTGTAAAACCCGTAGAGGACCTTAGATATAAATTGCTATGCAATTGTAAAAGGTGACTATGAGGGGAAATGCTGGTAGAATTTGCCAAGAGAGAAGAATTTAATTGGTAAACCTTATGCTCTCCTTCGAAAATTGTATCGGACAGAAGCAAATGGACTTAATAAGTACATAAGAATAAAGGGAGCTATCTTAAGAATAGTGATCTATAGGGGCACCTGGGGTGCTCAGTTGGGTAAGTGTCTGCCTTTGGCTCAGGTCATGATCCCGGCGTCCTGGGATGGGGCCCTAAACTGGGCTCCCTACTCAGTGGAGAACCGGCTTCTCCTACTCCCCTTGCTTGTGTGTTCTCTCTCTGTCAAATAAATAACATCTTTAAAAATATTAAAAAAAGAATAGTGATCTGTATATCACAGGTACTATTAATTTCAGTGGCTCAATTTAATTTTGCTTAAATTCAGAATAGTACAAACTTAACCACTTACACAAAAACCATTTGTTAAATAAGTCTGTTTATATGATAGCTGTCTTCTTAAAAAAAAAAAAAAAGGGCTTAGTGCATAAGCATTCTTCGTTTTCTGTGAAGTTCTAACCAGAAAACATACTCCAGTCACCAAGATAGTAATTGGGTTTACTTAGAGGTCTTTCCATCTCTAGAAAGATTTTGGATGCCCTTCAAAGCTGTGGATTATATTTGTTGGATTACATCTTGTACAACTTGAGTAAAATCAGTAATGTCTGGCATTTTATTAGTTTCCATTTTTTGTTTTTCCTGAAGCAGAACATCAAAGCTGGACTTACGTATCTGATGCTACAGTGTTCTAACCATGTGACTCATAGTGTTCCTCCCCCGCCCTTTTCCCCAGTCCATCTTATGGGACAATGTTAATCTTACCCTTGATGCTCACTTATGGGCTAACAGATGAAGCAGGATCGTTATTCTAGCTAATTCAGAGGAGCCCAGGTTTGCAAAGCCAGTTACTGCGTGGCCCAGGGCTTGAATGGCTGGGAGTTGAGCAGCCCGGCTCAGGATGGCAGCAGCTGCCTACACCCTGAAGCTGTAGGAAATGGAGTCTAGGTCACCAGGGCCAGCCCTTGTCCAGATTGCAGGACGGCAGCCTGACTGTAGGGAGAATAGCTAGGTTGGTGCACCAATCCACGATTGGCCAATAATTTTCTTTACTCAGGAAGTGCTATTTAGCCAAGATATTCCCAGGATGGTTTAGGAGCTGTGGGCTGGTGGGATCAAAGGAGTCAGTTGGAGGGGAGGAAAGAGATAATGTTCTCTAAGAAAACGGGTTAAAATAAGGTGTGAGCTTGGTGAGGAATCGTGGTCTTCAGTATGTGCAAGCCTCAGGGCAAGAGGTAGGAACTAGAGACCCCTGATGATCGAATTGAGACATGATGCTTGAACTGAGATCCTGGGGGCCTGGGGTTGGTGTCAAAGACAAAATTAAGGTACAGGACAGGGGCATATGAGAGGTTGGCCAGAGGCATGTGAAAGGGGAAATGAAAATGGGCTTACTTATGTCAAGGAGCTTTAAAATGGAGCTGGGAGGCCATTAAGGAGATAGGTCTTAGGCACGTCCTAACGGACAGAACCATGAAACTTTAAACTGGATCAAACCACAAAAAATCCAAGGACTCAGTCCAAAAACCTACAACTTGCTACATACAGTAACACTTTTCTAGACACAGCCTTAACAACCAATTATATTCAGTCTAGATAAGATGTCCTACTGCCAACACCAGTAAAAAAATATTCTTTGTAAATAATGTATACAAGCATTCCCTTTTAGCTTAAAAAAAACCCCTGGCTTTTGCTCCCTTGTGGGGCACTCTTTGGGTTGCTACTGAATCTCGTACCCTGAATTGCAGTTCTTTAATCCCAAGTAAACATTGCTTGATTACGGCCTCCTGACAATTTTAGTTTGGCAGGCGAGTTCTTCCAAGGGGAAGGAGGGGCTAGGGGTTGTCGCTGGGTGGGTGTACTCCTCTGATCAGGTTTCACTCCTGCTTCCACACCTCGAGTGCCTGGACTCTCTCCTTTGGGACAACCCGTACAAAGTCTGATAACTTTGAACTGAACCTGGGTCTTATACCATAGGAGGCAGCATTGATAGAGAACCCCCCCACACACCGCCACCACCCTGTGATCCTTCTATGTTCTGAGAACTTGTTTGCCATGTAGGATCAGCCTGCCCTAGCATGTTCCAGGGAAAACCCACTGATACTTTTCTCAGTGACTTGCTTGTTTTATAAAATCTCCAATTTCCTCCCTCTCTGCCACTGTCCTGACTGATGAATGTTCTCCCTATTACAACAGCTTGAATAAAATCAGCTCCTTAACTGTCTGATGCATTTTTGTCTTTCACAAATCCAGGTTCATTAGCTTTTCATAGAAGGCCCTTCATGGTCTGACTCCACACTCCCTCCCCTCTTGCCACTCAAATTTCACACTCCAGCCTCACGGGCTACTTGAATTTTGCCATTAGCACCACACTTCCCTGGGTCTCTCTGCCTTTGCACAAGCTACCCCGACCTGGACAAAACTTTTTGCCCCCGTTCTCTTCCCAGCTAGTCCCGACTCCTCCTTCAAGATGAAACTGAGCTTTCCCCTCTCTGTGAAAGCCTTTCTCGACCCCCTCCACGACACATGGCATTTTGTTGACTCTAGTCAGAGTGTTCACCATGCTAGTGTAGGCATACTGTATCCTAACTGTCCCATTTACTTACCCTAAAACAGGCAAAACCCTATTAGACTCTGAGCTACACAGTGCCTGGGGAGAAGTTACTTAAATGCTGGAAAAAAAAAATTTTGTTTGATGAATGCTCCCCGGTTCAGAGTAGACCTTCAATGATAATAACCACCTCTGTGCTATTAATGTGCAAACAAGCGTTACTGTCTTCTGATTTGATTGATAGCACTCATCCTTGCAGATTGGAAGCCCTAATTAAATGTCAAAAGGGACTAAATTGCAAAGCATGAATTGTTTCTTAATTAAAGAGAGAGAGCAATTGAATTAAATGATCTGGTAATTTTTTTTAAAATGACCATGCTGAATCCTTAGAATTATCCTCAGTTTCTTTCTTGTCTAGGTTACAAATGAGACCAGAGGGGCGGGCATTACACCATCAATAGTAGAGCCTGGAGAAGGAAACCTTGGCACTGCCTCAATGAGAGGATCCCTCCCTGCATTCTTGGCCCTTACTACTTTTCTCTTTCATACTTCAGTTTACTCTTTCCAATTTTCCAACTTTGAGTCATTACCATACAAGTTTTTCTTGTTCTGTTTTTTTTATAATTCTTGCCACATAGGTGTCCCATGAGAGCTTTCTTGGGTTCGTGTTTTGTTAATGCACTTTAATGCCAACGCAGATAGGACTACCTTAACCAGTAACCAGTATAAATTGTTATGAGCCAAGGATCACCTTGAAAATATATAACAAATCTTAGGGGCACCTGGCAGGCTGAGTTGGAGGAGTGTGAGATTCTTGATCTTGGGGTCATGAGTCCGAGGCCCACATGGAGTGTAGAGTTCACTTAAATAAAAACTTAAAAAAAAAAAAAAAAATTTCTAGCCTGCTGGGAAATCCAGTCCGCATGGAAGGAGCGGAACTCAGAAAGGGACCTTCTCTTGGATGCTAAAGATGTTCTTCCTCCTTGATGATCTGCTTTGTATGGAGGGCTCTGCCTGAGCTGAAAAGCTACATTTGCAATGACAGTTAAGGTCTCCTATGTAAAGCTAGGCAGCGAGTCGGTAGCCAGCGGTGAACGGCGTGCCCCACCTCGGGACCGGTACCGGAATTTGGTGATACCGCGGGAGTTTCCAGTCCCGAAAGATGAAAAGCTTCTGACTATCCTGATGATTTCTGTGTTGAGTAGGAATTCCTGAATTGTTCCCCTCATGCATGCTCTCAACACTTGTGATTACTTGAACATCTTCCCTGTTTTACTTTCCTACCATGTTACCCCCTTCAGATGCACTGCTCTCGGGGCCTCTGTACATCCCTTGACAAGATATGCAGCTAGAATTTGGAACTGACATTTAGCAAGCACCTATTTTAAGGTAATTTATATAGCCATCTCCATTAATCTTTGTATCAACCTTGAGAGATCGGTATCATGATTTCTATTTCACAGACGTGAAAACTGATAAACTTTACAGATACAGAGATTTCAACGGCCTGTTGGTTCACCCCTGCCCCACGCTGTCTCCATGAATGTACTGGAGTTGTTTTTAGCAGTCACATCATAGATGAGTATCCTGGCAGCTTTGCCTCGAGATTCCTATTGCAGTATTCCTAGGGATAATATCAGCGCGGTTATGCCCGTGACTTCTTTTCAGTCTGGAATCACTATGACCATTTCATCCAGAGATGGCAAAAAAGGTGCCACTGAATGTCCGTGCCAGACACAAGGCAGAAGCTGCCTGAAGATTTGCACTGGGAGACTGTTGGAGGGCTTGGTAGGAAAGGAAGATTAATTAGCAATGTCTCCCGTGGGCTCTGGAGCAGTGGAGTGATGAGTACCATGAGTTTGCCATGCTTGATGTAATCTTTTCTGGAAGTACTTAGGTGCTTGTCATTTCCCAGTGAATATTGACATGCTCTGTTTTTTCCTTTTTTTCATTACATAGCAGCATTGGGTTTCATGTTACCTCTTTGGAGACCTACGTTTTAAAATTTAAGTCCAGTGTTGTGAAGGTGCTGGGGAAACTTGGTTATTGGTCTTTACATAACCCAACGTTATCTACCTACCGAAGGTGGTAACAGCTAAACCCATACAGGTGCTTCACAGAAACCGATCCTAGGACTAGAGCCTCCCTGACATTTTATATTCTGTTAGAAAAAAATAAAATTCACAAAATATACAATAAGATTTTGCCAATTTTTATTCTTGTGATTCCTAAATTCAAAAATGTTTGCCTCTATCTCTACGAGTCTGATGTTAAATGGATCACATAATCCATTTGCAATTTCAGAGATGAAATTTTTCTGAGCTTGAAGACCAGCTTAAGGATTCAAAAACAACTTTGTCTTAAGAATTTCACTATTTAGGGGCGCCTGGGTGGCTCAGTGGGTAACCTCTGCCTTCAGCTCAGGTCATGATCTCAGGGTCCTGGGATCGAGCCCCGCATCTGGCTCTCTGCTCAGCGGGGAGCCTGCTTCCCCCTCTCTCTCTGCCTGCCTCTCTGCCTACTTGTGATCTCTCTCCTCTCTGTCAAATAAATAAATAAAATCTTAAAAAAAAAAGAATTTCACTATTTAACTTGTGGTCTAGATCTCAATAAAAGTGATTTTAAAAATTTACCTGTTTTTTATAGCATCAAATGATCCTTTTTCTTCCTTCTCAAACTTACTTAGGCCCCAGATACCAGTTTACTGGTAGACTTCTAACCAATATCTGAGAAGGTCATATTTTCTAATATCCATAAAAAGAAAATGAAATTCTTTGCCTTGAAATGATTTTTTTAATGTAAGTATAGAATATGTTTGGCAGGAAGGAAGTGAAAACATATGTATGAGGTTACAATCAAAGTTCTCATGTTTCTAGAGTAAGGAAAGCACAGTAATTTCTTTCCTACAAAAACTCTTGCACTTAAGAGGATGAACTATTTCATTTTCAATAGTCATTCATAATTATAACATGTTCTTAGTATTTGCATGCTGAGTCTTGGTTTAAAAAAAAGTTGATTCTAAAAACTAAAATTATCTGCTCCAAATTACAGTATTTTATTTGAAAGTTTTGTCTTTTCTCAAGTACCCCAAGCAAAGGGAAATGAAATGAGAGCACAGTCCTATGGCAGCCTCAAGAGAAAATTCATTTTAATTGCATTGATCTTCCTTCATAAGGTTAAATAGAATTGTTCCCCAAGTTATATATCATTTTTATTGAGGTTAATGTTGAGTCAAGATCTAATTTCAGCATCTTCTTAACGTTATTTTAACTGTTTCTGCCAGCTTCTTGTTCATCTGAATTCACAATGTCTTACTCTACTCATAAATAGTTCAATGCGCTTTTAATAAATGATGGTTCAAAATAGGAGTATGTGCCACTTGTGTAAAGAAACATCAAAAGACTTCCATTTCTGAACTTGGCAAAATCGATAGCATTACAATAAAACAAAACAAAAATTTGTAGTTCTGTAAGTTTTTGAAAACATGGCCTCACATTCTTTAACCCACTGAGAGGTGAAGTCAGTACCCCTCCCATTGGATTTGGGCAGGTTTTGAAAGCTGCAGCCATAGAGCTCAGCAGAAGTGACACAAAATGATCTATGATGCTGGAACAAAAAAGATCATGAGGATCTTTCGCTTGCAGGAAAACTTGACCTGGGACCCTTAAGCCACATGTAAGGAGTTCAGCTACCTGGAGGGCACCGTGCTGGAGAGGCCCCATGTAAGTTTTCTAGCTCATAACTCCAGTTGAATCCAGGCTGGCTGTCCTCCTCCCAGAGATGTCAGACATGAGTAAAGAAGCCCCCGGATGATTCTGGCTCCTGTCCTTTAAGCTACCTCCAGCTATTCAAGCCTTCTCATCGGAGGCCTCCTGACCTTAGGGAACAGAGACAATCCATCCTCCCCATATCCTGTCTGACTTCTTTACTAACAGAATCCATGAGCACAATAAAATTGTGGCTATTTTATGCCCCTAAGTTTTGGAGTAGTTATTCAGCAATAGGTAAGTGCAGCATAACTTGGTACCTAAAAAAGGGATGCGATCATAATAAAACCAAAAACGTGGGATTTGGAGGCCAGGTAGCCGATGGAAGACTCATGGACTTGGAGGAATGTGAGGTGAGATACGGAGGGAGATTGAGATGCTTTAGGGGAGTTGGAGGAAAAGAGGGTCCTTGTTAGTGGGAAGTTTGGTAACGTTGTCACCTGTGATAATAGGAAATAGAAGATACACCTAATGAACTCAGTGATCTAGCTGAAGGGGTTTCCGAGCAGAATATCAATGGTCTCTCTTGGCTTCATTTTTGCCTATAATGAAATGTGAGAGAAAAACAGATTAAAGAGTTTGGGAAAAGTGGAAAAAGTCACGAGTGAGTTTTCCCAGTTAGTCAGGGGTTCTCAGACTAAAAATCTCAGAGAAAGGATGAAATGTTAGTTGGCCTCAGGATACTGTGGTCTCATGGAGAAGATGAAGCTTGGGGTATGACTTTTAAACCTGTGTTTAGGCCTCACAAACCTTTTTCAAACAAACAAAACCTTCTAGGGTTCTTAAGTGTGTCTTAAGTGTTTCTTATTAGATGGAGACTTTGTGAGAGATAGATGAATATAACTTGATATAATAGACAAATCAAAGAATTTCACGGTCATTGTTGCTTTGCAGCCTCAGAGGAGGCCCATGATAGAGAAAGACGTCCCAGGAAAGATTTCTGTGTATATCTAATGAAATATATTATGAATGGATCAACAAGAAACATACTTTTTAAAGTATGTTTGAACAAAAGGGAGAGAAATAGTGTAAAATGAGATGAGGCCCCTGGATTTCAATGGTCAAGAAGCAAGCAGAATATTTAGCAGATGCAGAAATGAGTTACTTTAGGACAAGCCCAAGAACCCAGAATGTGGAGTCTAGAGTCATGGTGAGCCATTTCCAGGAAGGCCCTGATCCAGAAATCTCAACATCGGGCTGACTCATTTCAGAATTTGTAAGGACTGGTGACTGCTGTGTGCCTTCTGGTTTCCCCACCCTTCCCCCCCTTTTAAAGATTTATTTTTTTTAGAGACTGTGCACGTGTGCGCGGGGAGTAGGTCAGGGAGGGAGAGGGACAGGCCTGCTCCAGGTGAGTACAGAGTCTGACACAGGGCAGCAGCTCCTCTCGAGACCCTGAGATCATGACCTGAGCAGAAATCAGGAGTTGGCAGACTGAGCCACCCAACTGCCCTATCTTCTTTTTGATCTTGAGTCTATCACAGCAATTCTCTGCCTGTCTTGGCTCTGAACATTGATATGGAGAGGTGGATTACTGGTCTCTTTAGTTCACTGGTCTTCCAATCCATTGAAATCCTGTCTGAGTAGCTGTACCCCAGGTGTCTCATCTGCATCGGGACCTGATTTGGTTAACAAGATCCCGGTCCTCAAACCTAAACTTGATATTGTAGAAGGATGGGACTTTTGTGAACTTTTTTTTTTTTTTTTGACAAAGTGAGTATATTTTGCCTGTGGGAGAAATGTAAATACTTGGGGCCATTGAACCAGTTGTGGTAGTTTTAAAACTTGGCCTTAAATTCTTTGATAGTTACCTAATCTAGCGAGGTTCTAGTCAGGTTCTATAGATTTCCATTGCACAAACGTGGATACTGGTCATTTGTGTCTTCTTCAGTTTCTTTGATCTATGTGCTCCAGTTTCCAGTGCAAGATCTTTTACTTTGTTGGTTAAAAAATTTATTCTGGGCACCTGAGTGGCTCAGTGGGTTAAATCCTCTGCCTTCATCTCAGGGTCCTGGGATCGAGCCCCGCGTCGGGCTTTCTGCTCAGCAGGAACCCTGCTTCCCTTTCTCTCTCTGTCTACTTGGGATCTCTCTCTGTCAAATAAATAAATCTAAAAAAAAGTATTCTGTATTGTTTTTGATGTAATTTAAATGAGATGGTTTTCTTTTTTGTTAATTAGTTAATGTATAAAAACAGCTGATTCTTGTATCATGTAACTGATTGTTACATATTGTAATATGTAACATTGTATCATACTGATTTTGTATCATGTAACTTTTTAAAAGCACGTATTTTAATTTAAATTCAGTTAATTAACATATAATGTATTGTTTTAAGGGTACAGGTCTGTGATACATCAGCCTTATATAACACCCAGTGCTCATTACAACATAGACCCTCCCCAATGTCTATCACCCAGCCTCCCTCTTCTCCCACCCCCCTCACCTCCAGCAACCCTTAGTCTGTTTCCTATGATTAAGAGTCTCTCATGTTTTGGCTCCCTCTCTGGTTTCATCTTGTTTCATTTTTTCCTCACTTAGCTTATGATCCTCTCTTGTTTCTTGAATTCCCCATATCAGTGAGATAATATGATTGTCTTTCTCTGATTGACTCCTTTCATTTAGCATAATACGCTCTAGTTCCATCCATGTCATTGCAAATGGCAAGATTTTGCTTTTTGATGGCTGTGTGATATTTCAGTGTGTCTGTGTGGGTGCGTATATACCGTATGTCTACCATATATATATATACATACACACACACACACACCACATCTTCTTTTATCCATATCTATTGTGAGAGAGAGCATGTGCAAGCAAGCATAAACATGTGCACAGGAAGGAGGGGCAGAGAGAGAGGGAGATAGAAAATTTTAAGCAGACCCCATGCTGAGTGAAAAGCCCAAAGTGGAGCTTGATCTCACAACCCTGAGATCATGAATTGAGCCAAAATCAGGAATTGGACGCTTTGACTGGCTGGGTAGCCATGTGCTCCATGGATCATGTAACTACTGAATTTGTTTATTCTAACAGTTTTTTGGTGGTCTTAAGAATGTTTTATTTATAAAATTATGTCATATGCATATAGACAATTTTAGTTTTTCCTTTCTGTTTGGATACCTTTTATTTTTTCTTGCTTGCTTGATCTAGCTAGGGCTTCCACTACTATGTTGAATGGGAGTGGTAGGAGTGAGCATCCTTTGTCTTGTTCTGATCGTAGAGGAAAAGCTTTTACCTTGCACTGTTGAGTATGATGCTAGCTGTGGGCTGGTCGTGTATGTCCTTTGTTGAGGTTCGTTCCATATGTACCCAATTTGTTAAGAGTTTTATCATGAGTAGATGTTCAATATTGTCAAATGATTTTTCTGTATCTATTGAGATGATTGTGTGATTTTTATCTTTAGTTCTATTAATGTGATGTATCACACTAATTGATTTGTGCATGTTCAACCATTCTTGTATCCCAGGGATGAATCTGGCTTGATCATGGTCTATGACTTTTTTTTAATGTACTGTTAAATTCCATTGGCTAGTCTTCAGTTGGGAATTTTTACAGCTATATTTATCACATAGATCTGTAATATTTTCTTCTTGTAGTGTCCTTATCTAGCTTTGGTATCAGGGTAATGCAGGCTTCATATGAGGGTTCCCTTTCCTTGATTTTTTGGGAAGAGCTTGGGAAGTATTGGAGTTGATGGTAGAGTTCACCAGTGAAACAGTCTGTGCTGGAACCTCGCATAGGTTCTGAGCACACTGCAGGGGAGAAGGCCATGGCTAGCCTCGGGGTAGTAAGGGATCCTGAAAGCATAACTCACAGAAGGTTGGAAGGAATGTGTAGTCTGGTATAGAACCGATTAAGCTATATTCAGACACATGAAACATTGTCCTTTAGCAGAGGTAGGCCTTTTCCAAAGAGTTAGGGTTCAGAGGGCTAATATTGCCATAAGAAAGCATTTGGCTTTGCCAAGGGGCTCCAGAGCGCCTCAGCAAGACCGTACAATGTCTCCTGAGGGGTGAGGGTAAGTCAGGTAGCTGCCGGGTGGCCATCTGCTTGTGGAAGTCTCAGGAAAGCCCCTTCCAGCTCTGAGACTCAGTGACAATACTTATCAGTTAAATTAACAAATGATTCTGTTAGGCATTGAAGTTTCAGCAAAGATTCCCTCTACTCATTCTCTGCTATGTGATAAATATTAGCTGCGACTCAGAACTTGGGGAAAAATATTTAAACGTTCTTCAGAGACCTCTGTGTGAGCACTGACACGGTGTCCTGACACTCTAGCATTCTGGTTTTGGCGGCAGGGGCCATGTCACCTCCTGCTTGGAGAACCAGGCTCTTGTGTCGGTGAATCATAGAACTCTTCTTCAAACCAGCGTAAGAAAAAGGTGCAATTTATCTTAAGTTTCAACAGAGCTATTTCACAACATCCAAAGGCAAGAAGGATAGTCCAGTGTGAAGGAGCACATCCTGGGAAAGCCATCAGGCAGCCACTCTGTTTTTCCCTATGTCTTTGTCTCTCTCTATCTCCGAGGCTACATGGTCTTTTTATGCTCTTAGTCCATTAGCTTCATTCTGCTCTCCATAGATGAGCATGCTCAGCTTTTTCCCTTGCAAGGCTGTCTCACAGGTCTACCCACAGGCTTAAAGACCTTTCCAAATCCCTGGCACAGTCTTGGTCTTGATTGGCTGGTTTGGATCAGAAGTTCCACGCCTACTCGGGGTGTCATTGGCCAGTGAGGTGGTAGAAATGGGAGGTTTGTCTCTCTGTATAGAAGGTAAATCTCTGAGGAAAGGAGCAGGCACCGAACACAGAAGTTACCTCAAGGGGTTACTGAGATGACCAAGTGACAGGAAGTTTTATCACAGTACTTGGTACAGAGGAATTGATAAATAAATATTAGATTTAGCTGAGCTACAAATACAGAGAGCAAAGAAGTTGACTCGAGATAGGGGTTTTGCATGGGAGTGAATATAGGTTCATGTACTGGCTCACAGAATGCAAATTTGTGTCTTTTTTTTTTTTTTTTAAAGATTTTATTTCTTTATTTATTAGGAAAGAGAGAGAGTGAGAGAGAGCAGGTCAGAGTGAGAAGCGGACTCCCCATGGAGCTGGGAGCCTGATGTGGGACTCGATCCCGGGACTCCGGGATCATGACCTGAGCCGAAGGCAGTCGCTCAACCAACTGCGCCACCCAGGGACCCTGCAAATTTGTGTCTTAACAGAGTTGCAATCCATCATATCACAGACTTCCAAGATCACTATTAATAAGCCAAGATAGTGATTTCTAAACTCAGTAATGTCAGAGATCTATTATAATTATTATATATCTCTTTGAAACATCCCACTACTAAAAATTGCAAGGAAAAACAAAAAGGCCAAGAGTTCAATATTTAATTCCTAAGATACAATATTGATCGTGGCCAAATAAGAAAGACCTAGGCCACTTCGACATTTCAAATTCATTTCCACATAATGACCAAAATAGTAATTTAAAAGCAGCAGGAACATTTGTTGAATACGTTACATCTTTGAAGTGGTTTTTTTTTTTTTTTGGAAAGTATTAGGTAAACTTTGATATTTTACTTAAAATAATCCATCACTTCTAGTCAAACTTTCATTGGGAATATCAAAACTATCCTGATGGGGTTAAACTAGATTCAAAGAACTGAGAAAATTGCTTTATGAGAAAATATAATCTATGGAGCTGTAAGCTCTGAGTTGGTGTGATTTTAGATGACAAAGCCAATTATAGGCATATCCACTTGCTACTTACTGAGAGCTAATTTAAGCTAACATTATTTCATATAATATTCCTTGGGAACGAAATCCTTTGCCTCTTAGATACATAAAACTCTTTCTGACTTCAAAGGGAATTTTGCCTACTTTAGAAACTGGATCATGTTTCTCAACATATTACCCTTCTATGATCTCCCTTTTCTCTTGACTTCTTTTTAGTTCCCTGATGCCTGGAATTTTGATGGACTATATATTCATGGATGGGTGAAGCTCCCAGGCTAGTCTGCATTCATGCCTCTCCCATTTACCTCAATGGCCTAAGTAGCATTTAAGAAAAGTTCTGTTGGCAAACTCCTGAGAAATGGCACATTTTAATAGATATTAGTTAAAAAATATATCCGTATATATTGAAACCACTAAAGGATGTGCTGTATAAGAAAATAAATAGTCCACAGCCTTGGCAGGATGAAGAGAGACATGTGTTCTGTTTTCGCTCTATTGCACCAGTAAAACACTTTGAAATGCATGTCTGGGGTCAGGTCAGAGGGTAGAGAAACTATAGCCAAGGGTTGAATCTCATCAATTAATTGATACTTTAAAAATTAATAAAATACAGCCCATTGGCTCTTGAAATTCTTTTCAAATGGAAATGTATCATTAGTCTTCTTTACTTCTGTAAAGTAAAAAAAAAAAAAAAGAGGGATAACTGTCTTTGTCAAAGCTAATTTCATTCAATAGATATATGCAAATTGATATTTTAGATGAAGATGTCTCAACTAAAGGTCACGAGAATGCCCCAAACTAAATTTGGTTTCAAAGGGCAAAGAGGAACTCCAGACTCATTTGTTTTTATCAATATTTTGCTGCCCCCACAGTGCACACATCCTAATCGGATTCAGTCCAAGCAGAGAAGCCCGACAACTGCTCCCTGATCTGTGACGGTCCCCGCTCTAGAGTCGAGATAGATTCATGTGACAAACATGGTCTGTTTCCCTCCTAGCTGTCAATCATCATTTTATTCCAGTTTGGGAAAGTAATGCCAAGCTCAGTTATTGGAGTTGTTTTCTTAATTGAGATGATGGAATCATAACTAAAATTTTGGCAGCAGTGGCTAGAACGGGCTTATTAATGATGACCAATTATGACCAGGTGGACTTTTTGACAGCTGATTTTTACCTGAAAATATGTGTAAGAACTTTAATTAGATAAATATAGCTAACAAGCTGACCTCACCATCTGCTATCATTTCTCTTCCCGGGTAGAACATGGCAGTCACTGCGTCTGGGATATTCACCCTGTCTCGGGCAGGCTCCCTCAGCCCACCCTGCACGGAACTTACAATCCATCCATCAGTATTGCCGGTGGTTGAGTGTCTCTCAACCTATTTGTAGCCTCATGACCAGGAAGCAATTTTCCAAAGCTGGTTGGTGAGGATGTAAACAATTCTATTCTTGGTCCAACCCCAAGTGGGTAAATTAGGCCCCTTTCCTTTTTGGGCAGTTAATAAGGAGCTTCACATCCAAGTGTTCTCAGGCTTGAAGGCTGGCTTTGCGGTGATGGTTGGTGGCAGGCAGCTGCGGTGACTGATAACGGCAGAGGTACCAGTGTGCACAGTGGAGCTGCCATACTCTGGTCCTCTTCTGGCTGAGGTGTTCCTTTGCCCAAGGGCGGGAAGTCTGGGCCAGAATAGCTCACCAGTGAGCTCTTCTCCCCTCTGCCCAGGAATTGCCTGCTCTCCCTCACATGAGCTTGCTCAGAGTTCCCTGTGGGATCAGCTGAGGCTCTTTGGCAAGACGCGGGAGTTCCCCTTCTCCCTCTGCCTCCTCTTGATTCCCTCCCTCGTCAGTGTTGTTCCCCGATAAAGCTCTGCATCAGAATCTCTCCCACAGTCTGCTCCCGGACACCAGAGCTACACTATACACTTAGGTCCCAAGAACTTGCTTGCAGACAAATATTGGACTTGGTTCAGGTTGAATTTTTGCCTTAAAACTCCACATCTTTATCTCTTATCCCCAGGGATAAGAGAGATGGTGGCTTTTTCATGCACTTTATTATGGAAGACAGTATACGGTTGGCTACACCTTATCTGGGTTATTCACATATATTCTTTCAATGCATACAGTCATTTTGGTACAACTAAAACACTCATGCATTCAGTCAAGGATTTTATAAGGCTGAGTGGATCTTGGAATTTCTTCTGACCACATCTTGTTCATTCCTACAGAGGATCCCTCTGTTTTTCCTCTCCTATGATCATCTACTCTAACTCTTAGAAATTCCCCTATAGTCCCCCTATACAAACAATATAGTTTGTGTACAAAAAGTTTGTACAAATAGTGTGCTTTAAGAGTTTGGTTTTAGACAAGCTAAACCTGAGTCATTTAGTAAATACTCAACCAGAGATAACAATCTATTTGATAGAGCAATCTTGGGACTCCTGGGTGGTTCAGTTGGTTAAGCATCTGACTCTTGATTTCCACTCAAGTCAAGATCTCAGGGTTGTGAGATTGAGCCTTGTGTTGGACTCTCCTGGGTGAGAGCTGGCTTAAGATTTTCTCTCTCCCTCTCTCTCCGCCCCTTGTCCCCCACACCCACCACTTCTCATGCTCTCATTTCTCTCCCTGTCTTAAAGAAATATGATAGAGCAATCTTGAACTCAGAAAAAACGTGGGGGTTAGCATAAAGCTCCTATATAAAACCATGGGAATGGAGTGAGGTTATCTAGGGAGAGTGGGAATAGAGAAGAAGCCTTAGAATGAGCTTGGAAATTGACTCTAGAGGCCTGGCAGAGGATGTAGGGTCTACAAAGGAGACTGAGAAAGCATGGCCAGAGTGAGAACAAACAAGGAGAATGTTATATTCTGGATGCCAGTGTTTTAAGAGAGAGTGGTCAATTACGGCTTTTTAAAAAATAATAGCTTTTTTTGAGAGATAACTCACATATCATAAACTTTGCCATTTTAAAATAAACAATTCAGATACTTGAGCATCTATTACTATTCTCCTTCTAGAATATTTTTATCTTCCTAATATAGAAACCCCATGTCCACATCAGCCTCTCCTCATTTTTCTTTCCCCCAGCCTCTGACAACCACTGATCTCATTTGATCTCTATGAATTTGTGTATTCTGGATATTTCATATAAATAGAATCCTGTGATGGACTTCTTTCATTTATGCTTTCAAGATTCATCATGTTGTAGGATTATCATTAGTTTATTCCTGTTTATTGGTAAACCATATTCTATCACAGAGAAATACCACATTGTTTCTGTTATTCATCAGTTGAGGAACACTTGGACTGCTTTGCTTTTTGGATATTATAAATAATGCTGCTATGAACATTTGATATATAAGTTTCTGTGTGGATGTATGTTTTCAGTTCTCTTGGGTACATACCTGGGAGTGGAATTGATGGGCCATCAGGTAACTGTATTTTAACTGCTTGAGGAGCTCTCAGACTATTTTCAGGATGGTTTCATTATTTTACGTTCCCACCAACAGCAATGACTGATGGTTCCATTTTCCCACATCTTCACTACTATCTGATATTATCCATCTTTTTGATTATTGTTATCCTAGTTGATGTCCAGTGGTATCCCATTGTGGTTTTGATTTGCATTTCTCTGAAAACTAACCATGTTGGATATCTTTTCATGTACTTATTGGCCATTTTTATATTTTCTTTGGAGAACTGTCTGTTGAAATCCTTTGCCAGTTCAACTGGGTTATTTGTCTTTTATTATTGAGTTGTAGGAGTTCTTTATATGTTCTGATTATGAGTCTCTTGCCGGATAGAAGATTTACAAATATTTTCTCACATTCTGTATCTTTCTACTTTGTTAATAGTGCCCTTGGAAGCACAAAAGTGTTAAATTTTGATCAAGGCCATGTTACCTATTTTTAATTTCGTTGCTTGTCCTTTTGCTGTCATGGTAAACTGTGCTTTGAGTGCTGGGAGAGATGGGGTAAAGTGAAGACAGAAAAATACCCACAGGCTTGGCAACAAGAAAGTCATTTGTGACCTGGGAAGGTTTATAAAACGTTGGGGTTGGCCTCCTGCTGCTGGAGTAAATTGTGAGGGACTAAGAAGACCACCTAAGCCACTTACTGATCCTGAAGCACATGGAGTATATAAGAAAGAAAACATCCTCTAGTTGAGAGAGCAGCAACTTGCAAGGGAGGGGTCCTCAGAGGTGTCAGATTTTAGTTAAGGAAGTCATGAGGATGTTCAAGAAAGGAATTGAAGTCAGAGATTTGTTCTTGATCAGTGTTTGGAAGTTACAGAAGGCCCACAGGAAGGTTAGGAGGCTGGTGTATGATTGGTATATTGGGCCACTATGAGGAAGGATCCTTGAGGGAATTCTAATTGATCTTTTGTCTTCATACCACGAGAACAAGCCTCAAAATCCTGGGGTGATGTATCCACCTCTGGCTGCCAGGGAGCAGGGAAGATGCTAGCGTTATTGACTGAGTACTGCCTCCCACCAGTAGCCACAGTGGAGGCTTCCCCTAACTGGAAATGGGGATTAGATTCTGGGTTTTTATTCCTCTCAAAAGACAAAAGTCTGCTACATAGACTACTTGTTAAATTTTTGTGTCTTCTTTAAAAGAATGTTTTAGATAAAATCCTCTGAGCTAGGTGACAGAGATTCAATATCAAGTCAAATTCACATATAAATATCTGATTTTCTGTCACTTTTAACTGTATGTTTGGTCTAGATGGTTTGAGGTATGAATTCTATCAGCCTAGTTTCTTTCTTTCTCTCTTTTTTTTTTTTTTTGGAAAGTGTAATCTTCAGAACTATTTTTAAGGCATCCTATATTCCTAGAGTTAAAGTATTCTCAACACATGCACATACACACACACACAAAGAAGACTCATTGAAAATAATCTTTCCTGGGGTGCCTGGGTCATTCAGCATCTGCCTTTAGCTCAGGTCATGATCCCAGGGTCCTGGGATCGAGCCCGGCATTGGGCTCCCTGCTAGGCAGGAAGCCTGTTCTCTCTCTCTCCCTCTCCCCCTGCTTGTGTTCCCTCTCTCACTGTGTCTCTATCAAATAAATAAGTAAAATCTTAAAAACAAAACCAAACAAAAAAACCCTTTCTTGTATATGTAAAAATATGCTAAGTGTCCGCTTTGATTTATCCCATTCCACTTAAGGCTGCTTACTGCAGTACAAATACTCAAGAAGTCCCTGGCAAACATGGTTTAATTTTACTTGCATCAATCTTTAATTTAAATTCTACATGTGTTGGTTGGGGTTCAGTTTAAGTTGCTTCAGTACCATGGATGAAATTTGATAGAAGTTCTATTTTTTCTCTCCACATAATAAACTCCATGTTTCAGGATGGGTCAATGGCTCAGATCCGGGATGGGCAATCTTTGTTGTGCGTGTGTGGATTCCATTCCTAGACCCAAGGCCACTGCTACGGTGCTTCCCATTTCCCACTGGTAGTGAAGGGGAAAGGCTGCGGTCCAGGGTATGCAGTTTGTCTTTATAGTAGAGCTGCCCCAGGATTTGCATGCGTCACTTAGGATCACACCCCATTAGCCTGACTGTAGTCACATGGCCACTCCGTGCTACAAAGGAGGCTGAGGAATGTCTTTGCTATGAGCCCAGCTAAAATAAATGAGTTCTAGTACCAACAGAAGGAGATAATGAGTACTAGGGGTGAAGCACTGTCCACCAAATCAGGGGACAGCTAATGTGTGAAAGTCTAACAGTTTTTCCATGATGACCTTGGTCCTTGCTGCAATGCAGTTGGAAGAGGGATGTCCTATTTAACAAAGACTCTCTTCCTGTTACACAGCACATGGGAGGAAAGAGTGTGGGAACTCTCTGAGCTGCTAACTCAAGCCTTGCCATGCACTAGCTCTGTGATTTTGAGTGAATGACTTAACTTTTCTGTGCTTTTGCTTCTTCATCAAGATGAGAGGGATGAAAAGTGCCTGTGTTACAGTGAGCACTCACATTAGTTTGATTTCTAGCAGCCACTGAGGGTCATTAACTGCTTTGGGGCTATTTTTTTAAAATGAAAATATCCTGAAATGGTTTGTATTGTTGTAATATGGATGGTACTTCTTTTTCTAAAAGCAACTGTGGCCCAACTTGATTGGCTTCATCTTCTGTAATGTTTCCAATGTCATCCCTTACTCCTCCCCGAAGTTCTCTTCTGTTCCCAGCACTTTTGCTGTTTGCTGTTTTGGCTCATTCTCCTTCCTCCTTCCAAAGCCCTTCCACACAATTCATGCTCAGAATTTCCTTATACATTTATCCCAAGTCCCACCCTCTGCCCTGGCCTCCTTGTCCACTCCTACTGCTCCATGCTTTGAGCCTCCTGTATTTCTAGATGCTTATTCTATTCTTAGTTGAGCTTATTCTTAGCTTCTTAAGATGCTTATTCTTAGTCAGCTTATTCTATCACTCTAGTCTCTCTGACAGACACTTAATTGCCCCAGGACCAACCATTGCCTTTTTTCACTTGCTCTTGGAAATCCAGTTGTATTCAAGGCAGCAATATGCTCAGCCCCAGGTAAATATGTTTACTTTTCCTGCCTACATTGCAGTTAAGGAGAGCTACGTGATAAGCCTCTAGCCAGTGAGGGTAGGTCATGTCTACAGGCTGGTGTAGACACAGGCTGTCTACAGTGGTGTCTCTGTAGGACTTCAGCAAAGCTTTTTCTTGTACTAATAAAAAAGGAACAAATGTTAGTGCCCCTTTCTTGTCCTTCTTTTTTCTCCCATCTGTGTATGTGGTGTCTGAAGCTATAGCAGTCATCTTGTGCCCGTGAGGCAATACTCAGGAAGAAGAAACCAACGCTGCTAAGGATAGTATAATAGAAATAGAGAAAGAGCCTGAGTCCCTATTAGTATCATCAGGCAGCTGAACCCTTGTCCCCAACCACCTTACTCTACATTTCTCATTTTTGCCTTCTCCCCCTACATGTTGATAAATCCACCAACACTACATATCTTTCCCGCACTCCCTTCCTATCTCAAGTAAAACTGTGTCCTCTTCAGTTCCACAGTCGATAATACTGGAAACAGAAAACAGTTACTAAATTTCCATCTGTTCCACCTCTCCCCTCCAGATATCAGACTTTACCAATTAACCTGGCCTGGTCTGGGGTGGCCCAGCCCTCTGCGTGGGGCTCTGGAATTGTGTCAATATACCAGCTTCTCTCTCATCTGAGATGTGGTATCTCACGGATGGCAACGGGCTTTGGAATTGCTCCCTGATACAGATCACTTCTCCTCCTACCTGTTCTATTCTATTAAAGGGCTCCTGAGTCTTTGGTTAAGCCCAAGTCCTCCATGTAAATGTCAGTTGACAGAATTAAGCTTCTCTCTGCTCCCTACCTTGACTTAAGGGTGGGATTCTGCTGGGCCATTGCTGCCCTTGACCTTAGTCTAGAGGCTGGCATTCTTCTCTCCTTGAGAATACTTCAGAGCCACCAGCAGAACTGCCAGGCTCTTGAGCCTTCCTTGCCCTTATTGCCCCTTGGAGTTCCCTTGCCCTCCTGTGATGACCCTTTTCTTCCCACCCTGAGCTTGCTGCACTGATATTTCATGCGAAGCTGTGATTGGAGATGCCTAGAAGATTTGGGCCTGGTATTCTTGGTCCAGATGGTGCTTAGCTGTTAGGCCCTTCTGGTGATCAGCAACCCCAGCAACAGGTCTGAACTGGTAGGTGAGTCCAGAGCCATGCCAGTCCCACTTGACTGGTCTCCTTGCCAGAAAGCTGTCATCTCTGCCATAAACCCTTTGGGAAACTGAAAACAGTTCTAGAAGCTTCGAGTGTGGGATTCGTCCTTTGCACGATACCACTGAAGCCCCGAGGGTTAGTGAGTTCTCCTTTTAAAATTAAAAGAAAAAAGAACTCTGAAAGGGTATTTATGAACATACAGTGGGCACATAATAATGGTTGAATGAACCAAGAAGGAGTCACTGAGGCCAGGGAAACCCATAGGTCAGAATAACAATAGTGCTTTCTTTCCATGGTCTGTCTTCTGAACAGCTTCAGGGAGTTTGGCCTGGTTGTAATTGATAAGGAAAATACGAGTCCAATTCTTTCCAGGGTTGTCTTGTCTAATTAATACGACAATTTATAGCCAGTGGTTACATGAAGAAAAGAATGTTATCTTGGCATTTATGCTAGTAATTCCAAATGTGACACAGATGACCCGGACGCCGCTCATGGTAGAAAATGCGAAAAGGACTTAATGTAAAACCCAACCCTTCAGGCCTTTGGCGGCCACCTCTTGTGCTCGCGAGCCCCTCCTACCTGACCAGCACCACAACCTACATTTAGTCCATGGGACTGGTTCACCAGCTGTTCCTTGGATTATTACATTTGATGGACTTCCCAAGGCCACGTGACTAAGCTTCTCTGGATTTTTTTTTTTTTAAACTAGGGAGAGGCAAGAAACACTTTCATCTTCTCATTGCTGTTTTTAATGGAATGCCAACATTTGGGGGGGGTTGTATTTGAAGTGATGACTAGTTAATGAAGAAATGCTAGAGACTAGAGAAAAGCATGAGAAAAGGTAAAAAAATAAATAAATAAACGACAAAGGGCCATCTTTATAATACGGGCCAGTGAGTGAGCCATCATAATGAGACATATGTTAGTCTACAAATAATGTAACAGCTTAAATAATAAAATGTATATATGTGTGGGCGTGTCTCTCTCGCTCTCTTTCGTGCACGCACACACACACACACTCCAGTGAAGATTGCAGCAGGGGCCAGTGTAGCTAGCTACGTTACAGCGAACGTGTGGTTATATCAGCCCTGTGTTTTGATTTCTGACTTTTACTTCCCCTCAACATGATCCACCCACTTCCACTGCACCCTCTTAACTGCTCATCCCTTACAACTGCTCAGAAATGATCATCACCAGTCCCCAACTCTTGGCCCATCTTCCTCTCCTTCCAGTTCTCACGCTTCCCACATGCCCTCTTTCATTCTATCCAAACCTCCATTCACCTTCCGAGTCTAGCCGAAACCCACAAGTTTTGACTTCCCTTCCCGCCTGACCCAGCCCAGTGGCCTGTCGCTCTACATGTGTCTTTGGGCCCCAGTCCTTCATACCCGCTAGTCCTCCGCTCGCATGAACCAGGATGAAGGCAACTTTCCCCTACCTTCCTGGGAGCTTGCCTCGGCCACTGAATGCTCTTGGAGAAATTCACAAAACTCTACAACGGACGTCATCACAGATTTGTGATCTCCAGTCACAGCTAGCCCTCCACGCTACTCTCTAATTCCTAAATGCGTTCAGACCTCACCAACTCTTAACAAATTTGGCCCGAACTTACCACTGTCCTCAGGCCTACTTTACCAACTCACTGTCCTTCCTCTCAGAAAATAATTCTTCCCCTACTACGTGGATAAAACAGCGCTCCTGGGAGTGAACTTTAAGTCCCACCCCACCACCAAAAATGCTAGTCTATATTCAACACCTGGAGCCCTGGAGGAAGAGGCATCCTTCTTCCTGTTCAAGAAAAACCGCTTTTCTGTTCCCTGGATCCTGGTCCCATGCTCAGGAACATCTTCCCCCACCCTGTGGACCAACTCTTTCTCTGGCAGATGCATTCTCTTCTTTCTATTGCAGGTAGATCTCTTATGTTTGTCCTTCCTGTTTCTCTGCGTCTCTGCCTTTAGTCAGGTTGCCTTTAGTGCAAATCCACAGGAGCCCCTGGCTGATTCTTCAAGTCCGTGCTCATCACCATTGTGAGTAATCTTACAGCAATCTTTCTAAAATATAAGTCGGAACATACCTTCCCCCCACTTTAAATCCTTTAGAGGCTTCTTGCCACCACTAGGAAAAAAAGTCCCAATTCCCTGCAGTGGCCAGCTGTGCCCTTCATAACATGCCCGCCTCCTTAGCAACAAGTCTGTACTCTCTGCCACCTAATGCTCCTGCGATCAGAGCCCTCATACCACCCCCTAAACACTACTGGCTCCGGGGTCCTGCCTGGAATGTCTTGTCCCTGTCCTTGTTGGTTCTTTCTCAAGTCTTTGATCAAGGGCTACCCCCTCTGTGGTGCCTTCCCTATCCACTTCACCCCTTCCTTAACCCCATCCTAGGTTAAAAAGCATTAGCACCACCATAATATTCTCCTCATGGTTCTTTTATAATCCTTATCATGCCTTATATATTTGCTTGGCTATTTACCTCCTTATTTACAGAAAAAAATAATCATAGAAAAATAAACACATAAGCAAAAAAAGAAAAAAATCTCAAACCAAACCTATAATCCCCCAGATTTTATCCATATTAACATTTTGGCATATATTCTAGAATATCCCTCTAAGTATTTATAGGATTATGTAATTATCTGATAATGAGTTTATAATGTACATGCTATTTTTTTTAAATTTTCCAACTTTTTTTTATTAACATATAATGTATCATTTGCCCCAGGGTACATGTCTGTGAATCGTCAGCCTTACACATTTCACAGCACTTACCATAGCACATACCCTCCCCACTGTCCATAACCCTAACCCCCTCTACCTCCCAGCCACCCTCAGTTTGTTTCGTGAGTTTGGGAGTCTCTTACGGTTTGTCTCCTTCCAGATCCCATCTTGTTTGATTTCTCTCCCCCACCCCCCATGAACGCCCCCCCCCGCCCTGCTTCTCAAATTCTTCATATCAGAGAGATCATGTGATAATTGTCTTTCTCTGACTTATTTCGCTTAGCATAATACCCTCTAGTTCCATCCATGTCTTGCAAATGGCAAGATTTCGTTTCTCTCTCTCTTTTTTTTTAAGATTCCGTTTCTCTTGATGGCTGCAAAGTATTCCATATTGTGTGTGTGTGTATGTATATATATATACATACACACATACCACCTCTTTATCCATTCATCTGTTGATGGACATCTAGGTTCTTTCCGTAGTTTGGCTATTGTGGACATTGCTGCTATAAACTTCCAGGTGCCTGTGCTCCTTCGGATCACTACATTTGTATATTTAGGGTTAATACCCAGTAGTGCAATTGCTGGGTCATAGAGTAGCTCTATTTTCAACATTTTGAGGAACCTCCATACTGTTTTCCAGAGTGGTTGTACCAGCTTGCTTCCCACCAACAGTGTAGGCGAGTTCCCCTTTCTCCACATCCTCGCCAACATCTGTCATTTCCTGACTTGCTAACTTTAGCCATTCTGACTGGTGTGAGGTGATATCTCACTGTAGTTTTGATTTGTATTTCTCTGATGCCCAGTGATGTTGAGCACTTTTTCATGTGTCTGTCGGCCATTTGGATGTCCTCTTTGCTGAAATGTCTATTCATATCTTCTGCCCATTTCTTGATCGGACTATTTGTTCTTCGGGTGTTGAGTTTGAGAAGTTCTTTATATAGATTTTGGAAACTAACCCTTTATCTGATATGTCATTTGTGAATATCTTCTCCCATTCTGTCAGTTGTCTTTTGGTTTTGTTGACTATTTCCTTTGCTGTGCAGAAGCTTTTGATCTTGATGAAGTCCCAGTAGTTCATTTTTGCCCTTGCTTCCCTTGCCTTTGGAGATGTTTCTAGGAAGAAGTTGCTCAGCTGAGGTCAAAGAGGTTGCTGCCTGTATTCTCCTCCAGGATTTTGATGCAGTCCTGTCTCACGTTGAGGTCTTTGATCCATTTTGAGTCTATTTTTGTGTGTGGTGTAAGGAAATGGTCCAGTTTCATTCTTTTGCATGTGGCTATCCAGTTTTCCAAACACCATTTGTTGAAGAGACTGTCTTTTTTCCATTGGATATTCTTTCCTGCCTTGTCAAAGATTAGTTGACCATAGAGTTGGGGGTCCATTTCTGGGCTCTCTATTCTGTTCCATTGATCTATGTGTCTGTTTTTGTGCCAGTACCACACTGTCTTGATGATTACAGCTTTGTAATAGAGCTTGAAGTCTGGAATTGTGATGCCGTTGACTTTGGTTTTCTTTTTCAGCATTTCTCTGGCTATTCGTGGTCTTTTCTGGTTCCATATAGATTTTAGGATTATTTGTTCCATTTCTTTGAATTAAATTGATGGTATTGCATTAAATGCATTAAGTGTGTAGATTGCCTTAGGTAGCATAGACATTTTCACAATATTTGTTCTTCCAATCCATGAGCATTAAATGTGTAGGGATTGCATTAAATGTGTAGATTGCATTAGGTAGTATTAAATGGGTAGATTGCCTTAGGTAGCATAGACATTTTCACAATATTTGTTCTTCCAATCCATGAGCATGGAATGTTTTTCCATTTCTTTGTGTCGTCCTCAATTTCTTTCATGAGCACTTTGTAGTTTTCTGAGTACAGATTCTTTGCCTCTTTGGTTAGGTTTATTCCTAGGTATCTTATGGTTTTGGGTGCAGTTTTCTGAGTACTGATTCTTTGCCTCTTTGGTTAGGTTTATTCCTAGGTATCTTATGATTTTGGGTGTAATTGTAAATGGAATCAACCCCTTAATTTCTCTTTCTTCTGTCTTGCTGTTGGTGTGTAGAAATGCAACTGACTTCTGTGCATTGATTTTATATCCTGACACTTTACTGAATTCCTGTTTGAGTTCTAGCAGTTTTGGAGTGGAGTCTTTTGGGTTTTCCACATAAAGTATCATATCATCTGTAATGTACATGCTATTTTATATCATAAAAATTTTTAGTTAGCAGTGTTGTGAATATCTTTCCAGGTCAGTAAATAGGCATATACATCAACTTTTTAAAAGTTGTTGAGAGTTACAATGTATGGATATTTTATTCCATTCCCTGCTGTTGGCTATTCAGAATAGTTTAAATTTTGCATCATTATAATCAATGTTGAAATGATTATGCATAAATGTGCACATTTTTATTAGGGATAGTTTTTGGAATAAGTTTTTGTTGTTTTTTTTTTTTTAAAGATTTTTTATTTATTTATTAGAGAGAGAGAGACTGAGAATGAGAGGAGAGAAGGTCAGAGTGAGAAGCAGACTTCCCGCAGAGCCGGGAGCCCGATACAGGACTCGATCCCGGGACTCCGGGATCACGACCCGAGCCGAAGGCAGTCGCTCAACCAACTGAGCCACCCAGGCACCCGGTTTTTGTTGTTTTTTTAAAAGATTTTGAGAGTGCATGAGTGGGGCGAGGGGCGGAGAGAGAGAAGCAGACTCCCTGCTGAGCAGGGAGCCCAATGAAGGGCTTGATCCCAGGACCCGGAGATCATAACATGAGCCAAAGGCAGACACTTAACCAACTGTACCACCCAGGTGCCCCTTTATTTTTATTTTTTAAAGATTTATTTATTTGAGAGAGAGAGTGGGGGGGGGAGTGGCAGAGGGAGAGAATCTTTCAAGCAGACTCCCCTCCCCTCTGAGTAAGGAGCCCAACGCAGGGCTCCATCCCACAACCCATGAGATCATGACCTGAGCAGAAACCAAGTTGGTCGCTTAACTGACTGAGCCACCCAGGTGCCCCGGAATAAGTTTTTGAAGTAAAATCTCTGGGTCAAGGGGAGTGTTGATAGATACTTTGGCTAATAGCAGAATCACGGTGTCTCAATGCTTGTCTATTTATCTTCCTTCCCATCAGTCTGGAGCCTCTTTGAAGGTGGAAATATTGTCTTGTTAGTGTCTATGCCCCCACTACACTTGGAGTATTACCCCCTCATCATAGTCAAGCATGTCATAGATCCACGCCATTTAGCTGATTGCCCTTTTCTCGAAATAAGGAAACCCAAAGAGGGCTTCAGGATCATCAGTGCCAGACAAAGCTGGTCCCAGTGTTTTCAAGAAAACCATCCTAACAGCAGGACAAGCAGTGTTTGAACCTATGTGGTGAATGGGATATATAGCATCATGAGGTCAGCATTTATGGGCTGGGCCACTGATTTCGTGACGATAGCTTCTTCATGTCCATAATGGCATTTCTTGTGATGTTATTTCCCAGCTAATATATGTATCTTCATTTTTCTTAATTAAGAACAAATTTCTGGAACACAGGGGCAATTATATTTCTTTGCCTATACATTTGTGCTCTAAGTAGGCTCTAAAGAAGTGTTTTTTGATCGCCCGAATAAATCTAGTCTTGATAAAACTGCTAGGGGGAGGGACAGGGACTTGTCCTGCTCATGTTGTCAGCCACTGATAAAGGGCCAAATAAGAGCATTAGCCACCTGCGCTCGCTGCTTAGATACAGTTGAAGGTGACTGTCTCTGCATGTCACGTGTCCCTGAGGGGTGACAGGCAGTGGCTAGTCTCAGCTGAGGCAGCCGGTGGGCATCGCTCACAGTCCAGTTGCAGGCCAAAGACCATTTCAGCACCTCAAGTAAATGCACTTCTGCTGTTGCCACCTATCCCCCACCCTTCGCCCCTCCGTACCTTTCGGCGCTGTGTTTCTGATATTTTATGTACCTAGCTTGAAGAAATTGAGTAACATACAGCCTTCTGCCAGCTTAAAGACTGTAGGAATATTCTCTAAAAAGTCAGTAGAAAGAATATAGGAGAAAAGAAAATGAGTCTCTGGGAGCCGTTACCCACTCATCAGCTCGCTCTGTACATTCGACTGGATTCTACAGCAAATGAACATTCAGGGTTCGAGACTCAAAACGAACCCCAGGCCTTTCACCTAAAAAGTTGGTGAAATCACAGTTCAGCGTGGTAGTGGTAGAGAAGGAGGAGGAAAACAGGTTGAAATGCACTAAACTTCAAAAAATGATGACTAAGTAACTGTATCCTACTATGACCCGGAGGCCAGGGAGGTAACTGCTCCACTCAATCCTGTAAAATGCTTTGACTCCTGCATTGAACAAGAGTAGCACCACTAGTTTCTGTAGTGACACCATCTCCTTTCCTCAGGAGTACTGGACGACCCTAGTCCCCCGCCCGCACCGTGCACCAGCCAGAGGGAGGGCTGCTACCTCTGCTGCTTTTCCGCTGCTTCCCAGACTGAGGTTTCATGAAACGGGACGAAGATGTGGGAAGGGGGTGGCGGGAGAGGAGTTGTAAGGCTGTTACCTTTTACTTGTGTTAGTAAAGATACCCGGGAAGGGGCGCTTGGGTGGCTCAGTTGGTTAAGTGTGTACCTTCGGTTCAGGTCATGATCCCAGGGTCCCGGAATTGAGACCTGTGTTGGGCTCTCTCCTCAGTGGGGCATCGGGTTTTCCCTCTGTCCCTCTCCCTACTCATGCTCTCTCTTTCATAAATATTTTTTTAAAAATTAAAAAAAAAAACCATACTTGGGATGACTCTGGCATCCACTATCACTAACTGTACAAAACCACAGAACACAGTTACACCCTCAAAGAAGAGAAAGTTATCTCCATGTGTGGATAGCTGGACATCGAAGCCAACACAGATACTGTATCCTCTTGTTCTTGTTTCTGTCTTCCTGAAAAATGTGTGAAAAAACTTTCTAAGGGAGCAGCGTTGGCATTCGGGGAAACTCCCTCAGTCTATGCACGTTTTCCACTTTTTCCAAGCACACTCCTCAAAGCACTGTCTTTCTGTTTCTCTTCTATTGTTCTGGGTCTCCTGCTCTCTCCCCAAGCACTTGGCCTACTCTGCTTATACTCATCCTTTTCTTCCCCTGATTCTTCCTCCTGCTCTCCTTTCTCTTTGATCCCGTGAAGCTGTGCATTTCCATTGTGGGCCAGCCCATTTTTCTCACCTCTTAGCTCTGTTTCTCCCCACTCCATTACGTTACATCGCCACCGGTCCTAATTATAGTCCATTCCCACAGATCCCAGAACTACTAAGGGGAGGAAGCATCTACTCCTTGGGGTGGGAGGATCACTCCACCCCTCTCTCTTCTGAAAAGATTAACAAAGTTTACCAGACACATACCTGAGGCTGCTCCTGCCTTCTTGTCCAGGATTTTTCCCACTTACAGAAAACACTCTGAGGTCACTGTTCCTTGGCCCTATCTTTTTTTTTTTATAAATTATGAATAATAATCTTAAGAATTGAAAAACTAAAAATGGAGCCAGATTGTCATCCATAACTTCACTACTTAAAACAAGTTTTATCAGTTTGGTGTGTTGCTTAAAATTATGCACTTAAAAACATATTCTGGGGACGCCTGGGTGGCTCAGTTGGTTAAGCGGCTGCCTTCGGCTCAGGTCATGATCCCAGGGTCCTGGGATTGAGTCCCGCATCGGGCTCCTTGCTCAGCAGGGAGCCTGCTTCTCCCTCTGCCTCTGCCTTCCACTCTGCCTGCTTGTGCTCTCTCTCTTGCTCTCTCTCTGACAAAAAAAAAAAAAAAAAACATATTCTGTGGGTGGGACTGGAAATTGGTGCAGCCACCTTGGAAAACAGTATGGAGGTTCCTCAGAAAACTGAAAAACAGGAATGCCGTACAAACTGGTAACTCCTCTACTGGGTACTGACCCAAAGAAAACAACAATCATTTGAAAAGATATATACACCCCTATGCTCATTGAAGCGTTATTTATAATAGCCAAGATATGGAAGCCACCTAGGAGTCCCTCCAAAGATGAATGGTTAAAAAAGATGTGTGATCTATGCACAATGTAGTATTACTCAGCCATAAAAAAAGTGAGATCTTACCATTTGCAACAATATGGACGGACCCAGAGGGTATATTGCTAAGTGACATAAGTCGGAGACAAATACCTGATCTGATTTCACTTATATGTGAAATCTAAAAAAGCAAAAAAAGAAACAGACCCATAAATACATAGGACAAACTGATGGTTGCCCCAGGAGAGGAGTGTGGGGTGAACGGGCAAAAAGGAGTGAAGAAGAGAGGGAGATAAAGGCGTCCAGTTATGAAATGAATAAGTTATGGGAATAAAAGATACAGCATAGGGAATAGAGTCCACAGTATTGTAATAGGTTGTGTCATAACAGATGGTGGCGATACTTGTGAAAAACATAGCATAACATACAGAGACAGTGAATCACTATGTTGTATACCTGAAACTAACATAACATTATCAAATATATTTCAATTTAAAAAAATTAAAAATTAAGTGCCTGTAATCCTAGTGTGCATATATTTTAAACCTTTTTTTTATTTCATACACTATTAGGATTTTCTCTTTGTGACCACTCTTCAAACATAGTTTAAAAAGTAGGATGTATCATTCCATTGATTGGATGTGTTCTATTTTATGTAACCATTCTATACTAATATTTCTGTGACTCGATATTTTTGCCTGTTGTTTCTCCATATATACATGTCCAATTTTGAATTTTTTTCTAGCATAGATTTTCAATAATGAAGTTATGGCTCAAAGGACATGACCATTTTTTAGACTCTCGATCCATATTAACAAATTATATTTGAAAAGGTTATCCTAATTTAGTGCCACAGCTGTATCAATGGATACAACTTTTATCATATTCTTCCCGGAGTTTAGTGCTATTTGATATATGTAGCTAATTCCATAAGCAACAAATGTTATTTTGTTTTATTTTTCTCCATTAGTAGTTTTGTTAATTTCCCGTGTTTGTTTACCCCTCATGTTTTATAAATTACCTATTTGCCTGTTAACATATTTTCTGCCTTCCTTTCTGATACTTGTGCCTCTTAAGAGTGTCTTTGTTATTGTTTTTTAAAATCAATATGTATGAATCCTTTTTTTTTTTTTTTAAGATTTTATTTATTTATTTGACAAAGATCACAAGCAGGCAGAGAGGCGGGCAGAGAAAGAGAGGGAAGCAGGGTCCCTGCTGAGCAGAGAGCCCAATACAGGGCTCAATCCCAGGACCCTGAGATCGTGACCTGAGCTGAAGGCAGAGGCTTTAACCCGCTGGGCCACCCAGGCGCCCCAAAATGTATGAATTCTTTATAAGGATATTAACATTGTCAGACTTAGTGCAAATGTTTTTTGTCTGTTCTTTTGTCTTGGCTGTATTTTTCTTTGACTTACCTAAATTTTGAATTTTAATACCATGAAGTCAGTCAAATTTTTGTATATTCTTGGGCTTAGAAAATTGCCTTACCAAAAGGAATACAAAGGTGAGAAAGACAGAAAGGAAAGTCATCCTGCTGTCTGGGGTTAGTGTTTAGTTGCATTTGTTTTTGCTTTCAGGCCCAGGCATCGGATCACTATGATAAATGGGCTCAAAGGTCACCACCAGATTCCCTCTCCCCTCCTCTTGGGTAAGGAAGGGTTTGGAGGAGGGAGGTAAGACGGTATCATCTGGGTGCGGAGCTTGAGCTGATGAGGAGAACGGCTCTCCCCTGGGCTGAGAGTAAGAAATTGTTGGGGTGCCGGTGCTCAGGCAAGAGTTTGACCTACTGTGAGGGGCGGGACGCTGGCGTAACAGAAGGCACCCCCCCCCCCCAACTACCTCTCCATAGACCTGAAGCCCACTTAACACTCACTGTGTATTAACTGGCTTTTCCCCTCTGGGAGGGAAATAACCGGGGACTGCTGCCTGTTGTTCGCAAGTTAAGTTATACTGAGATCTGTGTGAACAGACCTGTGTGTGCTTTTATCAGAATGAGAAAACTCACATAACTGATATAACAGGAACCTAAAAACTGATAAAACTTGCAGAGTCCTTTCAGAACCTGTCTAAAAACTGTTGCTGTTGGCTGCTTCCTGCTGCCACCGAGGAACAAAGAGGTGGAGCCTGAGCTCTAACCGACTGCAAAGGACTTAAGGACAGGTGTAAACTGTGTTGGTGATCCTGCCAATCACTTCTGCTCCGGGAGGAGTTTCGGGGCCCAGAAACTCCTCCCCCCAGAATCTCCTCCCTTGCACTTCCTGCTACCTGCCCCCTTATTCCTTTAAGCAGACACCTGGTGGCAAACTCCCTATGGGCTTTTCAAAGAGTTCTAGATCATAATCAGCAATGTCATAGAAAAGAGGGGGGAAAAAAACCCAGCCAGGAACATGAAAGCAGTGTGGTGGTATCAGAATGTTTTAGAATACACTTTTTTTCAGTCTCTTAAAAATGTACCATAGTCATATATGTATCTAGTTCCACAAAGCCACCGTGAAAGGGGTCCCCTATGATATTTGTTTCCAGTCACTTTCACTCCCCAGAGACAATTGTTTCAATTTTAAGTTATTTTAAAATTAAAATAACTGTCTTAATGTTAAGACAGTTAACATGGTAAGACAGTAAACATTAAGACAGACAGCCTGTCTTAATGTTTGACCTAATATCTCTAAATAAAAAAGTAACTTAAATTGCTATCTTTTGACTGTCTTTAAATTTTAAGCATTTTCTATTACAGGGATCAACGTCAGGCTTCCCAAAATGTGCTACTTTGGCATATTGATTACCTTAGAGACAGTCTGTGTAAGAAGGACATTCAGACCGTCCTCTGTTCCCCTGAAAGCCACAAATAAATCTCCCCTGTGAAAGGTACCCTTCCTGTATCAGGAGGTAAAGAGACATCCTTATCACCAGAGATAGGAAATTTAGAGCCAAGAAAGCTGTATAAACAACCCTTGTTCCTTTTTTTTTTTTTTACTAATTTACTACCCCAGCCCAAATTCCATTCAGAATTCCTTACCAACTGAAGGTCCCAGAGTTAAGTTTTCTTTGTCCTGTCAGTTCCTCAGGGATTTATTATCTCTTTGTCTAAAACATATAAAGGCTTTGGTCCTTCTTTGGTCTCAATTGCATATTTGGGCCTACATGGCTCATGTAATAAAACTTCGGCTTATTTTCTCCTGTTAATCTATCTCATATAAATTTAATTCTTAGCCCAGCTAGAAGAACCCTGGACCAACGAAAATTTCCTCTTCCCCATCACCTGACACAGTCAGCAGGATAAACTTCCACTAGACATTGGCTCTGAGGATTCTGCAGCTTTGAGAGCTCTTGGGACCTATGACATAAAACCAGAAGGTAAGACTTCTTTTTTTTTTTTTTAAAGATTTTATTTATTTATTTGACAGGGACAGAGATCACAAGTAGGCAGAGAGGCAGGTAGAGAGAGAGAGAGAGGGAAGCAGGCTCCTTGATGAACAGAGACCCCTGACGCGGGGCTCAATCCCAGGACCCTGAGATCATGACCTGAGCCGAAGGCAGAGGCCTTAACCCACTGAGCCACCCAGGCACCCCAGAAGGTAAGACTTCTTATGTCAGCTTCCTGAAATCTGTGTGTGTGGGGTCAGAGGAAGCAAGAGGGGGTGAGATTTTTGTTGCTCTAAGCTTAGCAGATAAAGTACTGGAACTAGTTCCTTGGGCTTAAGGATTCTTGGTAAAAATTTGGTAGAGTACTCTTGGGTTACTGATCGATTTCCTCCCAGAGATGCTCTTTGTTTTTCTTGGCCTGTCTTTTATGCCATTCATCCTTAAAAACAAACCCATAGGTTTGTTTTTAAACCATAGGGCAGAATGCAGCATGGACCCTATAAGCCGACAGTTCAGACTGGCTTCATAGACAGGTGAGTTCAGTGATTCTCATCAGACCAGTGTCTATTTAGACAGTTTGTTGTGGGTTAATGTGTATCTGTGGAAAGGCTAAAAATAAACCCAGATTGTCATCCATAACTTCCAGTCTATATTATACTTTGGGATTAGATCAATATGTTTTACTTTTCTATGACTATGTAAATATTATATATAGTGGACCCACACAGTGTAGTATAATTACATTTACTTTTACATATTTTTTTTGTTTTCTGGAGTTAACTTTTTTTTTTTTTTAATGCATAGCTTTTTAGAAGTCCATCTCCTCTATCCCTCAACATTCTTACAACGTATGGACTTACTCTTAAGTTTGTTTGAACTTAACACACAGACTTTTTATCGGCCTCATCTTCTCGGGGACACTTAGCTCAGCCGACTGTGGCATTTACGAGCTGACCAGCTGTTCAGGTCATTGTCCTCACATCTCGGTTTTTGATTCCTCCACTGATTGTGAAGGACAGAGGTAAACTCTGGATAAGTGAGGTTGTACTTGTGTTCAGAATGCTAAGGATTTTCTAGCATCCGATACAGAGGATTTTCCTAGCAATCTCTTCTCTGGGATGAAGTATTTTCAGTAGGTGCCGTCAGAGTATCAGCCTTAGATTGTTATGTTTCTGTCTTCTCATCTCTCTCTTTCATTTCCTTTGTAAGGATAACAATTTCCTTAGCACAAGATTCTGTGAAAGATTTATTAACATTTTCTCAAATTTTGGGTAAGGCAGCAATATTTTCTTCCCACATAGCACAAAATACTGCATCAATAGCCAATCTTGGAAAGATACTGCTGGTGGCATTAAAATCGGTACAACACTGTGGGGAATAAATTTGCCAATATGCAAAAGAATGATAAAAATCCTCATTTCTCCGCCTTTGCAGTTTCAGTGTAGGAATACATTGTCAGGAAATAATCCAAACATGGAAAAAGCTATATGTAAGAAGAGTCAAAGTGGTGTTATTTGGAGGAGCCACTGCTGGGAAACAGTATGATGTCGATTAACAGGGGAATGGCTCAATGAATTATGGAGTATATGCTTCGCCTTTACATATACATACACATTATATGCAAATACATACTCCATATAAAGACAAAATAAGGATAATTTGTCCAGGTTTACTGTGATTATAACTGAATAAAACATACACATTGAGAACTAAAACTACCTCATGCAGCTGTTGTCTGCAGGAATGGGACTCCATGTTCCAACGTTCGTTAGTGTAAGTTTACCATGGATCTCTTGGTGAGGCAAATAACTTCACTCTTCATAATAGGAACTTCTCAACAGATCCTATCAAATCATCAGTACAAAGCATCAACTGAAAGTTAATATCCTAAGACTTCTTGAACCTCTCAACCCAAAATTCTTGCCTTGCTGTTTCCATCAAATCTGAAGTTATCATGAACTTCACCAATTCTTAAACAATGCCTGCTCATTGAAAGTCCCACCTTAAACAAAACTCCAAAATTTCCCAAAAGTTTCATCTTGCCCTTCCCTTCCCAGAGATACAACCCAAAGCTCTACTGAGCTGTGCTGCGCTTACTAGTGGCAAGGAGTCAGCCCCGTGTTAGCAACAGGTTATGTTGGTGATTCTTGGTGAGCCACACTCAACAATGTAGAAAAACTATGCACTAAATATATGTAGAAAAAAACTGGAAAAGAATGTGTAAAAATAGTAACAGTTCTGTCAGGGGATTGGAATTTGACCAATTTTTCGAGTCTTTTTTAGGGTATTAGTTAATGAGGGCAAGGCTTATTTCAGTCAATAACTAGGAATTCATTTTGGTACAGCCACGTTTTAATATGTACAGATCAAATAAAGGCAAAGCTGTGCAACTTGTTATTCTCTTCGTTGTGTTTTGTAGAACAATCAATAACAATCCAGAGAGAAGACTACTTAGGTAGGAAGGAGAGCTATTCGTATTGTAATTATGCTTGTAGAATCGAAATACTTATGGGCTCTGTTGTAATGAAAATGATCCAAAAATGCTCTAAAATCACTTAGTTAATGTTGAGAAACAATCAGGAGGACATTGACTATGGTCTTTAAATGGGTTTTGGTATTTAATGGGATGGAGGCTTTAGACAATGGTTTGCTTAGCATTGAGTTACATAAATGTTGTAAACCTAACACAGCATAGACACCTCTCACAAAATAAAACACCAGCTTCTTTTAACAGAAATCCTGTAGTCGATGGGTTTTCCAGTGTTGGTCAAATATGTTTCTCATCTTGTTATAAAAATCGGGGAGAAAAGCTGGCCTGCAGATAGTTTGTCAGAGCTGACAAAGGTGGTTATTCCTTTGTATGCCTGGCAGTTATCTGTCGTGTGTCAAATATTCCAATGGAAACAAATGTGGATGGTTTTAATTTCAATAAAAAAAATTTTTTTGAGAGCGTGCGCACATGCGCACACACATACACAGGAGCATGTGGGGGTGGGGAGTGAGGGGGTGGGGAGGGGCAGAGGGTAAGGGAGAGAGTGAATCCCAAGCAGGCTCCACCCCCAGCATGACCTCGATGTGGGGGGAGGGGGATGGATCTCAGGACCCCAAGACCATGACCAGAGCCAAAACCAAGAGTTGGATGCTTAACTGACTGAGCCATCATGCACCCTGATGGCTTGACTTTTAAAAAGAGCTCTCATTAAGTTTAATTAACAGTCTACGGTCCAGGTAAATCTTACTTCTCTACTGGTAGTAACCAATACAATTACCTTTTTTCCCCTCCAAGGCATAAATAAGCTTTTTCTGGAGAAGAGCATCAACCAAGGCAAGACAAGACCAAGACAGGATCTATCAACCACGGAGTCTAACAACGTCACTACGATACGACCAAGAGATTTCTGCAGCTTCTGTTTCAGGTAAAGACACACTGATAACAGGAGTAAAGACAGTTATATTAAGATTAATCAGGTAATTTTATTAAATATTTACCATTCAGCAGCAACCAACATGAACATCTGAGCTAACAGAATCTTTTGAAATGTTCTGCTATATAGCTGCTTCAGAAATACACGCACACGATAAATCGAACTGTTCATTGCCAAAAAACTTCTTTTAAAAAATGGCTTCAAGAGCAAATAACACTGATTTATACAGTGCCCAAGCACTAGTCAACAATCTATTAAATTACAAAGGAAAAGGAAATCAAAGAAGCTTTGTTACCTTATGCATGTCAACTTATTTAAATGGAAGGCTTTACTTCTTTAAAGCAACAGGAATATGGAGCTTCCTATGTGTGTGTGTATATATTTTTAAGAATGTGATTACAAACACAAAGTGTTATCATCAAAAGCAAAAGCTAGTTCCAGAAACTTCCGCCTGCAAAACTTGCAAGATACAAAGCTAAAATTCATATGTTCCTTTTCTCAATAATGAATACTTCCACTAAACATAAATATTTTAACATATATTAATTTTTCTGACATTCATTCAAAACTGTAAAGTCAATATGGCAGAATTATTGTTAAAAGCACATATGTACAAATATTCTTTTTCCGTACATAAAGTATTTGGCATAATTATAACAATCATACTGCATCCACAACTGTTTGCTTTTATTTGTACTTTTTTTTTTTACACATAATGGTATCTCTTATTAAAATTAACCAGTTATGTACAAAAATACTTGAACATTTATCATAGAAAACCTCTATAACCAGCCTCAACAGCATATACCTGCTGAATGGTTTCATTAAGAGAATATAAAAAAGTGGTCACTGCCTTCCAGGTAAGCTATCAACAAAAACAAACACGGTTAAACTAAAATGAGCTTCCCAACAAAAGAGGGAAAATATTTAACGGTATGATTTAAAATACAGTTCATATTTATTGTCAATTGAGTGTTATAAACAGTCAGTAAAAGAAAAAAACAAAGATACAAAATACATTACTAAATACAAGGTGCTTTTTTCACACTCCTGCAACTGTGGCCTTAGCATCCCTACCTAGATCTGAGATGCCCTGTAGCAATACTCAAGCCAGAGGGGTTTACGGCCTTCTCACCCTTCAAAAAACAGGATCCGCCAAGAAGACAAGCTCAGGTAAGAGCTTGGAGAGTTGTAAAGAATTTTCTATTTGGTGCAGGATTGAAAGTTAATGCCCTTACCTTTTGAAAGTCCTTTTGCCATTTAATCATGCTAATATATTTTCTCTAAGGTTTTTTTTCTTCATTTACGCTATTGATTTAATACTGTCCTGTATTGATTCCTGAATTCTTGTTAATGGGACACATTAATTTGTGCCTCTTTAACACGTGAACATCTGCTCCTCTTCAATGACAAATGCTGCAGAGGAAACTATCAAGTACGGAAGCACAAGATTCAAGTAAACACTTCTCCCAGGGTCTTTCGCTTAAGCTAGACGATTGGAACTCTGAAAGTAAATTGCACCTTGAAAAGAAATACAGTAGATGCCATGATGTCAGGGTACTAAAGGATCACAAAGTGGAGTTTTAAGAAAGTAGACAGTGGTCAAATGTCAAAAGCAACCTTAAAGAGTTATTTTGCTCTTGAAACAAAATAACTTGCAGCCCTACTCCTTGCAACCTCTTAAGTATATTGTCTGAGTAGCGTGCTTTAACTTGTAACTCTGTTGCTGTGCACTGATCAATCTGTTCACCGAAAGAGCCAGAAAGCTCCCCTTATTTACAGAAGTCTTCTAAAGTAAGGACTATTGTGTTAGGATGTGCATTGACTTTAGTAAGCTTTCTCGGAGTATCAAGTATTCAGTAAAAAGTATACAACATCATCACGCGCCCCATTGTTCGACAAGAGCCTACTGGTTTTAAGATGAAACTATATAAAAAAATGCGAACGTAAAAAGATACAAAAGAAGTCTTTAACACGATTTACCACTTTCAAACGAGAGACATGGTAAGGAAAGTCAGCCATACTTCATGTAACATCTGGCGTTCGAGATCAGTAACTTTTAATATTGTGCAACATATTAATAAGCAAGTTTTAATTCCATTCGTTGAAAGACAAATCTGAGTAAGTTATTAAAGTGCCTACACTAAATGTCTCCTCATCCTACTGCCTATTCTCTTGTAAACGGCCGGGACTCACGGCGTCTCCGGGACCCGCAAGGGGACTCATAACTGCGAGACCTTGCGCGGCAGGGGCCGGGGCCGCGGGCCGGGCTCAGTCCTCCGGGTGCCGTTCTCCAGGTGGCCCGGCCGCGCCGCCAGCGGCTTGGGGGGCAGCGCGGGCGGCTCAGCCGTGACCGGGATGGACAGGCTGTGAGGTAGCGGGACGGGCCGCCGCAGAGTCCGCTCGTACACGCTGTAGGGCGGCGGCGTTTTGCTCTCCTTGCGCCCCGGCTCCTCCGGCCCGCTGTAGCCCGGCCCCGACCCCGCCGACTGTTCGTTCACCTGATTTTCGAAGCCTGAGGTTTCCGACGTGCTGCACCGGCTGAGAGAAGAAATCCCACTGCTGTAGCTGCCCGACAGGACCGGGGAGTTGGAGATGAGTCCTGGGGAGTGGTACTCCACCGGAGAGGGGGTGAAAGACTGCACGGAGCCCTGCTCGAAGGCAAGAGGAAAGGGAGAGGAGAAAAGCCAGAGGGGAGAAACGGCAGAGTCATCAACACTGTCCCGGGCGCCCCGCGGGCCTCCCACCATAAACTCCAGCCCTCCGCCCCGGTGCTGCGAATGGGACTCTAGTGGACACAGGGCCTTGAAGGCGGTGTGTGTGGTGGGTACCTTTCGGGTGTGCCCTTGTCCTATCTCACTGGTGTCCTTACAGGAAGAAACTTGGGTACAGAGGCCCCCAAGGTGCAAAGACCGCGTCAAGGCAGAGGGAGAAGGCGGCCATCTGCCAGCCAAGGAGAGGGGCTGCGAGAGCAACCAAGTCTCCCGACACCTTGTTTTTGGATCCTGTAGCCTCGAGAACTGTGAGAAAATCCATTCCTGTTGTTGAAGCCGCCCAAACTGTGGCCCTTGCTTCTGGCAGCCCTGCTGTTGAGACTAATGCAAACACCCAGCCTCAGATTGGAGGCAGTGTCCTCTCTGCAGCAAGCCGGGCCTCCGGTATTCACGTGCCATTCACTCCGCTCACCTTGTTGCCCATTCTACTCCTTATTTTCAGGGCAGAAAGAAGCCAAAAGTAATCGGGAGGAAAATTGAGAGGTATAGAATTAGCCCCATCATTTGAAAGATGGGGAACCAGCAGAAACAGAAAGCTTGGGCCGTGCCATTTTCCCTTCTAGCTCAGCAAGGCTCAGAACTGGAGGACAGGAGCCCGGAGCAGGCTGGCGGGGGTGGGCCTCCCACCACAGCCCTCAGGAGGAGGAGGAGTGAGGCGGCCTCGGCTTGCACCTCAGTTCTCTCCCATTCTTGACCCTGGAGCTGAAGAAGTGGCACACTGGCAGCTCTTGGGCTCTAGACTAAAATGGGACCCGTTTCTTCTGGCGTGTTTTTTAAAAACCTGACTTGACTACTAATTTTTTTAAGATAAGAAGATTCCTCGTAAAACCCCAGATTTTTAGCATTGGATAAAAATGAAGTTCTAGCAACAATGGTTTGCTTTCTCTTAATGGAGATAATCTTTTGAAACTGAGCAGGGGCTCCCCCCTGGAGATGGGGCATGAATTCTTCAGTTTACTTTGGTCCTCACATTCGTTCTGCCAGCTTCCTTGGTTCACGTATGTTAGCCATCTACTCTGTTGGCATCTGAAGTTGCTAATTCTCCAACTGGTGTCCTCCAGAAAAGGAGTCCGAAGTGATGCTCTGTGAGAGCAGGGTTCTACTGGGAAATGCTGCATACTAGGTACTCCTTGAGTGCATTCAAAGCACAGGTGCACGTTAAAGTCTTACAATCAAGAAAATGAAAGGACATCGCAGCCCAGGGTTTTCTAAACCTAGCTGACCACAGACCATTTTTTTCATTTACCATGTAAATGATACATATATCATTCATATATATATATATATAACCACGTCCTATGGAGAACATTTTTGAAATATTATCCTAGACTAACTCTACCTGGGTCTCCTTTTTAAAATAATGCTGGGTCTAAAATGAAGTGCTGCCAGTTATGAGATCCAAATTCACTGCTGTTCACTGTCAAAAATTAGATTGTAAGTTTAAATAAGGCAGGTAAGCTCAGTCTTCGCCACAGGATTAACTCCATCATTTAATTGCTGAAAAAACCAAGTTAAGGCAACAAACTGCGTTCTAAGCATAGCAAAGCTCATAACTTAGTAGCAGTGCGCCCTCTAATGTAACGCAGGAGTCATAACAAATTAGAGATATGCCTGCAGAGCTACCCCTGGCCAGTAAGAACATCACACGCTCTGCAGAGAGAGAAAGGATATGCCACCTTGCTAAATGGGAGTGTGTAGTAGCTACTTGAATATTTTCCTGTCTTCAGTTCTTTTTACAGAATCAGGTTCTAAAACTTGCCATCTTATTACTACTCTGCAAAATCAAGTTGGAAAATGCAGATGTTACTGCAGAGCAATATGTGGGAGCTCCTTGCGAGTAAGGCCAAATGTAAGATCTGGAAACATGTTTCTTCCTTTCCCATCACATCAGCATGACAGTGTACGGCTTCCGAGCGAATGCAGTCACGGGTACGTTATAATTAACAGCTGCATTGCAGAATGACAAAAAAAAAAAAAAAACAACCCAAAAAACTAGCAAATAATTTGCACTCTCTAGCAAATTTCTACATCAGAAATGTTGGCAATGCAAATGAAATCACACTTCTTTGCAATTTTCTCCATTTTGGGGCTTTTGTTTTCCAGATTCTCAGTTTCTATCAGCAACTATCCTTAGCAACACAGATGCATTGGATCACGACCTGCCCCTGTGTGTTTTTAGAAGCTAATTTGTCTTTTTCTTTCACATTAGCTAGAAATACCTTCTCAACAAAAAGGACACGGAGCATGTAAATCCTCACTCAGATACAAAATCATTCTTTTAACACTCACTTCAACCCCGTATTTGCCTCTGGTGCGGCGGCTCTGAACGCCAATGTCTGTAGGTATTGACAGTCCTTGCAGCCAGTCTGATTCAATTTGGATAGAGACTAAATATTATTCTTTACCTTCATGAGGGATTTTGTATGTTTAGAGATGTTAAATGGCCTACATTTACCTATCAATTTAAATGTCTCACCTTTAAAGCTTTTCGATTTGTTTCACTCATTTTACTGCTTTGTTTTTCGTGATCAAGTATATATCTCAAATGTAAGTGAAAACGTTGATATAAAACATGAAAGGAGAAAAAGTTGGGTTCGACTTTGTCAAGTGATTGGGGCTGACAGAAGCAAAAAGGCACAGGAGACCATTTACTGGGTTTGATAACTGAGTTTTTCAATTTGTTTTTTTCTTTCTCTTTTTTTGATGTCCCTGAAATCAAAAGACCAGACTGAAAACATCCTAGGAAATTCAGTGGGACCATATTTCTTTCCTAATTCAGTGTATTACACAGATTCTAGTCCATACGTTTTCATTGCCAGCATTTGGGGAATGAGGCTAATAAGCTGAACACAAAGGGCTCCATTGATGGCAGAGGCTCCCTGAAAGGAAAGCCTGTTTTCTTACCAGTCTTCCTTGACCCCTTCTTTAGATGTTCTTTGCCTGGTGTGTACCTATGAAAGCAGCTCAGTGATGAACCAGGGATGGATCGTAAGGAAAGAAAGGAAAGTGGGGCTAGTTTCTAGCCTGAGTCTAAATACGAGTCAGTACCTTCAATGGAGATCTCCCAGCAGGTGAAGGGGACACTGACGTTGTATGTCTTGCTGGTGAAGCTGTAAACAGAGAGAGGAATGCTTTGAATTGAGAAAACCCAGAAGGTTCACTGTCTGCACATGCCTTCTGTGTATAAACCCATATAGATGGTTCAGTGCCTAAATACCTCCTAGGCAAGAGGGGGGGAGGAGAGAAACTAAATGATGCCTGTCCAAAACAGACTCCTCACCAAGACATGGGAGAATTAGTGAAAAGTCACCAGCGCATACATGATGCTATACACAAGCGAGAGGAGCTCGAACTGGTCCAATGTCTCATTTTCCAGAAGCTCAGATGCTTTTCTGTTCATGCCTCATCTGTTTCAAAAGGTGCTTTTAGGTGTGAGGGCCAGGGAGAAGGCTTTGGAAAATAGCTGCCAACTTTGAGCAGCAATGGGGAGGACCCTCATGCCACCTAGGCAGGTTAGAAGGGGTCCATGAGCATAAACTGACACCAGCCCCCCACCCTCACATCCAACTAAGAAGTGATAAGTTTTCCATTTCTCCCCCTCATGCTTTTGCACTCAGGTCTTCCCTTTGTCCCGGGGTGGGGGTGGGGGGTTGGGAAGAAGCTGGTGGGGGGCTGGTGCTCTACAGATGTCATCATTATGGCAAAGAAGTGCTGTCTCTCTGTTTCTCCCCTTGGGTTTCCAAGCCCTGCAGCTGGGACGCAGGCCACGATGGCACTGCTCTGTGTGCCCGGGGTCAAGGCCAGCCTCTTGGAACACAACCATGCACACGGAGAGCTGCCGTGACACAGCCAACACGGTAAGGGTAAGCCAGATTTCCCAATTCCACCTACAGAGGTTTCCCTGAGTTCAGGGTTGGCTGCTCTGTGATCAGCTGCCCTTCTCCCTGCTGCCAAAGTGAGGTTTGCAACTCTTAGGAAAACTAGAGAGACGCTGAAGGAAATACAGACACAGTTACAGATATCCCGACAGTGACCACAGATGATGACGTGAGGACAGACCAGGAGAGCAATCAGTGCAGAAGGGAGGGCAGCCCTGCCAGGTGAAACTGGGAGAGGTGAAGTCGCCTGTGTGCTCTGGGTGCTCCTGCACGAGGGGGAGTGGCCCTTTGCGGCCATGTGGGCCAGGGGTGGGGGGTGCAGCACGCATCACTCTCAAATACCAGTGTTAGTGTTAGCCTGTCGGTTTTGGGTGTGGATGACAGAAGAAAATCCTGTAGGACTGGAGAAACAGATGCTGACTGGGAACCGTGCTTCTGCCACTGCCACTGCTGTGTGCGGCAGAAGTCAAGGTTTACCACAGCTTAGCCTCCTCTTCCTCCTGACTTGGGCATTCTGTGACCCCACCCCCGTGGTTCCACAGAGATGTTTCTCTAGAAAGGCGTTCCCCCCTAGAGACCTAAAAGAGTGCCATCAGTAGCCTTGCCTTTGAGTTTCACTGGGCCTAGGCTCTTACCTACCATCAATACTATTGCTCCTCTGAAAATGCTTTGCAAGTTTCCAACATTAGTGATACAACCAGTTTAAACTGGAGATTCCTTGAATACATGTACAGCGCGAATAAGATACAAATTACTTGGTTGGTGAATCTTAACCGTCTCGGGCCACAGTGGTATTCTGATGTGGGTTATCAATGAAGCCTAGTTATTTCTTGTTCTGCTGAAAAATCTCACATGCTTTTCAAAACCTACTGGTGACTTTTAGCTTTAACAAGTATAAAACAAACTGGGTAGCACATAGTTTGTGTTTTTTTTTTTTTTAAGTCAGTAAAAAAAGAAAGACGAAATGCTAAAATACAGCAAATGAAACCTGAATGAGCAACCCAAAAAATCTGCGAAGAAAATGTCCTATCTTCTCTTGCTTTTAGGCCAGTTGTATTTGTAAAGCTTCAGAACTACTCTAGATGTGTGCAAATGTTGAAAAGACTCCCCATCACCAAAACAGGCAGAGTCAGCAGAGGAGTCTTTAAGAAGAAGACTTTAAGAAAGGACTGTACCATATCAAGGTTACCAAGGTCACCAAGCAAATGGCTTATTCAGTTGGAAAGGAGGTCTATCATTGCTATGAACTCATAAAGAAAGTTTCTTAAGCATTTTCAGTGGTTCTCAAAATCTAGAAAGTTTTGGTAAAATACCAGTTATCGGGTCTTACCTCAGAAATGGTGATCTTCTGATTCAGGTTTTCTTATCTGATTCAGATCTTCTAAGATTAAGCCTAAGAATTTGCTTCTTAAACCATCACCTGAGGGGCTGTAGTACCCTGAATCAACCCATTGAGAAATCTTTTTTTTAAGTTTTATTTATTTAGGGGCGCCTGGGGGGCTCAGTCGTTAAGCATCTGCCTTCGGCTCAGGTCATGATCCCAGGGTCTTGGGATCAAGCCCCACATCGGGCTCCCTGGTCCGCAGAAAGCCTGCTTCTCCCTCACCCACTCCCCTTACTTATGTTCCTGCTCTTGCTGTCTCTGTCAAATAAATTAAAAAAAAAAAGATTTTATTTATTTGACAGAGAGGAGAGAGATCACAAGTAGGCAGAGAGAGAGGAGGAAGCAGGCTCCTTGCTGAGCAGAGAGCCTAATGCAGGACTCGATTCCAGGACCCTGAGATCATGACCTGAGGTGAAGGCAGAGGCTTTAACTCAGAGTCACCCAGGTGCCCCAATAAGTAAAATTAAAAAAAAAAAAAAAGATTCATGTATTTAGAGAGAGAGAGAACATGCATGTGCAAGTGAGAAGGCGAGTGGAGGGAAGGGGTACAGGGGTAGGGAAACAATCTCAGGCAATCACGGAGCGCAGAGCTGTATGCAACAGGATGTGGGGCTCTATGTCACGACCCTGAGACCATGACCTGAGCCGAAATCGATAGTGGAACACTTAACTGACTGAGCCACCCAGGCACCCTGAGAAATTTCACTCACTCTTGAATACAGACCTCTCTACACAGGGAATAGCAGTGGACGTGAGGTTAGTTGTTCCCCATAAGCCTATCAAAGATAGTCAGCCCATTCCTACGTTGGCGCCATGTGAAACCCTGGCATCCGTCCTGAGTAAGAGGGAAGTGCCTGAGTTAGCAGAGGGTGAGAAGAATGAGGTGGTTCAAGCAAAGGACAGAGAAAATACTAATGGCTTGGCGGAGGTTAGGGCACCTCCCCAAATTTTAAGGATGGTGCCTAGCAGGAGAACATTCTACAAAATCTGTCTATGGAGTTCATAAGGAATGGAGGACAGTCTTAGTATAGTAAGAAATTCAGGAAAGAAGGAAAACACTGTAAATTAAGCTGCTATGGTTTTTACCTCAGACGCCAAATGCCTACCTTTCTCTGAGGAATTCACGACAAGCTGGAGTAGTCATAAAAGTTATTTTATAAAAGTGATTGTTCAAATGCTTCAAATACCCACCAGTTTGTGTGGGTCTTGGAGGGACAGGGGGAGAGAGAATTTTCCCACTATCCGACATGTTCTTGGCTTCTTTCCCACTGTCCAGGCTCCAGCTGCTAGGGGTGGGATTCACAGCTGGAAGGGAATAACACAGCTAAAAACACACGGTCCACTTGGCCCTTCGAACACTTGAGATCTTAGAAGAAAGTCAGAATTATCCAGAATGAAAAAATCAGCTGGATTAAGAAAAACAAAAAACAAAAACAAAACCGAAAAACCAAGAAACCTCCTAAATACTAAACCTTTATTTAACTTTCTACCTCACAGTTATAGTTGACATTTAATTGGGTGCTAGCATGTCTGTTTATTTCCTCTCAAACAGTCCTACAGAACTACAGATCTCCACATGGGAACCATAGAATCTTGTTGAGAATTAATGTGTTTAGATGCTAGATAACAGATGGAGGACAGTCACTAAAGCATTTTATAACTCAGTTTTTAGTGGAAACTTCTGGACAAGGGGCCCCCCCAAAAGGGGGAAGGTGGTGACAGGCTAATATTTCAACTACGTGGAAGGATGACCACGCCTCACCCTCCTGTTGACACACTCTTTGGCAAAAGGACCCCCGTTGCTGAAATCAATGGATTATACTGAGGTACGTCCTAAAAAAAGTAACTTGGAATACTGCCAGTATCATTCCTTTTTTTGGTAACTTGTCTGTTCCATGCTTCAGTAAGATGCAGAAATATGGAACAACCCTTTTAGGAGCAAGGGCAAGACACACAAGATTATAAGTAGCTGCTAGGAAATTAGGTTTCCAAAAGCAAGTCTTAGGAGTTCTGGTCCTTTACTCCATGGACAGACACTGCCATCTGATGGACATGGCTGGGATTTCAACATTTTACTCGAAATTACCACATTAATTTCGGGGGATGGAATCACCGCTCTTAAAAATTAATTTTTCTCAGTTCGTTTTAGATTGGCTTTGTGGTTTTCTTTGGTAGAAGGGAGGAGAGAAATATTGAGATTCGACATGTAACATTAAAGCAAGATTTGTGTTTTAAAATCCTTTCGGCTACCATCTCACTAATTTCAATCTCCCAAGGAAAGTTTTAATGTTAATCTATCCGTGTAGTCCAATGACAATACAGTTTAGCTCTTAATGAGGACAATTAAAGTGCACTTTACGGGAACGTTTCATTAGTGGCTCGATTCATTGGCTTACAGAACTGCTTGGAGTTTTGAGGCGGGACCCTGCGCGAGGCAAATGGGGGACTTGCTGCTAGCCTCCACCCGCATGGTAGCAAGAGTCACATCGAGTCTGCTCTTCATCTCCTGCCGCGTCGCACAGACTGATGCTAATTGACTATTAACTGCTATGCATGTGCTTCTCGTTTTTTGTGTGACCTTGATGCAGGGCACACTCCATTATGCACTGGACTGCAATTCTTAAGTAGTATCTGAGTCACCACAAACAACAGAGGAACTGGCAGAACAAGCTTCCTAAGGGAAACAAAGGGTGGGACCGGGGAATCCACCTGCAAAGGTGCTACTTTCACTGGGCTGAACAAGGAGCCTCTTGGGCAGCTTTGTTTCAGGGAGCACAGGCATTGCCGTGGTGACCAGACCCGAAAAGCCATTTAACCGAGGAGTTCCTAACTTGCTCAGATTCTGCTGTTCGGTTCTACAAGAAAACAGGGTCGAAAGAATGCATCACGAAGGACCATCTTTCATGAATCCCCAAAAGGACAAATTAGTCCCGATCATTAAGGATTTTGAGATCTGCCTTCCACAAAGACACACGATAGACTGAAGAAAATGAGGACACAACAAACCCTTACACCTGCTGGGGCCAGTGAAGGGGCTGGCTTTATACCCACCTTTCTCAGGTGCAGAGAGATTTGGGTCACTGCGTGGCAAGGCCCCTTCTCCAATATGATTAAACAGCAGCCTCTGCAAAAGCACAAGAGTCTATTTTTATGAAAAGCTCTCTTGTGATGGGAGACCTTCTAGAAAATGAGATATGACTGTCTCATAACTGAAACTTTTGTTTCAAGATAATTTTTATATGGTACATGATGAGCCTGGGAACCAAGAATTCAATTATATTTAAGGAAAAGGGAGAAGAGTCTTAAGAAGTTTGTACTAGATTTTAAACGTAAACGGTAAATAAGTTTTCATAATAAAATGGAGGGAAAAACAGTAAGCAGCAGTTAAGCTATGATGCTCTTTATAAATAACGCTAGACTGGCAATATGAAACGCAGATAAGAATTAAGAAATATTAGCTCAAAAGATCTCTACTGAATGGACATGTGCTCGGTCCTCGGTTACAAACATGAAATGGACCATATTCTATGGTTTTTAACCCACAAAAATGCCAGTTTTACATGGTTCCACCTAGTACAGTAAAAGAAAAAGGGCAGGCCCTTAAAGGTAGATAGATGCACCATGTGTATTATCGAGGTTTTGGCTACTACACACTGCTTCACGTTTTACCAAAGGCGGAAAAGTCGGAGACTAATCAAGGAAGGCTTTCAGAGTCCCCCATACTGGCAACACGCGCACTCCTGGAGCAGATGGGACAAAGTGTGACGTTCCCTTGCAACATGAAGTGACAAAGGGAAGGAAGACTGGTGAGCTGGTTCAGCCAAGCGCACTCAAAAGAGAATTTCTGCGAGACCGCAGTGTTACGCAGAGGAGGCATCCTGGAGCTTTCAGGAAGATTACACAATCAGCAAAGATAAACCAATCAAGCCACATCCCACTCGCTCTCATCTGCTTCCAGATGCAGCTACAGACTTCTGCCAGGGTGCTGTAGAAAACCAGAAAAATTAGCCGGAACCTAAGGGAGTATTGTTCTCCACTCCTAAGTTATTCCCAAATCATCGGCAAAATGCAGGGCGACCCAAGAATCTTCACATTGGAAACCACCCTTCACAGCCCCTGAAGTGCCCAGAAAGCCAAGCCCTTGGCCCTGCCCTCACCTGGACTAAGAGGGATTGATGTGGGAAATGGAGGCAGAAGAAAAATTAATAAATTTCCTTACTACCTACAACCCACTGACATGTCCTTGAAACAGGCAGAGGGACATTCCTCTAGGAACTCAACTGCCTCGATGTGGACACTTTGCTAAGGACAAAAGGCAATATTAGCCTGACCTCCCCACCCCTGCCCCCAGGATCCTGTAAGTCTACTTTAACATATAACAATTCTTTTGGAAACCTCTTTTATCTCTAACCCTCCCCGCCCCCATACATGTTGGCAATCATCCCCCAAGCATATTGCCCACTGATATATATCTGAAGGGTCTCATGATTCAGGTTTTACTAGGTGGTAATAAATGACCTTTTCCCAACAATAGCTAGCTAGCCCCCTCAAGGTCCTGGAAACCTTGCCTCCAAATTCCTTAGAGACTTAGGCTATCCCTGACCCCCTCCCAACTTGAAAGTCTGCAGTGGGCCACTCCTCATGACCCTGGGGCAGCTCTTTCTCCCTCCCCCCCAATATGTTTATTTTATCTTTTCAGTGTTACAAGATTAATTGTTCATGCACCACACCCCGTGTTCCATGCAATAGTGCCCTCCTCAATACCCACCACCAGGCTGGTCCAAACCCCCGCCCCCTCCCCTCCAAAACCCTCAGTTTGTTGCTCAGAGTCCACAGTCTTTCATGGTTCATCGCCCCCTCTGATTTCCCCCCATTCACCCTTCCCTTCCTTCTCACAATGCCCTCCATGTTTTTCCTTATGCTCCACACGTGAGACCATAAGACCCATGGGTCCTGTCCCAGTGCTTTAATAAAATCACCTTTTGCACCAAAGATGTCTCAAGAACTCTTTCTTGGCCATCGGCTTCGAATCCTAACATCTTTCCTACCTATATCAGGATGATTTCAAAATCAAGTCCTGACAAGAGCTGAGGACCATGGGCCTTTACTCTTTGGGGGTACAGGGAAAGCCTGGGCACTCAACTGCTTCTCCCTCAACACGTTAAAGAACGGCAATGGTGAGCAGAAGTTGTCCTTGCGCTCCTGGGTACCTCAGAAGCTCTCTCAAACTAGGTAGAGGCCAAAAGAAAGGTTGCTGGACAGATCACGTTTCTCCTCAAGGGTCTTTTGCTAATGGAGAAAGTTGCTTGAAATTCCTGGTACACACACAGACATTCATTCACCTAATCACCCTTTGTACTGTTCAAATAGCAGCAATGAACTGGGGAGCCAGGTCAAGGGGGGAAAAATCATTTCCCATTTTCTGCTGCACTGGACTGCTCAGGCAACAACCTATGTATCTGTATCGGAAATACGGCTCCGACAGAAACTGTGAGCAAGCAGCAAGGAACAGAGGTTCACTCTTCACGCAGATCGACTCGCTGTCTAACAAAGCCCACCTGGTTGCCTCTGGCAGGTACAGGGTTTTTCTGCAGAGATATGTAAGCAATTCCAGACATGGGCTGTTTTCTAGGATCTCCGTCCCCCAAGGACTACCTGAGAAGGTTCCACAGGTGTTGGGTAGATGGCACTGCACGGTCTCTCTCTCGGGGACAGGCAAGAGTTCTCTCTGGAATGTTTGTGTTTGTCAGACAACAAAGGAGAAGCTGGGAAAAGAAGGAAAGGAAGGATCGTCAGGCCGTGGTGCAGGACCTGCCCCGAGGACAGGGCTCGCGTGCCGTGGCAGCTGGCCATCGCTCAGGAACCTCGGTCAGCCCCACACCCTGGCACTGACCTCTGGCGCTCGACGGGGCAGAACTGGTCACATTAGGTGAAGCCGAGTGAGTCGAACTCAAGCTTGAGGTAGATGGACTGGGCTGCAAATACACGGAAGCTGTTATCACCCACGGCTTAGAGACTCCAGACAACACGGGCATATTGAAAACAAAATCCCTGCCCTTTCCTTTCAAAGGAGCCAAAAAAAAAAAAAAAAAAAAACCAAACCAGAACAAAATGGAATGAAAACGAATAGCAAAGGGCCATTTAGAACTAGAGAAAACTCTCAAACTGTACGTAATGAAGCCTATTTGAATTAATCAAGAATGTGGGATTTAAAAACAAAATACTCTGAAGGAAAAAAACAAACTGAGATTTTGACTCCGGCCAAAGGAACACATTCACCTTAGTTTCCGGGACACACGGGGACCGAGGAGCAGGTGGCAGTGCCCTCGCTGACTAAGGGACAAGCGGAAGGACTCCCAGCCGAGGCCAGAGAGATAGGGGAGTGCTTCTAAAAAGCAGAAAACACACCTTGTTTTTTTCAAAAATGTGCTCAAGGCATGAATTTGGCAATAGCTACTATGCCCCTTTTCTAAAGACAGCAGTGAGGAAAATTTTAGCTGCTTCTTGGTAATTATTATAACTGCTATATTAGCAGGGTCTAAATAAAATTTTTTTTGTGGCAAGAGTTACCCTGACTACCGTCTTTCAAAACTATTTTGTTTCTCCAGTAAAAATCTTATTATGAAAAATTTCTGGCAGGAACAGAAGTAGAGAAATTTTATAATGGCCCCCTCAACCATGTACTCTGAAGCAAAAAGGCCACTTAGCAATGCTAAGAGGCAGCTAGTGTGTGCTGACAGGCTCCAAGGGTCCTGAACTGAAGAAGCAAATCAGAGGCAGGTTTCAAAGCTAACCCCGCACAGTGTGCCTGGGCTTTCCCATTCTTGCTCATGTCTTCTGAGAGCGGAGGGGGCAGTTTTGGGAGAAACAGTCTTTGGAGACTCCAGAGACCAACAAAGCAGTAAGAGTATTTAAAGGTTTGTCCTTAACTCAATGTGTTCTTGCTCGCAGATCTGTTCATGAGCCCAGCAGAGTGAACAGAAACTCTCATGATTGAGACAGAAAAGGAATACACACGACCAGACGATTAAAAAGCCAATCAAGTACCTGCATGTTAAAGACTTCATCAGAGCTTTCTGATTGCCCTGTAATATTGCTTACTTCAGCAGAAGCTTGTGAGGACAGTGAGGAGGAAGAATATCGGTTGACAGCTGGGTAACTTAATGGGCTGTTTTGGGGGAAAAAAAATGGTCATTAACTCAGTCTCTGAATTGCACTTTATCGCATGCTGGTGTGGTATAAAACCGAAGGGAAAAAAAATATACATCCCATTTTGTTGTCTCCTGTTTGCCTCAATATCATCAAATGTTTGAGTTTATTTATTTCTCATGCTGTTGCTGTTTTACCAGTGACAGATGTCTGCAGCTGCCTCGCGGGTTAATTATTTCATTAAGAAATAGCGTATCTGACAAATTGTGCCATAAAGAATGAGAGAATCATTCCAGATCATCTTGTGGGGATGCCAAATTGTAAGATAATTCAGAATATGACTTACCTGCGTCTAGGAATTACCCTGGTACCATCTGGGCTCATGGAAGCAGGTGCTGAGTTTCTACACACGCGGGGGCTTCCATTAGGAAAATGGACTGGACTGGCTTGTATACAAGCAGAGAACTCCTAGAGAAGGGGAGTGAAGGAAATATTTTAGACGAACAATTAAGGGGCGAAATAACTCATGAGGCATTTTAGCATATTGTTATGAAATCTTTATGTAAGGTTATAAAGGTAAGTTTTGGTATTACTAAGCTTTCACGCCCTTTTTTGTTCTCATAAAAGTTGAACAGGGCAAATAGAAGACGATGCAAAATTTTAATACTGGAGGACTCCCTGGTAAGATGGTGCAGTTTCATAGAAAAACCGAAAGATGTCACTATTGGATACTTCATCGACCCTCTAACAAAAAGCAAACCGGCAGCGGTCAGACTGCCCCCTATGGACACTTTGGGGACGTACCTGAATCCCCAAACTTGACTTCATCACAAAGAACTGGTCGACCAGCTTTTTGTGTAGGGGTCTCATGTCTTGAGGTACAAACTTCTCGTGCACGGCCAAACCAAATTCCAAAATCTGTGCCTTGATAACAAGACAAGGAAGAAACCCACATCAATGAGGAACTCCACCAAGTGCCGGCCAGGGGGTCAAGCGCTGGACCATGCATTCTGCATGTGCTATGGCTAATCCTCTCAACCCCACAAGACAGGAACAATCCTCCCTCTACAGGTGAGGACGCGGAGGGTCAGCACGATCCTGCATGTACTAAAAGACAAATGGGGATTCAAACTTAGGTCTTTCTGATTTTCCTGCTACCCGAAGTTTCATTACGTTATTTTAGATCTGGAATAACACCCCTTTTAAGCACTTATGTGTCGCTTGGCCCCCATCTGCACTTCGCAAGATTGGGCAGGAGTTACTCCCTGTTAGTGGGGACAGTAGCTTCTCCCCAAGGGATCTCTTCTATGGATGACACTCCCTTTTCCACCATACTCTTTCTCTGCCATCGGGTTCTGCTCTGCCCATCCATCCCCCTACCCAAGGTTTCCAAAATTTGTTGAGGAAGACATGGAGGTAAAATGGGAACAGGAATTCTATCAAGGCTATGCTTTTTGTTTTTGTTAAAAAAACGATTATTCTGGGGGTGCCTGGGTGGCTCAGTGGGTTAAAGCCTCTGCCTTCTGCTCAGGTCATGATCTCAGGGTCCTGGGATCAAGTCCTGCATCGGGCTCTCTGCTCAGCAGGGAGCCTGCTTCTCCCTCTCTCTCTGCCTGTGGCTCTGCCTACTTGTGATCTTTGTCTATCAAATAAACAAATAAAATCTTTAAAAAAAAAAAAAACCCTACAATTTTCTGGTTCACTTACTATAATGCATTAAGGAGCAGCTCCTACTTTAAAAAAAAAATGTTTCCTGTGGTGAGAACACAAAATTCATGAACACAAACATTCAAGTTTCTTTTGTTCTTCAACTATGAATACTTAATTCCTCTGAGTATCAGCTGTCCTTTACATTTAAAAAAATGCCCCCATGCTAGAGTGGTCATAAAGCCAAATTTCAGGGACTGTGAGGAAAGCAAATCACATCATCACCACACTGCTTTTTATCTTTACATCTTGTGAAGATTTAAGACTGAAAGCTCAGGTCACACGGGACTGAGCCTGGTGGGTTAGAGTGTCCAGCACCTTCTGTATGGAGCAGTGTATCTGCATAAAGACAACAATACCTTCGACCTCAAGGATACCTTTAAAAGGAGGAGTGAGAGTGGAGTGGATGTCTGAGGTATAAAGGAAGGTCTGATGAAGGTAGAAGGGCATGGAAGAGTCGACCCAAGGGTAGAAATCCAGTTGCCATTTTAAATACTCGCTCTAAGGCAGATTCTCTTTTGTCCAAATCAGGATGAAGGTTGGGTTCTCCCAGGAGTAGACTTTGGCATGGAGAGGAGGATGTTTACTGGGGAGCCACCTGGCATCTCTGTCTGGGTGAGGGAGGCGCAGAAGCAGGACTGACTAAAAAGAATCCGAGAACACAGCAGTCACGTCAGCCTCTGCCGACAGCAGGGGATCTCTGGGCCTCAAACAGGCTGTCAGAGTTGGGCTGTGCTGGGCTGTCTATCTTCTCCTCAATCACTGGATGCGGGCCACCCAGGAAGGTGGTGATCTTGGGCCAGGCGGCATCCTGCAGCTGAGGCAATGGCTGAAGGACCTGAGCACCTACAGCGTCTGACGATGGCCACCACTCCCAGCAGCTGGGCCAACAAGTCCTTTCTGGAAAAGCCACTGGGGCAGAGCATCTCCGAGGCCCCCAGGTAATCTGTCTGAACCACCCCACAGAGGTCCAGCCGAGGAGGGTGAGCCTAACCCCCCACAACTTGGTCTCACAGAGATGGTGTGATTTGCCCAAAGTCACATGGCAGTCACTTGTACCCTTGTCCTATGACAGAGATCTAAAGTCTCCCATATCGCGGCTCTCTCCACAAGGCCCTATGAATATCATCGGGCAGGATGTGGGGGAAACAAAGGTTCCTGGTTTTATTTTTCTTGAGAGTCTTCTTGGCCCTTTTATTTTTAATTCTGGGGAAAGAATTCAGTCAGACTCAATACACCAAGTAAGAGTCATGCAGTGAGGCAAACCACTCATAAGAGACTGTGCTCAGGTTAAATACTGATTTTTGAATATCAACAAAGGCCACAGTCATTCCATAATCCTAAGAACTGGATAACTTAACATGCTCACTTCTAGTATCTACATGAACCCCAGGGCCATATTGAGAACTTAACCTATTCTTGATTTCCTTGCAGGTCACCTTAAAGTAACTCCCTTCAATTTTCCAGAAGCTGCATTACTGAGCAGCTTCTCTTTCAGCCATGGTACCTGTCCATGGTACCCCTGTCCATGGCTACTTCTGTCTCCCCAGCATCAAATTCTGTGGATTAAGCCTGCAGAGCATAAAATATGGATGAAAATCAGATCCAACCTCATCAGTTTCTTACCCAAAAGGGGATGCCTTATTTATTGATTAATTTGGCATTATCAAGTTTAAGGAGATGCTTTGGTCACATTTTTTTCATATGTATTCCATTGTTTATGGGCGTTAAATGTCCTTATTTCCTATTTAACTCAGCCTCTTAACCATCATGTCTCCTACCTCAAAGGTTTTCAAAACATTTTCAGGCCAAGAGCTAGCTCTAGGAACACAGCAGGCAAGAGATCAATGCAGTTCTTTGTGTTTGTATGTTGTTTTATCCATATCCTATCGTCTATAGACTTAGTTTTTGTTTTAAAGTGAAATCTATTGATTGCCCCTTCACTAGAACATTTAAGTAAGAATCTCATTCCTTCACTCATTCATTTACCTATTCATTTATTTTGAGTTGTCCTGAACTTCTGTGAGCCCGAAATTCTGAGTGAAAAGAACTCATCAAGCCTACAGCAAGTCTTTAGGGAGAGAACATTCAAATAGTATTCCAAGAGACTACATGAAGTTGTTCATCATAAGGGGCTGCCATAGTTTACTCATTGTTAAATTTATTTTTGCATCGAACTGGAAAGTAAAAGTAAAAATTAGCAAGTTGGGATACATTACAGATGAATCTATAACCCTTGGCTGACCGCTTCTATTAGAACACTGATGTAGAAAACCAGAGAGATGGGTCTCTTGCTAACCATGCATATCTAGGCAGGAAAGGGAGCAGGTGACTGGCTTCTGCCCCCAACTTACCTGCTCAAGCATCAGCTCTCTTAACCGTGCAATTTTCTCTCCATCTTCAGGGTGACTTAAGATATATTCTTTGACAAAAAATGCCTAGAAATAGAATGGAGAACCGGTTCACTTCAGCAACGTTAAAAAGAAAGTGAAAGACACAGCTGCTTCTAAAGGCCTGGCATCTTGAAAGAAACACCACTGTAAACCACATTTGTGGGGCAGGAGGAATGACTCCTACTGTGGGCAGCTGGTCAGAAAGGGAATACAAGGAAAGGATTGTTTGAGGGAGAGCAGCAATTGTGGAAATAAGTACCTTTGGTAAAGCAAGCAAATAGCAAATCCAAATCAATAAGCGTTATATCCTAAAACAAAGTGCTTTAAGATTCAATATGACGAAAATGGTGGCCTCTCACCTTCCAGGCTGTTGTGCCTTTCTGTTTAAAACCACAAGGGCAGATGAAAAGTCCATTTAAAGTATCTTCTAAACAAGATCAGACATTTCTATGCCTGTAAACCGCCTTGGTCAGGGAAACGGTTTTAGGTTGACATTTATTAAGCAACCTTGATAACCTCACCACTTTATTTATCCAAGAACACACACACACACTTTATCCTCAAAATACCACATATCGCAAAATGGTGTTAAGCGTGCATCGCAAATGACTATCTGTTTGCTCTATTTAACAAAGAAGTTTGTGTCATTGAAACCCTACATTAGCATGTGGATTTGTGTACAGATTGTGCAAAAAGACTTCTGAAGCCCTAAGAAATCACATTTAAAAACTTTCAAACAACAATACCTAATCCTCACCTCTTGATACCTGGAAACTCCACCATTAACCGCAGCATCTATAACTCCATTCAGGCACATGGTCAAGGGATTAATATTCTGCATCTGTCTTGTCTGACACTGACTAATCAGAGTCTTCAGCTGCTGATTCTTATTTTCCAACACTTCAATTGCATTTTCCAGAGGACTCATTTCTACCTGAGAAGCAAATGCACATAAACATATTTTGGATTTTGTGACATTCAAGAAGAAAGTAGATTATCCATGCTCTGAATTATCTGTGTTCCCCTTTGGCTCCCATCAACATCTCTACCAGGGGCCATACAGTGGAACACACAAGGATGTGGAAGACAAACCAGCTGTTCATTCCAAGGTCCAGAAAGTGAAGGTGATTATACTGACTGGTTGAAACGTGGCTAGGCTAATCAACAACCATCAATCATACATTAGCACTGCGACAAGCAGTGTAATCCTTCAAAGAAAATCTGAGGATCTCATGTCTGTTAAAACTCACTTTTCTTTTCTTTTGAAGGGCCATTCAGGGGCCCTGCATATTATTATCACCTTTCTAGTTTGCTTACTTAATGCAGAGCACCACAGGAGATACAAAGATGCATTTACAAATCCTCTGATGTCAAGGAGTTTCAGCCCAGTTGGAAAGATGGGACATATGCCCATATGGACCCCATATGCATTTATAACAGCACCATAAGGTGGCACAGGATGGTACTCAGCTGGGAGTTATGGAAAATAAGATAATCGTATATGCTGTAGGATCTATTTGTTGAAGGAGAGCCAAACAGAATTATAATGACTTAAAAATTCTAGGTTATATGGGGAACCTAAATGTGAAAATGATGAAAGTGTTCTTCAAATGTTTAACATTGTGGCCATTACTGTCATTGACATTCTCTTTGAAGAGCAGGTCTGCCAAGCTCTTAGCTATAAAGAATCCAAGCTGACAATAAGCACATTTAAATATTTGTTTTTTTCAGTTAAGGAAACAAATTAGATTTTTAAAGGTCATTTACATCATCTTAAAACAACACCGAAAAGTACTAGACTAATTTGACTACGTCAAAATTAAGATTGTGCATTCATTTTTTTAAAAGATTTTATTTATTTATTTGAGAGAGAGAGAGAGACAGAGATATCACAAGTATGCAGAGAGGCAGGCAGAGAGAGGGGGAAGCAGGCTCCCTGCTGAGCAGAGAGCCTGATGCAGGGCTCGATCCCAGGACCCTGAGATCATGACATGAGCCGAAGGCGGAGGCTTTAACCCACAGAGCCACCCAGGCGCCCCAAGATTATGCATTCATTAAGAGACACTATGAAGAGAAGGAAAGATAAGCCACAAAGGAGAAGATATTTATACCATATAAAACCATCAAAGAGCCTATGTCCAGAATATATAAAGAACTCTTAAAAACAATTAAGAAAAAGGCAAATGACCCAGTAAAAAATGAGCAAACAACTACATGGGCGCTTTACAAAGAAAGAAATCCAAATGGCCAATAAATGCATGAAAAGGTGTTGAACCTCACTTGTGATCAACAACATGAAAAACAGTAATATACTACTAAACACTCACTAAATGACAAAAATATGACAACAGCAAATGATGGTCAGAATGTGTTATAAGACTCTCAATTTTGGCTATTGGTAGTTCAAATGGTTTCAGTGACTTTGGAAAACACTCTGACATTATCTACTAAAGTTAAAGATCCCTTTACTATATTTCACGGTCCTGCATGCAGTTTTCTGTAGGCATATATCTGGGAAAAATAGTGGAGTAGATGTGTGTAGATGTGTGTGAAGAAATGTACAAAATGGTCATAAAAATGGTCTCGAAAATCCCTGCCCATTGATAAGAGAATGCATAAACATATTGTGGTAAGTTCAAACAATGGAACAGTACCTAGCAATGCAAACAAACTTCAGTCACAGGCAATAGCACGGACAAACATTACAAATAATACCGTGTGACAGAACCAAATTAAAATATACACACTATGATACCCTTACATAAAGTTCAGAATCAGGCAAAACGAAATTGACTTGTTTTAGAGAAACAAACTTAGGGGATCAACCAAGGAAGGGAATGGATACCATAAAAGTGACAATACTGGTGACCGGCAAGAGAAGGGGAACGAGTTGCCACTAGAAAGGGGGTACATGAAAAGCTTCTGGGGTGCTAGTGGCAATGTTCTGTTTCCTGACTGAGCCCTGGCAAGTGGGTATTTACTGATGGTTTATGACAATACACATTTGTTTTATAATCACAAAAGCTGCACCATAAAGTAAAAGGCTGAGGACTCGGATGGACTGGAAGTTAAAAAGACATCTTAGAAAGCAGGACAGTAGTTGGCAGGGGCTGGGGAGGAGGCAGAGGGGATACAGAGTTTTAGTTTTATGAGATGAAACGAATCTGTTGCATAAGAATGCACACATAGTTAACACTGTTGTGCTGTATACTTAAAAATAATTAAGATGGAAAATTTTATATGTGTTTTGGCCAATCGTAAAAAAAAACCATGCTCATCTTTATAAATTCAAATACTATTAATATGAAAAAAATTTAAAAAGCAAATGAAACAGGAGAATAGTCCAAGATGGAGGAGGGGTAGGAGACCTTAGTTTCCTCTGATCCCAGGGATTCAGCTAGTTATCTATCAAATCATTCTGAACACCTGCAAACTCAACCGGCGATCTAAGAAAAGAATTGCTGCAATTCTACAAATAGAAAAGCAACCACTTTTTGCAAGGTAGGGGGTGTGGAGAAGCAAATTCGAGGGGATATTTCGGAAGATAAACTGAGGGGAGGAGGGAGCCTCTGTACACCCGCTACCAGAAAGTGATATAGCAGGCGAGTGCAAAACTGGAACTTTAAGAAGTCTGCTATGGTGAAGAATGTCCCTGCCTGAAAGCAGGGCAGAATCCTGTGAGGGACAGTGTGGTTTCAGGCTCCCAGGGGTCACAGAATGATCAGGTGCTGAGTGGGCCAAAGCTCCCAGGCACCAGAGCAGGGAAGCCGGCTGCAATTAGCGAGCCCAGAAGTGGGCTTTGAGCTCGGTGTTCCCATATACCACAAACAGCAGCAGGGTTGGGCGACTTCTCTCTGAGCAGGGGCCCAGCAAGTGGCAGAACTGTGGCGAGACCTTCCTTCCTCCCTGGGGAGGGGAGGAGTGGTGCGGGTACCTGCTGCAGTGGTCTGCAGGGTTGGGAGACTCGAAAAGGGTCGCATGCCTGAGACAGAAACACTCAGTCACAGGTTGGGTGAGCACAGAGTGTGGGTGGAGACCAGAGAGAGAGGAGTGACTGACTGCTTTTCCCTAAAAGCGCACAGTGGAATGGGACCCTGAGCTTTGGGCTCTGGTGCCAGAGACTGGGAGGCCGCCATTTTCATTCTCATCCTCTAAAGTGGCGCAGAAAGCCTTCAGGGAACAAAAGCCACTTAGAGCAATCTGGCGCTTACTTAGCCTGGCCCTGGCAAGGGTGGTATAATTCCACCCAGGGAAAAGACACCTGAGAATCAGCACAACAGGCCCCTCCCCTAGAAGGGGCCAAGACCAAGTTTACCAATCACAGAGAACTGTAAAACTTTGGTGGTAGAGGAAAACCGTATATGGAATTCATGTTTTTTTTTTTCCCCATGATTCTTAAGTATTTAAGAATTTTAATTTTCATTTTTCAATTTTCATTTTTAATTTTTTTCTCTTTCCTTTTTTCACTAATTTCTTACTTTATCAACTCTTTTAAGAAAATCTTTTTAAACTTCCATTTTTAGAGTTACATTCTATCCTTTTGTTGCATTTAATTTTCTTTTTATATATATATATGTTTTTCTTTCTTTACAATTTTAGGATGCAGTTGCTTCTAACAAACAGACCAAAATGCACTCAGGATATAGTGTATTGCTCTATTCTGTTCACTTGTCTGATTATATTCTCTTTTCAAAAAAAAAATTTATTATTTTATTTTTTTGGTTTCAGCTCTCTTCTGACTTGTTTAGTGTCTATTTCTCTGGGGTCATTGTTGCCATTTTAGTATTTTGTTCTCTTGCTCATATATTCTTCTCTGGACAGAATGACAAGATGGAAAAACTCACCTCAAAAAAGAGAACAAGAGGCAATACTGACTGCCTGGGATCTAATCAGTAAGGGTATAAGGAAGATGTCAGAACTAGAGTTCAGAATAACAATGACAAAGAAGCTAGCTGGGCTTGAAAAAAGCATAGAAGACACTAGAGAATCCCTTTCTAGAGAAATAAAATAACTAAAATCTAACGAAGGCAAAATCAAAAGGCTATAATGAGAGGTAATAAAAAATGGAGCCACTAACTACTAGGATAATGAGGCAGAAGAGAGAATTAGGGATATAGAAGACAAAATGATGGAGAATACAAAAGCTGAGAATAAGGTAACTACATGAGAGGAGAATTCGAGAGATAAATGATAAGTGATACAATAAAGTGAAACAATATTAGAATTGGGGTCCCAGAAGAAGAGGAAAGAGGGGGAGGGGGTGCAGAAGGTATACTGGAACAAATTATAGTGGAAAACTTCCCTAGTCTGAGGTAGGAAACAGGTATTCAAGTTCAGGAGGCACAGAGAACCCCCTTTGAAATCAGTAAAAATAGGTCAACACCCCAACATATAATAGTGAAACTTGCAAATCTCATAGACAAAGAGAAAATTCCTGAAAGCAGGTTGGGACAAGAGGTATATAACTGACAAGGGTAGAAACAGACTGGCAGCAGACCTGTCCACAGAGACCTGGCAGGCCAGAAAGGATCGGCATTATATATTCAGGGTGCTACATGAGAAAAATATGCAGCCAAGAATAATTTATTCAGGTAGGCTGCCATTCAAAAGAAAAGGAGAGATAAAAAGGTTCCAGGACAAATAGAAACTGAAAGAATTTGTGATCGCCAAACCGCCCTGCAAGAAACATTAAAAGGTATCCTTTAAGTGAAGAGAGAGCCCTAAAGTAACATAGACCAGAAAGGAAAAGAGACAATATGCAGAACAGCAATTTCACAGGTAATACAAAGGCACTAAATTCATATCTTTCAATAGTTACTCCGAGTGTAAATGAACTAAATGTCCCAACCAAAAGACACAAAGTACCAGATTGGATAAAAAAGCAAGAACCAGGGGCACCTGGGTGGCTCAGTGGGTTAAAGCCTCTGCCTTTGGCTCAGGTCATGATCTCAGGGTCCTGGGATTGAGCCCTGGATCGGGCTCTCTGCTCAGCAGGGAGCCTGCTTCCCCCTCTCTCTCTGCCTACTTGTGATCTCTCTCTCTCTGTCAAATAAATAAATAAAATCTTTAAAAAAAAAAAAAAAGCAAGAACCATCAATATGGTTTTAGACCACCATTTTAGACTCAAGACACCTCCAGACTTAAAGTGAGGGGGTGGAAAACCATTTATCATGCTAATGGACATCGAAAGAAAACTGGGGTGGTGATCCTCATATCAGACAAATTAGCTTTTAAACCAAAGACTGTAATAAGAGATGAGAAAGGACACTATATCATAATTGAAGGGTCTATCAAGAAGCTTTAACAATTATACATATATATACTCCTAACATGGGAGCAGCCAATTATATAAACCAATTAATAACAAAATTAAAGAAACACATTAATAATAATACAATAATAGGAGGGGACTTTAATGGACTACAATGGACAGATAATCTAAGCAGAAATCAACAAAGGAACAAGAGCTGTGAATGACACACTGGACCACATGGACTTCACGGATATATTCAGAGCATTCCAATCTACAGCAGAATACACATTCTTCTCAAGTGCAGCTGGAACAGTCTCCAGATCAGATCACATATTGGGTCAGAAATCAGGTCCCAACTGGTACCAAAAGACTGGGTCATTCCCTGCATATTTTCAGACCACAATGCTTTGAAACTTGAAATCAATCACAACAGGAAATTTGGAAAGAACTCAAGTACATAGAGGCTAAAAACCATCCTATTAAGAATGAATGGGTCAATCAGAAAATTGAAAATGAAAACACAACTGTTTCAGGTGGTCCAGGTGGGAGGTATATAGCAATACAAGCTTTCTCAAGAAGCAAGAAAGGTCTTAAATATACAACCTAACCTTACACCTAAAGGAGCTCGGGAAAGAACAAAAAATACAGCCTAAACCCAGCAGAAGAAAAGAAATAATAAAGATTACAGCAGAAATCAATGAAATAGAAACCAAAAGAACAGTAGAACAGATGAAACTAGGAGGTGGTTCTTTGAAAGAATTAATAAGGTTGATAAACCCCTGGCCAGACTTATCAAAAAGAAAAGAGAAAGGACCCAAATAAATAAAATCATGATTGAAAGAGGAGAGATCAGAACCAATACCAAAGAAATACAAACAACTATAAAAACATATTATGAGCAACTATATGTCAATAAATTAGGCAATCTGGAAGAAATGGATGCATTCCTAGAGAAGTATAAATTACCAAAACTGAAACAGGAAGAAATAGAAAACCTAAATAGACCCATTACCAGTAAGGAAATTGAAGCAGTAATCAAAAATCTCCCAACAAACACAAGTCTAGGGCTGGATGGCTTCCCAGGGTAATTCTATAAAACATTTAAAGAAGAATGAATACTGATTCTTCTGAAGATGTTCCAAAAAATAGAAATGGAAGGAAAACTTCCAAAATCTTTTATGAGGGCGGCATTACCTGTATCTCAAAACCAGACAAAGACCCCAAAGACCAAAACAGAGAATTATAGACCAATACTTCTGATGAACATGAATGCAAAGTTCTCACCAAGATACTAGCCAATAGGATCCAATAGTACATTAATAGGATTACTCACCATGACCAAGTGGGATTTATTCCTGGACTTCAAGGTTGGTTCAACATCTGTCTATCAATCAATGTGATACATTACATTAATTAAAAGACGAACAAGAACCATATGATCCTCTCAACAGATGCAGAAAAAGCATTTGACGAAGTACAGCATACTTTCTTGATTAAAACTCTTCACAGTGTAGAGATAGAGGGAACACACCTTAATATCTTTAAGCCATCTATGAAAAGCTCACAGTGAATATCATTCTCAATGGGGAAAAACTGAGAGCTTCCCCCCTAAGGTCAGGAACATGGCAAGGATGTCCACTATAACCACTGTTGTTCAATATAGTACTAGAAGCCCGAGCCTCAGCAATCAGACAACAACAAAAAATAAAAGGCATCTGTATCTACAGAGAAGAAGTCAAACCCTCGCTCTTCTCAGATGACATGATACTCTATGTGGAAAACTCAAAAGACTCCACACCAAAACTGCTAGAACTCATACAGGAGTTCATTAAAGTGGCAGGATATAAAATCAATGTATGGAAATCAGTTTCATTTCTTTTTTTTTCTTTTAAAGATTTTATTTATTTATTTGAGAGACAGAGAAAGTGAGAGAGAGCATGAGAGGAGAGAAGGTTAGAGAAGACGGAGGCTCCCCGTGGAGCTGGGAGCCCGATGTGGGACTCGATCCCAGAACTCAAGGATCATGACCTGAGCTGAAGGCAGTTGCTCAACCAACTGAGTCCCCAGGTGCCCATCAGTTTCATTTCTATACACTAACAATGAAACAGAAGAAAGAGAAATTAAGGAATTGATCCCATTTACAATTGCATCAAAACCTGTAAGATCCCTAAGAATAAACCTAACCAAAGAGGCAAGGGATCTATACTCAGAAAACTATAAAAACATTCATTAAAGAAATTGAGGAAGACATAAGGAAATGGAAAAACATTCCATGTTCATAGATTGGAAGAACAGATATTGTTAAAATGTCTATGCTACCTAGAGCAATCTATATATTCAATGCAATCCTTATCAAAATACCATCGACTTTTTTCACAGAGCTGGAATAATCCTAAAATTTGTATGGAACCAGAAAAGACCCTGAATAGCCAAAGAAATGTTGAAAAAGAAAACCAAACTGGCAGCATCACAATTCCAGACTTCAAGCTCCATTACAAAGCTGTAATCATCAAGACAATAGGGTACCAGCACAAAAACAGACACATAGCTCAATGGAACAGAATACAGAACCCAGAAATGGACCCTCAACTCTACAGTCAACTAATCTTTGACAAAGCAGTAAAGAATGTCCAATGGAAAAAAAGTCTCTTCAACAAATGATGTTGGGAATATTGGACAACCACATGTGGAATGAAACTGTACCACTTTCTTACACATTACATAAAAACAGACTCAAAATGGATGAAATGTAAGACAGGAATCCATCAAAATGCTAGAGGAAAACACAATCGGCAACCTCTGTGACCTCAGCCACAGCAGCTTCTTGCTAGACACATCCCAAAGGCAAGGGAAGCAAAGGCAAAAAATGAACTGCTGTGACTTTATCAAGATAAAAAGCTTTTGCACAGCAAAGGAAACAGTCAACAAAACCAACAAACTGACAGAATGGGAAAGATATTTGCAAATGTCTTAGCAGATAAAAGGCTAGTATCGGAAATCTATAAAAAACTTCTCAAACTCAACACCCAAAGAATAAATAATCCAATCAAGAAATGGGCAGAAGACATAAACAAATATTTCTCCAAAGACATAAAAAAACAGACCAAAAGACACATGAAAAAAAGCTCAACATCACTTTACAAATCAAAACCAAACAATAAGATACCATCTCACAGTAGTCAGAATGGCTAAAATTAACAAGTCAGGAAACCATAGATATTGGTGAGGATGCGGAGAAAGGGGACCCCTCTTACATTGTTGGTGGGAATGCAAGCTAGTGTAGCCACTCTGGAAAACAGCATGGAGGTTCCTCAAAAAGTAGAAAATAGAGCTACCCTATGACCCAGCAATTACACTACTAGGTATTTATTCCAAAGATACAAATGTAGTGATCCAAAAGATATAAATGTAGTGATCCAAAGGGGCACCTGCACCCCAGTGTTTATAGCCGTAATGTCAACAGTAGCCAAACTATGGAAAGAGCCCAGATGTCCATCAACAGATGAATGGATAAAGAAGATGTGATATATATACATACATATACATATACACACACATTAGAATACTATGCAGCCATGAAAAAGTGAAATCTTGCCATTTGCAATGATGTGGATGGAACTAGAGGGTATTATGCTAAGTGAAATATGTCAATCAGAGAAAGACAATTATCATGTGATCTCGCTTATATGTCGAATTTAAGAAACAAAACAGAGGATCATAGGGGAAGAGAGGAAAAAATAAAAGAACAGGAAATCAGAGAGGGAGACAAACCATAGGAGACTCTTATCATAGGAAACAAACTAAGGGTTGCTGGGGGGGAGTGGGGTGGGGATATGGGGTAACTGGGTGATGGGCAGTAAGGAGGGCACATGATGTAATGAGCACAGGGTATTATATAAGACTGAGGAATGACTGACCTCTACCTTAATAAAATAAAATCTTAAAAATATTTTATTTATTTGAGAGAGAGAGAGAGAGAGAGAAGCAGACTCCCCACTGAGTAGGGAGCCTGATGCAGGATTGCAGGACTCAATCCCAGGACCTGGGATCATGACCTGAGCCAAAGGCAGATGCCTTATCAACTGAGCCACCCAGATGTCCCAAAAATATATATTCTTATCTAGCATTTAACAAACGAAAAAGAAAAAAATCAACCCTAGTATGATCATTTTTTATCTGTTATTTGGAAAGATTAAAATAACACAACACCCAGTGTTGAAGAGGTTGTTGGGAAAATGGGTATTCCCAAGAACAGTTATCCCGGTCAGACAGGACATAAGTTGGTACAAAATGCCATTGTTGGCCCATGAATCAAAGGTTAAATTGTGGACTCTTTAATAGATTAATTCACTTTTAGGGAAATTATTCTAAGGAGATGGTCAAAGAAGTGTGCAAAGAATATTGTGTAAAAAAATGTCCATTGAGGAATTATTTTTGTCTAGCCCCTAGACTGTGATCCTTAAATCCTGTTTACCACTAAAAAGAAGCAGGAGTCATTGGAGAAATGGTTGCTTTACGGTCTGGGGCAGGGGGTGGATAAGTGAGCATGGAGTACCTAGTCATCCCACTAAGCCAGGAAGGCAGCTGAGAGGAAGACATGAAAGCAGCTGGCCCGTGATTCATTCACTCTCTTTAATGGAGGAATAAATATCCTTGGGGAATAGAAAAGGAGGCAGGTGACTGGGTCTTATCCCCTTGTCAATTGAACCTTCAAGTAAATAGACTAAGACAATTTGTCAGGAGGAAGAGATAGTATCTGTGTCCTCAGCTAAAGAATTGCTTGTACTAATAGCACCCAGAAGCCAGGAGACATGATTTCCTACAGAATGTCCCAGAAAAGTTTTATGACTCTCTGAAGGACAAAATGGAATATTTCATAATTTAAATGTACTCCCTGGATGAGGAATCCTGTGAATCTTACTTGGAAACTCCATCTATTCCAAATTATTATTATTATTATTTTTAAAGATTTTATTTAATTATTTGACAGAGAGAGAGATCACAAGTAGGCAGAGAGGCAGGCAGAGAGAGAAGGGGAAGCAGGCTCCCTGCTGAGCATGCGGGGCTCGATCCCGGGACCCTGAGATCACGACCTGAGCCGAAGGCTGAGGCTTTAACCCACTGAGCCACCCAACCCAGGCGCCCCTATTCCAAATTATTATTGATGTGGGAAAGAAAGACCTGGAGGATGAGGCTTGAGGTCTCAGATGTCTCTCTGCTTCATGTGAGGCTCTTGATTGCCTTAAAGTTATTAGGAAAGTTTGCTGTTGATTCCTACATCTGATCTGACAATCTTGTTCTTTGTGTCAACTCTATAACAACTATTAGGATACTATCAGAAAGTCAATTTAAAGAGGCTCCCAATGGGCAAAATGGAACAACTTGAAAAATTAGTAAGAGTAATCATTGCAATAGATCAAAACAAAACAAGTATGCTTAAATCCATGAATTACTCATGATCCTAAAAACAAAACCAACCAAACAAAAACTTCTCTGGTTACTTCAGTAGGATGTTATCCTTCCTTTGCTATACCTCAGGGTAATCATATAGTGGATGAGGGAATGTTTCTCGTTATAGAAGTGTTCCAATGAATATACAAAGAAGGAATGATAAAATAGCACCATCTTGTGATACCTAATAGAACAAGGCCGTCATCATCAGTGGCTGCCAACACAGCAACAAGAGACAACCAGAAGTATGTAACACCACCTATGAAGTACTCTTGCAAAATAATAAAATTAAAAAGCCCAAATTAACAACATCGTATAAAGCCTCTAAATCTGCCAATTTACCAAAAAAATATAGGGACAAAGAAACACGTTAAATGACCCCAACATTTCAGTCAGCAAATTGCAAGTCAAAAAAGCAATTCAGGGACAACCTATCAATCAAGAGAGACTTTAGAAGACCTCTCGACCGGCTGCAATGTACGGCCCTTATTTGGATCTGAATTCAAACAACAAATGACAAAAAACAAAACTCATAAAATAAACAGACTCTTGGTGAAGTATGAATGCTGACTTGATATCTTATGTCAAGGAATTATTAATTTTTTAGATGGGATAATATATGATATTGTGGTTATGTTTTTTAGTTTAATATACATAATTATTATTTTTTTAAAGATTTTATTTACTTATTTGATAGAAATCATAAGTAGGCAGGCAGAGAGAGGGGGAAGCAGGCTCCCCGCTGAGCAGAGAGCCCGATGCGGGGCTCGATCCCAGGACCCTGAGATCATGACCTGAGCCGAAGGCAGAGGCTTTAACCCACTGAGCCACCCAGGCGCCCCAATATACATAATTATTTATAGATGAAATGATATGGTATCTGAGATTTAAAGTAATCCAGTATAAAACAGGATGGCACTGGTAAATTGGCCTTTTTGATGGCTGTTTAAGTAAAATGATGGGTAAATCAGGTTCGTTATATATTTCCTTTACGTTTGTATGATTCAACTTAAATTTAACTTAAACACTGGGTGTTGTGCACATAAATGACTGCAGGGGGGTTAGGGTAGAAACACAGGACCACTTAGGACACTATTGCAGAAATCAGACACTAGATGGCGCTATTACTGGGGGCTGGGGAAGAGGGGTTGGATTCTGTGTATATTCTCAAAGTAGAGCCACATGATTTTCTGATGGATATTATATGACATGTGAAAATATTCTTATTATCTGTAGCTGGAGTTTAAAAAGTCATCATACATTCCTTTTGTAGTTTTTCTATCTTGTTTAAAATTTTTAAAATGAGCTTACTTATTAACCGGAAAAAGTAGATTTGTTTGTTCTCAAGACAATAACAACAATTACTGAGAAAACAGTAATTCAAAGTCATTGTTATCTTTGAAAGAATGGGATAATATGGGGCACCCAGGATCCTGAGCCCCCTGCATCGGGCTCTCTGCTCAGCGGGGAGCCTGCTTCCCCCTCTCTCTGCCTACTTGTGATCTCTCTCTCTTTGTCAAATAAATAAATAAAATCTTTAAAAAAAAAAAGAATGGGATAATATATTTGGGGGCTATGATTTAGAGAATAAAGGCCCACAATCTCATCTAAAATCTTTGGTGCCAGACGTTTCACAATTCAGAAAATTTCAGATTTTAGAAACATAATACACAGCACGTGGAGTCTACTATGTACTCCTCAAACAGGGTCTGGGGAAATTCTCTTTAACTAAATGCATTAATATTTCTGCAATAAAACATACAAATATTCATATTAAGCAAAATAAAGATCATAAATGGTCTTACATCAGATCAGGTTAGGCTTATTATCAATTGAGTTTGGAGCTGAACTTAGGAAAACATCTTTCGGTTCTCAGAATCTTTTAGATTTTGGCACTGCACATAGGGATTTCAATTCAGGTTGGCATACATTTATTTAGTACCGATTATGTGCCCCTGATCTCAAGGGCCTTATACACCATGCATTGAAGCAATAAATCAACAACTTTAGTAGAATGTGGGGACATTCAGGCAGTGGGAACAAGAGAAAGACATAAGGTTGTTATGAGTGGGCTGTGTTCAGAGAACAAAGTAGTCCAATTTAATTTGTTCTGTTTGAAGGAATGTTTAAGTATATTCTAATAAAGTAGGCAGCTGATGTTTGAAAGGTTGTATTTTGTCATGCTTCTTTAATCATCAGCATGGTACTTTTTATGAGTAGTGTGTGTGTGAGTGTGTGTGTGTGCGCACGCACACCAGGGCAGGGAGGTGGGGGGTAATATTTCAAAGGTTAGGACCATTGGTGAGGCCTCAGAGAATTTAACGCTCTGGCTAGTAAGTAGCCAGAAAGGCTCTCTGCATCCTTAATGCACTCCTGGATGACTAAGAACATTCTGTGGGCTGGGCCCATTCAGCATGAAGACTTTGAGACAGTTTAGCAGCCTCCCCTCTTCCATGGAAGGTACCACGGTATACCACGTAAGCAACCAGCTTTGGGGACCCTTTACTCAAACCCTACAAGACGAGGACTACACTGAGGCAGTCTACTGAACTGAGTTCTGTTTCTTTAGGAAGCCATGAGAATTTTCTAGCACTGTAAAAGGAAACTGCCACTAAATCCTTAGTTTCATTGAACATGATGAGTGGTTTCAAAGCTTAGTGAGATTTCAGGTAGGACAGGCCACCCCTGGAAGACCATTTGGGCAGGAGCTGCTCTTACGTATCAGATGACAGAGTAGACTCGTTACCTCAGTAAGAAAGGGGTTCAATGACATTTTCACAAGTGCCGCGTTTCCAATCAGCTAGAGGATAAAGTCTCAGGGTTGGCTTCGGTCATGATGGAGGGAGCGGGAGGGAGAAGGATGGTGCTTGGCTGCAGGGCGGCCATCGAGGTGCTGCCAGCCCGAGAAACGACACAGGCAGCAGGCTAGTCTCACCCCGATCCAGCTGCCGTCAGGACCCAAACTGGAGCCTGTTTTACAACCTCAAGGGTTCTCGGGCGCTGTGGTTTCCAGGTTCTAGAAGGACACCGGTTGGTTTCCAGCTGGTGTTCATCCAGGATGGCTGAGACTCACTCCCCGCCTCCCTCCCATGGCCATCAGGAGCATCACGTGTCATGACATGTCACACGGCCAGCTGCCTGTCAGGAAACTGAGCTCAAAGAGATGGATGGGACCGGCTTTCGAGGCCGGACAATCTGGGTTCCAGTCTATCCTTTTTCAACGTCTTTTTTTTTTTTTTTTTAAAGATTTTATTTATTTATGTGAGAGAGAGACAGTGAGAGAGAGCATGAGCAGGGAGAAGGTCAGAGGGAGAAGCAGACTCCCCGTGGAGCTAGGAGCCCGATGCGGGACCTGATCCCGGGACTCCGGGATCATGACCCGAGCCGAAGGCAGTTGCCCAACCAACTGAGCCACCCAGGCATCCCTTTTTCAACGTCTTGATGTGAGACCTCTGGAAAACACTTTTAACTTCTGGTTAAAACTTGTAAAAAAAAAAAGGGGGGGGAGAGGGATACGTACCTCAGTTTTGGGAGGATGATTAAATAAGACAAAGTAGAGAACCTCTTCCCAGCGGCCTATAGTGATTCGAATTCCAGCTCTTTGACTCAAGGGCCTGCAGTGTTTCCACACTGTCGTCATTGTTCTATTTGAGGAACGCCTCTTGGTGGCCGGACTAGGATAACAGTCACGTTCCCCTTCAAACCTTGGTCACAGGGGTCAGTGCCATAAACGTTCACTACCTTACTCTGTGGGCCTCTGGGGACTCGGGGTCAACAGCAGCAGCAATTAATATATGGCCTGACTCCCGGGGAGCAAGTACGAGGAGAAAATACTTGAGAATAAGCTCTGATGCTTACTTACCACTTCACGCTTTTCCACTTCAAACCAGCGGGAAATTCCAGGTAAACTCTGCACCAAGTATAACGATGTTCTCTCCACCCAGAGACTCTACGGAATACAAAACAAATTAAGTCCCCAAGTGTCCCTTTGTTCTAGTTACTGAGCTATGACTAACGTCAGCCATTCAACTTGGTCAGGTTTGCTTATTTCTGTAGGCTTTTCTTTAGTATCGCTTCAGCACGTGTAGGCAATCCCTTCATACTTGAGAAGCTGTCACAGTAAGATACCACTGACGCCGTGTTAATCATTCCCATTCTGTGTTGTTGGACACTTTTTCCTTCGTGGACTCCATGGTCTACTTCAGACAGCAAGCTTAAAATAGAGTAACAGGCCATCATGTTATTTCCTTTGCTAGTTCTTTCAAATTCCAATTTAAACCCGCTTCACTCCTTAAGGTCTTGCCGTTTTTCTCTGTAATGGGTAATAGCATCAGCTAGTCAACACAGGTTTAGAGTAATGACATCCTCACGGAGGAAGGGTCCTTGAAGAATCAGGTAGCTCCATCTTTCTATTTTAAAGAGGAAGAGGCTAAGCATCAAGGAGGCAATGTGACCCGCCTGGGGGTACATTCTAGTTCCCAGGCCCTACCTACTAGAACTTCTGACCTCCTCACTGTGCCACATTTTCTCATGTCCATTTCAACTGCCATCATCCAGGAGAATCTGGATTTAAAGAGCCGAGGCTTCCCCTGACAAGGAGAGCACCCCTCCCCCCCATGACACGTGAAGCCACAGCTGCCTTGGTCTTTGCTAAGAGCCGCTGTGGACGACAGATTTCTCTTCTGTCAAGCACGTTTCTGTGTCTATGCTTCATTTTTCTCAAGAGGATAATAAACTTCACAAAAAGCCCTGAAATAGTGCCACTTACTCCAGAACAACAGAAAATGGGAGGATTTCTTCGTGTCAGCCACAATATACTGAAATGAATATGGCAGAGTCCCTGTGACAGCAGTGACGGTGGTGACAGGGAGGTGAGCGGCCAGGGAAGGGCTCAGGGCAGAGAGAAAGGAATGCTTGCGGTGCTGGGGGACAGCAGAAGGAAGCAGGCAGGCACAGCAGCCGGTGGGAGGAGGACAGCACTTCTCAGAGGAGGTGACACGTGAGCGGAATGCTGAAGAGTGAGTAGGAGTTTGCCAGGCGGAGGGAGGGGGGAGCGCAGCAGGCAGCAGGAAGCAGCCCGCGCAGAGGCCCAAGGAGGCGGCTGGAGAAAGGGAAAGGGCGCGGCAGGAGATGGAGAAGAGAAGTTCAGGGTCGCTGGAGCCCAGAGGGAGGGTGGGTGAGTGGGCTGTGGCGCAGATGAGGCTTCTGGAAGGGTGGTTTGGTGCCAGATGCCGAGGGCTGGAGGCACAGGAATAAGGAGCCAGATTTATCATTATTTTCTAGGGGGATTTCTATACCACTGATAAAGTGATGGGCATAAGGAAATGTGCTGCAGCAGAAAGTACAAAAGAGAAGGTACTAGAAGGGTGGGTCATAGTGTAGGGTCTCCGGGTAGTTAGAGTGTGCCTAACTCCAGTGGATCTCACACTTTTTATTCAGTGACAACAACTGCAATGAAAACTCTATCATAAACTAATGATCGTTCACTGGTTTTGTAGGACACAAAGAAAAATGCAAGTTTCCGAAAGGACTAGAAAGTGATCACGGATCTTTTCAATGACATCCCAGTACTGTCTTCCAATAGTTTCTTTGCCTTAATAGGTAGCCCATCAGACCTCCTTGCACAGAGGCCTCTCTGTGCTGAGGCCCATTGTGACACTGCAGAATGGCCCCGGCTCCCCTTCTGATCACTGTTACCAAGGAAAGAAGAGATAACGTGTCTGTGGCACAATGCCCCAGGAGGGCCGTGAGACAGCCCGAGAGAGCTCCGGAGGGCAAGGCTTATTACAGCTACTGAGAACGGACGACTCAGCACATGCAGGGAGTCTGTGGTTTGCTTTCACTCCCTGTCTTCTCAGAAGTCCTACTGACACATCATTCTGTCACACACAAGAAAAAGCGGAAGATCGCACGGAAATCTTCCACTGAAACAGCAGTCTACCTAACTGCCCCGTCTTAGAATCTTCGTTCCCGTCGTTAAGCATTTTGTACTCACCGTGGACTACTGTGTAGGAGAACAAATATCCTGCAGTCCCCAGGGTTGGTTCAACATGATTGAGGGGCAGGACCAAGCTCAACTGTGACCTCTCAAAGACTGGTCTGAGGGCTACCAGCGCTGTCACAAAGAAGCTGATTCCAGGCCTTCCTCTCAGACCTGAGTCAGGATTCCTGAGCTAAGAAGTCTGCTTGGTGAGAAAAGCACCCCATGGCACTCTGATACACAGTTGAGTTTGAGATCAACAAGACTCAGTGATTTCTGGTCCCTTCTGCTCTATTCTGTGTAAACACTTATCATAGGGCTTGTTCCAAAGAGCTCATAGGAAACTGTATGTAATAAGAACTGCACAGTACCTTGAATTCATTTTCTTTATCTTTAGTGCCTTTGTGAAATGGTCTGTCATAGCGGAACTTCCAGATATGATTCACTTTATAGAAACTTTTGATGTTGTCCGGGACACCCTCTCTCTGCAGGACCTCCTGGCTCTCCGGGATGGGAGTCACCGCATAGATCTGCAAATCTAGGATTAAAAAGTCAAGGAGGAAACCCGACTTGGCAAACGCCATGGAAATCCGGCTTGAGCTGAGCTGTGGCAGAGAACAGAGGATGGGGAACAATCTGGTGTTTCCATTGGGCTGAAGTCATTTAAAAAACTGGCAAGAAGGTGCCAAGAACTCAGTTCATAACAAATCATTTCTCAAACTACAGTTTCAGCTAGGTGATTCTGACAAAGTATCTGGTTAAAATGCCTATACCTTGTGAATTTATTTATCACTGATTTTTTTTTCTTTCTTTTCTTGTGGGGGGTGGGTGGGAATGGCTTGGATCTTAGGCACTCAGAATTGTATTATTCTAATCCTTGTTTAAGAGACACTCTTATCTTTAGTCCATGCATGGTCCCTCTTAATTAACGTTTGTAAAATCATGTAGAAATACCCATGCGACCATGACCAAAGACAGTAACCAGTTCTGATAGTCATTTATATTTACTTTTGTGATGCTCTGTGCCTCCAGCCTTCCCACACTGTGGTCTCCCCCAAATCTTGTACTGATAAGCAGAGTGTCTTTATAGTTGATATTTAAAAAATTACCTTAAAAGGGGTATCACAAGAATCACTGAACACTACATCTAAAACTAACTGATGTACTATATGTTGGCTAATTGAATTTAAATAAAAAAAAGGGGTACCCTATTTACTTGTATATTATGCTCTTCTCTTCTCATTCAAAGAAAGATAGCAAAATCTTTTCCCGTAGATAATTTCTTGCTTCTGTTGCATTTTATTTTCTACTTTGCAATGGTATCCATAATTATCAATGGGAGTTTCTTGTCTTCTTCCAGATCTTAAGTTTTGGGAAAAGACAAAAGCATTCACAAAGGAGTGCTGGGGTGAATTCCCTTTGTCTCCAGTGCCTGGGTAATTTCAGTTGAGTTGTTTATATTTAGATAATGGAAGTGTCAATTATACAGCAATCATCAAAGGCTGTCCAAAATGCCATGGCCAAGAATTCCCCAAAGGTACTAAGGTACCTCCTTCTCTGCACTTCCTTCAGAATAAAAACATCAAGGGAAAAGGGAGTGAATGATATGTGCCAGTAAATATAATGCTATTATTTCCTCCAATTGAAGCACTTTTCACAGGATATGTTGGAGGAAAATTATTCTAAGGGAAATCACCAAAAGGATCTTTCAAAGCAGTGTGGAGACAGAGAAAGTTTTAACTAAAAGGAAAAAAAATTCTTTACCTGAATCCTTAAGGGATTTCCTTTCAACTGACACTGTGACAATTAACTAGAACAATCCTGTTCAGAAGGAGCTAAGCTAAAATCAAGATGAGTGAGAACGAGGGAGAGTGACAACACTACAAAGGGGCCAGAGGCTGAACAACCTTGTAGGAAAATGCTCTGCAGCTAACGGCCTGTGGCTCTAACTGCAACGAAGCCCGTCTAGGTGTGGATACACTGAGCTTCTGCCTGGAAGATGGTCTCGTCGGGCTGGTTGGCATGCTGCATGGCGATGGCGTGGGGGAATTCATTCAGCATTCTCTGCTGGAAGGCCTCCAGCCTTTCATAGTCATGCCCTCGACACACAAACTCCTTATTCTGGGGGCGAAATAAACAAAGAAACGAGAGCCGTGTAAGTGAGTGCGTCAATCACAGAAGGATGCCAAGAAAGAGGACCCTGGCAGGAAGTGAGCACATGCCTCACATCCATACACTGTAACAAAAAAACCCCAAAACCAGTCAGAAAGGGGCACCTGGGTGGCTCAGTGGGTTAAGCCTCTGCCTTCAACTCAGATCATGATCTCAGGGTCCTGGGATCAAGCTCCGCATCGGGCTCTCTGCTCAGCAGGGAGCCTGCTTCCCCCCTGCCTACCCCCCCCCCCCCGCCCCGGCCTACTTGTGATCTATATCAAATAAATAAATAAGATCTTAAAAAAAAAGTCAGAAAAATTTGTCCAGATATGAAAAATGCAGGGCCAGGATCAAGAGCTTCCTTCTCTACTGCTTTTGGTAGAGCCCCCACACCGTGCCACTCTTCCCGGTTCTTGTGCTAAGGTGTAAAGAGGCTTCGGATTCTCAGAGCACCAAAACACGAAACAAAGCAATCATGTTCCCTCTAAATGCTAATGAGCACGTGTGTTAAAGATTTTTTTTTAATATAAGCTGGGTATCAGAGTTTAGTGGATACCTTCTCAATATGGAGGAGAAGAAAGTAAATGCGATCTCCCAAAATGCATCTTATTGCATCCTTTATGAAGGCCATAGAGATGGGCCTCCACATGGGATCGTGGCAGGGAAGAAAGGAGGGCTGAGCCTGTTTGTATTCCTACTCTCAGCAGGCCTGGCACCGGAAACTCCTCTGCCATCACCAACTCAGCTCGGCTTCCTGTGGCCAAGAATCTTATTTACTGGCCCCAACTGAGATTTAGGATTTTCAGGGATTCGACAAATGTTGGACACATTTTTTTTTCCTGCTTTGTTTGTTCGTTTGTTTTGTAAGATGTGTAAGTACTCTGTGGGCTGGGACTGTCTTTCGTTCAGGTACAAATGGAGAAGGTTATCCTTGAGGTAGGCTAGCGAGATGGAAAGGCAGGCAGGTTTCTTTAAAGCCCCTCGCTGGTCAGGTCAGGCCAGGCAGGAGGGAAGTCGCTCCTGCAATGGTTATGACGTTCCAACAGCTGAAAATAGTCACTGAAGAGGCACTCTGCACACATCTCACGTAACCCACTAAACCTGAGAGGTAGTCGCTCCCATGTCCCGCCCCATTTCAGAATTGGGAACCGAGGATCAAGATCCTTCTGTACTTTGTCCACACGTACTGTATTCAGGATCAGGTGTGGGACCAAGGCCTGAGCTCTGCCTGCTGAATACGGCCGGTACTGCCAGGAAAAACTCCTAGTGGCTACTGGCACCGCACAAGGTTGTGGATGACATGCCCTGAAGGTCTTTAGGAGAAAAGGGAGTGGTTTGTGGTCTGGGGAGTGGGCTCTGAAAACCTGCTGCAATTCCTCACGAACCCCCAAATCACAATCCTCTGGTAACATAGGCGAATACAGACCACCTAGAAATCAGGACCCACCCCCACACAATCCCATGTTTAAGACTTTCTACACATAAAAGAAGGTATACCTTCTGATTCTATGCATTTTTTTTCTACTCAAAAAATAATAAATTTGCTTGATAAAATAAGACCCTGTACATATATATAATATATATATTATATATATATGGTGCATATTACAGAAGTAATAATATGGTTTATTTGGATATACCAAATAAATAAATCCGAGTACTCGGATTTATTTATTTGGTATATTTGGACATACCAAATAAATATCTGAGTACTCTAATAACTGCAACCTTTTTAAGGCAATGCTTACATATTACAGCGGTGTATAAAATCAGGGTTTACTCTAAGCATATAATTATTCAACAGTGTTAGAAAGTCATTCTAACATAAATTTGGGGACTGATACTAGAGTTGTCAAGAAATGAAAAGGAATTAAGCATTTTCCCCATCAATACATTTTTTTTCATCACTCTTTGAGATACAATTCACATCCCATACAACATACCCCTTTGAAGGTTTTTAGTATATTCACAGAGTGATAGTTCACCACTGTCGAATGTGAGAACATTTTCATTACCTCGAAGAGAAACTCGTACCCATTAGCGATCACTCCCTGTTTCCTCCACCATCCCCCCCAAGCCTCTGACACCACTAATCTACTTTCTGTGTCTATGGATTTGCCCATTCTGAACATTTCATACAAATGGAATCATACGACATGTAGTCTTTTGTGACCGGCTTCTTTCACTTAACATGTACTTAAAGTTCGTCCACTTCGTAGCATATGTAAGTACTTCATTCCTTTCTTATTGCTAAATATTCCACTGCATAGATATACCATATGTTGTTTATCCATTCATCAGCTCATGGATATTTGGGCTGCTTCTAGTTTTTGGCAATAGTGAATAATGTTGCTATGAACCTTTGTGTACAGGTCTTTGTGTGAACGTATGTTTTCAGTTCTCTTGAGTATATACCTAGGAGTAGAATTGCTGGGTCACATTAGTTAATACTTTAATTTTTTAAATTGTCTTCTTCTTTTGAAAAGGAAATACATATCTATGGTAAAAAAAAGAAAACCCAAACAGTAGAGAGCATACAGTGAAAAGTAAATCTCTCTCTCATCCTTGACCTTGGTCATTCTCCTGAGACAAATCACTACTCAGATATTCATTCTGTGCATAAAGAGAATGTAAATTTTTCATGAGGGTAGAAAAACTACTTAGATCATATGCTTATATAAATGTATTAATTTACTGCAACTTGAAAAATTATTGTGGAATTGATCAATAAGGAAATTTTTAATGTTGATACTCGCTTGTTTTTATATTGAAGGGCAGACGAGAATCTGATTTCCTAAAAAGAGGTCCAGCCCCATGATTCCGAAGGATGTGGTGCCCTTTAGGAACCAATAGAGGTGACCCTTTTCTTCATTTTGATGCAAATGCCATCTAGAAAAGCTATTTTGAAAAGACTCATAACATAGGTTGATTTATTCTAATTGATTTTGTAATAAAATTTATTTTATTAGCCAATTCAGTTTTCTACTTTGCTAAATTCCCTTTAAAATTGTAGCTCCTAAACTACTTCTGATTTTTTAAAAAACTTTACACTTTAAATTATCACAGTTTCATTTTCAAGATAAATGGGTCTAAGATACTTTACAGTGCGCTTGCTAGCTGAACTCAGAATTTGATCAATATGACCACATTATGACTACAGTATGACTTTTGTGGGCCCCTTTCTCTATAAAAATGTATTAGGGCGCCTGGGTGGCTCAGTTGGTTGGGCAACTGCCTTCAGCTCAGGTCATGGTCCCGAAGTCCCGGGATCGAGTCCCACATCAGGCTCCCAGCTCCGCGGGGAGTCTGCTTCTCCCTCTGACCTTCTCCCCTCTCATGCTCTCTCTCTTTCTCTCAAATAAATGGATAAAATCTTTAAAAAAAATGTATTAAAAATCATACTGAGAGACTAATTTGATAGAGGGACAAATAAATACATAATAATCTAATGTATAACATACAATTTAATATATAACACGTTCTTCAACCAAAAAAATTCACTTTTTTCTTCTGATCTTTAAAAGAAATTAAAATACTTTTGTAGGCAATATGATGATTTGTAAACACTGTACCCACTATATGTAACGGCTCAATTAGCCCTGAGTATGATGAGGAAGAAAAACTCAGCTTTTACTTTGCCTGATTTTGAGCCGAGACAGAAAGGGGGTGTGCTGCACCAGAGTCACATCTGGACCCTCCTGTGGGGTCTCCAGCCCTCTGCGCTAGACTGTCCCCCTTCTACCCACCACGGGGATCCTGGCCATGTACACTGGGCAGGGGGTTGCTGATGACAGCCCCAGCCTAGAATGTCCACTTTCAAAACTCAGTCTTTCAAAGTCAGCAAGTGTTCTAAACCTGCCTCTGTTTTTGATGCAGAATCAAGCTAGCCTCTGTCCTTGGGTCTATCTGCAGTCAGCTTTGTGACCATGTACACCATCATGCAGATTCCCTTTTACCCCAACAAGGAGACTTTACTCATGTCTGCATGGCACTGAAATACATGGTCATTTCAATCAACCTGTCATTTGAGTGTGTGCTCGATGTAACACTAAAATGAATTTTTGATCTATAAAGAACTTCTTAAACTCAACACCCAAAGAACAAATAATCCGATCAAGAAATGGGCAGAAGATATGAACAGACATTTCTGCAAGAGGACATTCAAGTGGCCAACAGACACATGAAAAAGTGCGCAACATCACTCGGCATCAGAGAAATACAAATCAAAATCACAGTGAGATACCACCTCACACCAGTCAGAATGGCTAAAATTAGCAAGTCAGGGAACGACAGATGTTGGCGAGGATGCGGAGAAAGGGGAACCCTCCTACACTGTTGTTGGGAATGCAAGCTTGTACAGCCACTCTGGAAAACAGTATGGAGGTTCATCAAAAAGTTGAAAATAGAGCTACCCTATGACCCAGAAATTGCACTACTAAGTATTTACTGTAGAGATACAAATGTAGTGATCCGAAGGGGCACATGCACCCGAATGTTTATAGCAGCAATGTCCGTAATAGCCAAACTATGGAAAGAACCTAGATGTCCATCAACAGATGAATGGATAAAGATGTGGTATATATACACAATGGAATACTATGCAGCCATCAAGAAAAACGAAATCTTGCCATTTGCAATGATGTGGATGGAATTAGAGGGTATTATGTTAAGCGAAAATAAGTCAGTCAGAGAAAGACAAACATCATATGATCTCTCTTATATGAAGAATTTGAGAGGCAGGGCAGGAGGTCGTGGGGGGGTGAGGGAGGGAAATGAAACAAGATGGGATCCGGAAGGAGACAAATCATAGGAGATTCCTAAACTCATGAAACAAACTGAGGGTGGCTGGAGGGTAGGGAAGGTAGGGATAGGGTGGTTGAGTTATGGACATTGGGGAGGGTATGTCCTATGGTAAGTGCTGTGAAATGTGTAAGCCTAATGATTCACAGACATGTACCCTGGGGCAAATAATACATTATATGTTAATAAAAAATTAATAAAATGAATTTTTGCCTATGGTGTTCGGATATTTTGGGCTCTAGATCTTTATTTAGTGTATATGTATATGCATCCATATATATACACACTTTATATGTAAATATATGAATAAACAAATACACATAAAACTTTCTAAAAGGGAGACAAGTTAATGATTATTAAACAAATGACGAAGTCCAATCTTTCTCTTCTCTCTCCTCCTCCAAGTACCCCCATCCTATATTTATTCATATGTGCCGGCGGTTAAAGCAAGATGCAGGGCAACGCAACTACCAAAGCATTTGTAACGCTGAGATTTAAAGTTTGTAATGAATTCGCTCAATTTTGAGCTCAATTCACTCCATACTTTCTAAAGTATTCCCGAAATTTCTCCTCAGTTACTTGGGGAGGTACATTTCCTCTTCCAACCTGTGTTTTCATATAAGTAAGTGTAAGTAAGATGTTATGCACTGAAGGGTTAAGGTAAGTCTTTAAGCATGTAACATAGGACTTGGCACAATGTAAAAATGGTAAGACCAGAGTCAAGTATTTTATGATCCACTAGGTACCTTAGAAGGTCTGGAAGATTTTTTTGATAGAAATAGTTGATAACACCAATAAATGGGATCTCTTGGCTGGGTGATATTTACCTTTCACAAAACCACTAACTGGGCTCTTCATGTGATTCTGGAGGGCGTTTCTACATGACTTGATACTGTGGTGTTTCATGTCGCCTGCAATGTCCCGCATTTGTCTCTACTGCTAACTCTATGGAAATCACAGACTGAAAAGAATAGTAAATATCAGTCCCACAGGGGAGCAGCTATACTTACCAAAGTCTGCTCATAAGATACAGTGCATTTAGAAATTTAGTAAGAAAAATCAAATCATTGTTTGAGAGCTTGGGAAATTATTCCAAACAAGGTATTCTGGATTTAGTACGGTGTCTGCACACTAAAAAGTTAAAGGAAAATCTCTTACTGTTCTAAAAGAACAAAATGTCTTCAAACATCTTAGTTTTCTTGACTGGGATCTCTATTTTGGAAGTATAACAACAAATTAAATAGTGTATTGACTTACTCTTAAGAAAAATGGAAATTTTTTCCCATAAAAGCCAACTCTGAAGAACTCTGGTTCGAGACGTTGCTGGTCCATAATTTTGTCATACAAAGAGGCTTCCATCATCTAGGAAAGCAGAGGAGAAGTTCTAAGAATTTTATCTCATCCTTCAGCTCTCCCTATTTCTAGAAGAGGATATTTCTTCTTTATAAAGAAGAACTTCATTATTGTTTTCAGTTTGCAGAAAAGAAGGTTTCATCCCCTTTCTGTGCTTTAAGGCAGGGATCAGCAAGCTGATCCTAAAAATGGCCAGAGAATAAAGAATATAGGCTTTTCAGGCCACAGGGTCCTGTCACAACTGCCCAGTCCTGCCAGGTCCACAGACTACCGGTTGCTGACCCCGCTTTTCAAGGATCAAGTATTGGAACATACTTAGATCAAGTATGTTCTCGCCAAAGAAAATAATTTCTATGCACAAAGCCTATCAAGAAAATGTCTTCTTCACAATTAAATGAAAATGAATGAACTATTAGAGGCCAAATATTTCTGGAGAATTCTAGTGCTAGATGTACTCACCTGGGGATCTGGTTCTCCTTGGTCATGGCAATTCAGGGCATTTGGAAAGTGCAAACTTGCACGGGTTGGACAGGGATAAACCAAGCCCAAGGAGACCCATCGTGCAAAGAGCTGTCTGGGCTGCAAGCTCTTAAGTGTGTCTCTGACAATGTTGGCACTGTGAAGCCCATAAAGCTTATGGTTTTCCATTCATGGTATTATCATCCCCAGGGTTTATAGAGAAAGACTAATATTGCTCTTGAAAACTTCTCCCCCTCCCCCTCCCCCCAGTAACAGCACCCCAAAGAGCAGTTGGCATGAAGTGTAATGTTTTGGGTTTATAAAAATCGGAGTGACTATGGTACCCAAGGGCTCTCCCGGGTAAGCGCTGTAACCTCGCTTCTGTTACGGGGGTATATGCCAAGAGAAGCACAGACATGTTTTTATATAAAACTGCAGTGCCCGCCAGAGCTGGCGTGATGGACTAAAGTTAAAACGAGTTTTGTGTGTGTTTTTTTCTCTTTGGTTTTCATGTTAGGAGAAACATTGATGAACTTCTGGCATGAAATAGTACACCGGCAACAAGGACCAGTTCCTGCAGGCTGAGTGAGTTTACTTGTGGGGTATGGGATTTTACGAGCTGTTAAAGGTTGACAATATCATCTCATAAACCACTACCTCAGAATTAAAAGGCAACATCATAATCTTCTTCCTATCTTAGAAACCCTGAAGAGCTTAAGTGTGATGAGAGGACACAAAATGTTCATGGATCTGAAGAGTAAGGACTCAGAGAGCAAGAGGGACCCATCTGAGCCTGAAAGAAAACATTTGGGGACATTTCCATGTTCAGGGACACGGAATATTGAACTCCCTGAGCTCCTGGGTACTAAGACCTTGGTTACTAGCAAATAACACGCATTGCTGAAGCTAAAGAGAGGTGATATCTATAGCATTTAGCCCTGAAGGAGTTAGAAATGGATCAGCTAGCCATGTTTACTGTTTTGTTGTGCAGATTGTGGGACTATGAATGGTACATTGTGGTAGAGATCTGCGTTCAAGTGAGATTCTCTTTAAACAGTATGGAGACTTCTCCTCAGTAAACTAAAAGAATCAATCATGGATTAGACTGCACATTTCCGACGTGATGTTTAGAAGAGATCAAAGGCTCACTTCCGTGTACTAATCAGAAGCATTTGCTATTTCCCTGTATAAACAGCTGAGTAAGCTGAGAAGCAAGAGTTCTCTTAAAAAAGCTTTCTGCAAGACAGGTCGAGATGATCACAAAGTTAATTTTAACAGAATGATATTGGAAAGTTAATGAAAAACGGTGCCATCGCCTGATTAGCATGCATCCAGGTTCCTTACCCTCATCTTGCTCAGGTTTCTGTAGTCGTAATAACTCTCATACTGTTCCGCTATCTTCCGGCACAAGATGATGCCGTTCTCCCAACACTGTGGACAAATGAATGATACAAATGCTAACGATTCTGCAACATTTACTCATTTCCAACCAGAGGACAGGGTGGGACTGCTTTCACATCATCAAGCCTTACTTCTTAATCTTTATAATCTACCTTTAATAGTGCCACTGCCACGTTAAGCTTGATAACGGCATGCAATTAACATGTAAGTTATTAAAAATCTTTAGGAAGAAAGAAAATATAATCCACCACAACAGGCATGAACATACGGTGCGGAAACATTTTCTGATGTCATTTCAGAATCATCATCTTGAAATAACTACAGTTCCACAATGGCCAAGTGGATAAATAAACGGCCCTCGGTGCTAAGGAGGGAATTACCACTGACCCCTAAGGCCCAATTATCCACAGCTGGCATCCTGGAGTCCTTGCTTGGCTCAATTGCACTTGTAAATTGTGAGGATCTAACCCAGCTGGTTACTCTCAGCAGAAATGCAAAAATTCTTTCATCTAGCCCAAGTGTCAGCAAACTTTTTCTGCACAAGGCCAGACAGTAAATAATTTGGGCTTTGTGGGCGACACAGTCCTTGTCACAACTACCCAACTCCACCATTAAGGCAAAAAAGCAGCCACAATGAATAAGCGTGTCTGTATTGCAATAATGCTATCATATAAGGACACCAAAAAGTGAATTTCATGTAATTTTCACCTGTCAGATATTCTTTTTCTTGCATTATCTTTCAAATGCTTAAAAATGTAAAAGCAGTTCTTAGAATGTGGTTGGTCCAAAAATGCTGGGCCACACTTTGTAACCCTTGATCTCGCGAAAGCCCCTCAGAAGGGCCAAGATAAGCTGAACAGAGATTTTATAATGGCTTATCCTATAGATGGAAACTTTACCGGAGGAGGACACAGAGGCATTTCCTTGCTATTAATGTAACAAATGATATGTCAGGGTATTTAGATACATAATAAAGGAGGATAGGAAAGAGCCAATTTCCTTGCATCAAATTATGCAATTATGTTTTGTAAAAGGACAGCCACTGTTTGGATTTTAGTCTCCTGTTTAACCTTGACATTTTGGGAGATATATTTAAATCTAAGACACGTATCACCAAAGCATCCAAATGTTCAAATCAAATAAACAACTGGGGTCAGATTCTTAAGTTTTCCTAAAGGGTATTGCAAGACCTTGAGGAGGGAGTCAGGATGGAGTGAGGTAATGGGCTGAATGGCATCATCAGGTCAGTGAAGTTTTGCGACACCCTATGGAATCTCTTGAATATATGATGGGATGCCATAACATTCTTTTTTTTTTTTAAGATTTTATTTATCTATTTGAGAGAGAGAGAAAGAACATGAGAGGGGAGAAGGTCAGAGGGAGAAGCAGACTCCCCATGGAGCCGGGAGTCCGATGCGGGACTCGATTCTCGGACTCCGGGATCATGACCTGAGCCAAAGGCAGTCGCTCAACCAACTGGGCCACCCAGGCGCCCCAATGCGATAACATTCTTTAAACAAAGTCAGTTTCATTTATTTTCCCTTACCAAAAAAAGGCAGAATGCATGCTAATTTGGGGAGGTAGTTGAGGGTGGTAATGGTTTTTCAGAGAATCAAATACTTAGGTGTCAAAACCTCCAAACCAGTGTTTCTCAAAGTATGGCCCCAAATTTGTACACATTGCAATCTCGAGTCCTTGTTAGTCACAAAATCCCCTGCCTCGTGCCAGACATACCCAATCAGAATGTCTAGAGTTGCAGGCGCCTGGGTGGCTCAGTTGGTTGGGCAACTGCCTTCGGCTCGGGTCGTGATCCTGGAGTCCTGGGATCGAGTCCCTCATCGGGTTCCCTGCTCTAAGGGGAACCTGCCTCTCCCTCTGACCTCCCCTCTCATTCTCTCTCTTTCTCTCTGTCTCAATTAAATAAAATAAATCTTTAAAAAAAAAAAGAATGTCTAGAGTTGGGACCTGGGAATTTTAGCAAACTCTTGGGTGCTTTTAATGCACATTAAAATCTGAGGGTGCCTGGCTTGAGGAGATGGGCATGAAAAAAGTAGAAATGAAACATGACACCGACGCAACCACCTTGGGAGAGACCACAGGTGTGTAGGGCTACTTACTTTGCCTCGATCAAAATTCTGGATGATAGCAAGGTGCAGGTGCTCCTTGCGTTGCCACTCCGTCTGCATGGGGTAGGTCAGGAACTCCCGGAGAGGCCGATCCGACCACTCCAACAGCTCATCATATAACAGGAGAGTATATGCAGCCTCTGAAAGTCAAGTGGGAAGGCAATGATCAAGACAGAACCCCCAAAGAGCTTCCCCTCAAATGGGGCTGGTTTGGGGCCGACTGGAAAAAACATTTTTTGAATTTCGTGATAATGAAGAAAAATGTTCAGAATATATGCAAGAGCCAGTTCATGAGTGATGACTTCCCCCTGTCCCTACCGCTCATGCTCTCTCCCTTTACAATAAATAAATAAACCTTAAAAAAAAAAAAGATGTAATAGTAACTTTTAACATAAAATCAATAAAAGGTCATCCTTAGTCTTCACTCATTTGCCTTAACAGTAACTACGTGTAAAGCTCCAAGGTAGCAAGTTAAGTGCTATTACCACAATGTGGTCATCTCAGTGTGTAACATGCAGTTTTAATAAGAAAGGCCTGGGTCCCTATTACTTTTCTCTTGTCTCTTTCTTATGAAAGTCCTGTGAGGCTCTGGCCTTTTTTCTTCGTAATTACCTTTGGCGAGCTTAGTCTCCTGGCTTCAATAACTGCAAAAGCTTTCATACCCCACCAGCAGTCTCTTATTCCCCTCTGTTCAGTTTGCACACTGTTACCAGTCTGATCTTTCAACCACAAAGGATCGTATTCCTCCCCTGATTCCAAGTAGCCGGTGACTCGCAGCAGCTAACAATGAATGTAGGTTTCCGAAAGGGACAGAGAAGGCTGGCCACGATCTGGTCCCTACCAACCTCTGCTCACATTTCCCAGTGTCCCTCCACACAGTACATGTAAGAAGGAGCTCCCTGATGTTTCTCCTGAGAAGCCTCCATGGCTGGAGCCCCTCGACACCATCATCAGCTTCTGCTGAATGAAACATGATGCCTCCTGATCTGGAGGCAGTGGTACAAAAAGCTGCCCACACAGGGACGGGCACCTTCTGTTTAACGGGTACTAGCCAAATTCTATCTTGTGGAAGGTGAATGTGATGCGGACAGAGGAGAGTATCTGCCAATGGGCACTGGTTAACTGGGTGGGCGCAGAAACCAAGCTGAATGGCCACGCCGTAGGTTGCCATGGAAGACTGCTTTTGATGGGACAAGAATGATAATAATAACAATTGTCAAATGGGCGCTGGATCTGAATAGCTTTCTAGTTTTCTGAGACCCCCTGAGATGACTTCCTGATCTTTAATTCCTCACGTAGCCTTATAACAAATGCCAAGCGTCTAAGAAAGCCCTATGTATGTCCTCGTTCTTCTATGCGAATAGTCCATGGTCCCCTTCATTTACCACAGAGGTGACACCTGCAGCCCCTCACAGACCACTCCTTCAAGCTTTGGCCCTGCTCTGCTGAATAGCTCCTCTTTCTCTTAATACACAGCTCTGGAATGATCGCTTTTGTCTCTCAGATTTCTTTTGTGTTCCCCCCCCAATACCTGAGATTTCAAAAAATACCCTTGCGACTAATCATTTCATAGTGAAAAGGATGAGGAGACCAAGCAAACCCCTTCCCCCAGCTGAAGCCTTCAGGGGCCCACAGGGAGTGACTGAAAGGGAATGTACTTCGTGCCACTGGGCTGTACACTTAAAAACAGGTAAGATGGTAAATTTTGTGTTATATATATTTTACCATAATAAAAAAAAATTACAAGGGTGGGGGGCAACAAAGTATTTTTAGTCCATCTCAACTGCTTTCCAAATCATGCTTCCCCTGGGGGGGTCCAGGGACCAGGGGTAGATGGGGAGTGGGTGTGCCGCCACGGAGTCTGGGAGGACAAGCAGGGATTGGCAAGGCATCAGAAGAACGGTGACACAGAAGAGCGTGGAATAAATGACACCTGTCTCGGAATCTGATTCAGAAAGAGGATGATGTCTCTCAGTGGTCAACGGTGTGTGTGAGGAAGTTAGAGAAACTTTTCTCGAAAGCAACCAGATATACCTTTGAGGTGTGACCGACATAGGAGACTACTAAGGCTGAAATTAAGCACATTAGCAAACGGTAGATGTTTTATTGCAATACAGCGGATGTTTGTACTTCTGCATCTTAGGACTTTCTTCAGTATGTACTGAAGAGAAAAGAATGACTCACATCCCAAATTTCCAGCCATTTTTAAAAAAGTATTTAGAATTCTCAACAAAAAGCACCGCTGCATAACTAAACGTGGGCCATCTCGCTCTGTCATCGTGACAAGGGTACAGTGAGGACACCCACATGCGACAAGAAAAAAACACAGGAGACTAGGCATGACTTAGGAATCGAGAGCACTGTCACAAAAGGCCGCAAAGGGTTAAAACCATTTAAACAGAATCCTCTAAAGATAGAAAAGTTTCCCCATTAATTTCACTTTCTTCAAGGACACACACAAATGAGGACAGAGGAGTGACGAGTACAATGTGCCGGGGAGGAGGACTTCTTATGACTTTGGGGAACATAAATACTGCAAGTTCAGTAAACAAATTAAAGAAAGCCAATTTGCCCATTTCTAAAATATAATCAGACTGATCTGGACTCTGTTCCACAAAACAGTTACATAGCTGGAAAAGCTTGTCCTTAGTTCCCTCCCTCATTTCTTTTTTAATGGACTTTAAAATAACTCCACTAGGTGGTTTTCACAGCTATAAAAAACAGCTCAAAATGTGGCTACTAACTACTATAAAATAAAAATGGTCATTTAAACTCTCAGACAACATACCTCCAAAATCTTAGTCTATTTAATCAAAACCATCAGCACATCTGTGTGAAGAGATACTGGGGCCTCCTCCATGATTCAGGAATTACCAATATTGAAGGAGAAAAATTTTCTGCAGATTTTAAAATTTAACTGAGTACATTTATTTGTGATGCATTTATTTAAATCTCATGATGCAGGGGTGCCTGGGTGGCTGTCACTTAAGTGTCAGGTTGTAGTGCAGGTCATGGTCTCAGGCCCTGAGATCCAGCCCAGTGTCAGGTTCCCCACTGGGCGTCAGGCCTTGACATGCTCTCTCTCCCTCTGCCCCATCCCCCATTGCCTCCATGCGCATGCATGTGCACGCGCTCGCTCTCACTCCCTCTCCCTCTCTCTAAAAAAAAAAAGAAAAAAAAATCTCACATTGCTGGGCACTAAAATGAAGAAAAAAAACATCTCTGTCTTCAAGGAATTCACCTTTTAACTGGAGATACTTCTATCTACCTATGTATACATACAAACACCCCCCCCCCCAAACATACCCCTTACAAAACTATTAAAAACAATGTGGTGAGGTGCCTGGGTGGCTCAGTTGGTTATGCAGCCACCTTTGGCTCAGGTCATGATCCCAGGGTCCTGGGATCGAGTCCCACATCAGTCTCCTTGCTCAGTGGGGAGCCTGCTTCTCCCCCTGCTTGTGCTCTCTCTCTTTCTGACAAATAAATAAAATCTTAAAAACAAAACAACAATGTGGTAAGTGCTTTAATGAAGCCTGAAAAAGGTGCAATGGAAAAGGAATTGGAACCATGAACTCAGCCCATGGGAGAGGGGTGGGGGGTGGGGCATGGAGTTTCTGTGGGAAGGAAAAGGAAAAGAATTCCAGGAAACGATGGTAAAGACACATGCCCTGAAGGATGAAGACAGGGAATGCAGTCCAAGTGGTAAACACAGATATATAACACAGATAGGTGTTGGTTTGATCATGATGGACTTTGAATAAAGAGTTTGAACCTTTTTTTCTTTTTTTTTTGTAGAAAATACCAACTGAAAACAATTATATCAGCAAAAGGGGCTGGTGAAATTGTCTTAAAGGGCCAGACAGTAAAACATTTATAATTATAATAATTTATAATCTGGCTTACAGGCCATATGGTCATTGCAACTACTCAGTTCTGCATTTTGTAGGTGCAAAAGCAGCCACAGACAATGGCGGCATAAGTGGGTGTGACTGAGTTCTAATAAAACTTTCTTTACAAAGTCAGGTGGTTGGTCTGCAGGCTGTAGTTTCTGTCCCCTGCTCTGCTGCTAATTAAGAAACAGCCCACAGAGCGCCTGGGTGGCTCAGTGGGTCGAAGCTTCTGCCTTTGGCTCGAGTCATGATCTCAGGGTCCTGGGATCAAGGCCCGCATTAGGCTCTCTGCTCAGCAGGGAGCCTGCTTCCCCCACACCCTGCCTGCCTCTCTGCCTACTTGGTTCTCTCTCCTCTCTGTCAAATAAATAAATAAAATAGAAAGGAAGAAAGGAAGAAAGGAAGAAAGGAAGGAAGGAAGGAAGGAAGGAAGGAAGAGAGAGGGAGGGAGGGAGGGAGGAAGGAAGAAAGGAAGAAAGAAAAGAAAGAAAGAAAGAAAAAAAGAAAGGAAGGAAGGAAGGAAGGAAGGAAGGAAGGAAGGAAGGAAGGAAGGAAAGAGCCCAGGTGTGAGATGATGAAGGCCTAACTGAGGCAGCGTGAGTGGGAACAATGAAAAGGACATGGTTTTCAGAGATTGTTAGGAAGGGAAATCACCAGAACATAGTGACTGATTATTTGAGGCAATCTCAGAGATACCAAAGAGAACATCATGGTCTCCCCACTGAGAAAACAGTGATGCATTAATCTATACATTAATCAATAAACTGTAGCTAGAAGCATTATTTAAAATCTGGCTACACAAGGACCATTTCAGAAAGCTTTCTTTTATTTATTTTTTAAAAGATTTTATTTATTTATTTGAGAGAATGAGAGATAGGAAGAGGTCAGTTGGAGAAGCAGACTCCCCGCTGAGGAGGGAGCCCGATGCGGGACTCAATCCAGGGACTCCAGAATCATGACCTGAGCCGAAGGCAGTTGCTTAACAACTGAGCCACCCAGGCGCCCGAAAGCTTTCCTTTAAAGCTGGAGGAGGGGCCACAATCGAGGAGTTCCTGGGGAGAACAGTGTGGCAAAAGACTCAGATTTATAGTTCCTACATCCAGTTAAAGGGTTCTTTTCTGGTTATGATACAGTGAGCTCTCTGTATAGTATCTTTCCCCAACTAAAAACCCTAGGCAAGATAATGTAAGGCAACTCTTGGAGGACTCTGAAGAGTTAATAAGAGAAGGTGGGCAGAGTAAGAAAATCAATACTCAAAGAAGGACCATAAAATAGTGAGTTTGTGGCTTTTATTTTTTTGCCTTTCCTATCTCCTGGCTTTGCCGTCCTGGTCTCCTGGAACTACAAAGGGAAATGGACATAAAAAGCTCCCAGGAAAGCTCCTCTGGTCAGAGGACTGAGTAGAGGACCCTCCTGGAGTTTGGAGTCCTTTTGACCCTTCCAGTTTCCTGAGTCCCGGGAACACAGCACAAGGCTGCAGCACGCACAGTGTGGGCATCACTGGCAGGAGAGGCATCCAGGGGCTTTTTTATGTTCAGGTCTTGGCTCCCAGGAAGACCAGCTGTAGGGAGTGCATCACAGTGTAGGGAGGATCAAGTCTTGGCTTTGACTAATTTGCCTCCGATTAAGAGAGAGTGCTGGAAAAAGGAGCCCTTGGGAGATAGGAAAAGTGAGGAAGATCAAATACAGAAAGGGATTTCTAAATGTTGTGTATAATGTTCCGAGCTCACTTGCAAGCTTCATGTATACTGAACAGACCAGAATCAACATAACAAAGATTTTGAGACATCAACTATGGTACAGACCGCTGGTTAAGTCCCAGGCTCTCCCTGGGTGACATAGATGTAAGACAGACCGGAACAGTGTGGTGAAGGCTTTGAAAACTAAGCTGATAATGGAATCACAACCTTCAGAAGGTGGTTTAGGACTTGAGGTTTGAATCTAATTGGACTGTCTGCTGAAACAAACAAACAAAAAAACCCTCAACATTCTCCAGAAGGTTTCAACAGAACCCAGAGTCTCATAATACTCAAAATGTTCACAAAACAACCCCAAATGACTTGACACTCAAAGAAACAGGATAACTAAAAAAATTTCAAAGGGAAAAGGCAATTCACAGATGCCAACCCTGAGATTCAGTTGTTGGATTTACAGAAATACTATGAAGAAGCTATTATAACCACACTCCTTCAAGTAAAAGTGAACACTCTTGAACAGAAAGATATAAGTTCCCTACAAAGAAATGGAAGCTAAAAAAAAAAAAGAAAGAAAAAGAAAAAAAAGGAAAGGAAATTTTAGAAATGGGTAATACAGTACCAAAAAAATTCACCAGAAGGGCTCAGTAGCTGAATGGAAATGGCATAGAAGTCAACTGACTTATAAATGGATCAATAGAAATTATCTAACTTGAACAAGAAAGAAGAAAAATTGGAAAAAAAAAAAAGATGAATAGAGCCCTAAGAATTTACAGAATACCAAAAGGCCTAACATTCATGTCACTTCTAGTTCCGAAAGAGTATCAGTGCAGAAAATACATTTTAGAAAATAATGCCTGAAAACCTCCCAAATCTGGTAAAAGGAAGTAAGTCTGTAAATTCAAGAAACACCGTGGACCCAAACAGGATAATCTTAAAGAAAGCCATGCCCATATACATCATAATCAAACTGCTAGAAACCGAACATAAAGTCTTAAAAGCAATCAGAGAAACTTATACATTATACACAGGGACACAATTTAGGTGACTGCTGATCTCACATCAGAGACCACGGAGGCCAGAAGACAGCAGAGCAACTTTTTTCAAGTACTGAAACAAAAGAACTAGCCACCTAGAATTTGATATCCAGCAAATGTATCCTTCGCAGTTAAAGGCAAAATGGAGACATTCTCCGATGAAGGAACACAATGAGAATTCTTCATCGCTGGATCTACTTCTTTGTTGTTTTGTGTCTGAAGATTTTATTTATTTATTTGAAAAAGAGAAAGAGACAAAGAGAGGGAGAGAGAATCTGAAGCAGACTCCGCACTGAGCCCAGAGCGCCGAGCCCTATTCAGGGCCCAATCCCACAACTGTGAGATCATGACCCAAGCAGAAACCAAGAGTCCACTGCCCAACTGACTGAGCCACCCAGGCAACTCTCACCTGGATCTACTTTAAAAGAAATATGAAGACAGGGTCTTTCGGTTGAATAAAAAACAATAACAAAGAGGAACTGAGAACTCCCGTGAAGGAAGAAAGAGCAACACAAACAGTAAATATACGAGTAACTACGATTGACTATGTAATCCTCTAAATTCTTTAAAATAGGTACGACTGTTAACGTAAAAATTATGGCATTATCTGGTGGGGTTTTCAATGTATGCACACATAATACATAGGGCAACTACAACTTAATGTTATTTAACTTAAAGCCAACTGTCAGTAGATTCTGAAAAGTGAGATAGGTATTTTGTACTCCCAAAAGCAACCTCTAAAAAACAATGCCAAAAGATATAGTAAAAAACCCAATAAATTAAAATGGAGTACCTAGAAAAATAGATCCAATGGAAAATTTCCATTTCAAAGGACAAATGCTTGAGTCCTTAGCTCTAATTATACAAAGCAAAGGAGCGACCGTGTATGAGACACCAGTGTCCAGTCCACTCTCCCCCGCCCGAGCCAAAAGAGAATTACCTGTGAAGTTTTGCGCTTTGAGATGCAGATCATAGAGTTTGTGGATGTAGCGTATATACATCTCTTCCTTGTTTAGCTCGGTCTTATAGAAGTTCTGTAAAAAAGAATACAAGTATGGTTCGTTCCTCAACAGTCAGGTTTGCAAACAGCTGCTTTTTACTCTGTGCAGTTCCGTGTCTGGGACTACAAGAATGGACACATTTTTCCATATAAATGTCTTTTTAAAAATTAAGGAAGGAGGCCCAGTAATATAGTTTTAATGCAACACTATGTTAAAGATTACCTAGCAATTTATCGGATAAGCTGGTAACGCTTGGGGAGTGTTACTGCCAGCGACTCACATTTCTTTTGTACTTTATTATTTTTTTGTTAGTTTTACTGCCTAGTCAACTAAAAAAATATTAAAAATAACAATAGATTAACCTGCTTATTAAACTCGAGCACTGATACTCAAAGGATAGCTTAATTTCAAATTTCAAACATATTTTGCTCTGAAGAAAAAAAAGTTTCTAAGATCTATCTAGATAAGGATGAATCAAAATAAGGATGAATAAAAAGAAGTAAAAGTATTTTTTTCTTCCCCTGAAGAATCACACAGAAGAGGGTAAATGAAAATGCTCTTTTTTTGGTAAAGTACTATTCTGAGTTTCTTACTTGTGCTGGGGTCTCAATACTTCCAGTCAAGGGATTATTAACAAGAGATTTCAAACTATTATTAGAGGGGCATGCTTATCGAAAATATTTTATTTCTTAAAAAATTATCTGGATCTTACCAATCTTCTCTAAAATGTTTTAACATTAATTATGGAAAAATTCACCTTTGACTTACCTGGACCCATTATGTTGGGTTTTTAATGGTGTAAGCTATAAACACCCACACGGACTCCTCCACCACATCGTACAAAGTACCTTAGCCCTCACTGAACTTAGTAAACAGGAACAAAAATGTACATGACATCAGGTTCCAGCAAAAGCAGGATGCTGTGAAGTTCTGAATGGGGCACTTTTTGTTGGCAGATCATTTGTGCATTATGAAATCACTGCACAAGCCCTCTGAACTACTATCACTGTTGTTGACTGATCCTGGCTGGTACGGGGAAGAAGGGAAAATGAGAAGCGATATGGGGATAACTCTGTTGGCCTGAAGGAGTGACAGGTTTCCTTTAAGGGGGAAAGACCAGGAACTCTACAAATCTTTGAAACTGACTAACTAGATAGGGCTCTGGTGATGAACCAAACTAGGCAATGTGGCTGCTTAAATTGCACTTGGCTTCAAGCCCGAGGACCTTCTGTCAAATGTACCTTCTGTCCACTACCTAATAGTGTCTGTTCTTCAATATGAGAACTCTTCTTACCTTGAGGCACTGACATTTAGTTGAATGCATCATAAATTTTTTTTCTTCCAATTTATACCATTATCGTCCCCCTTTTCTTCTTGTCTCCTATAGATCTTGGCATTCCTTAAAAATCTAAGTAAATAATGCTATTCACATCTCTCTTATTAAGACCAAAATCATTTTAATTAGCAAGAACTGTTATACCGTAAACGCAAGTCTAACAACCCCACAGCAGGCTTTTTACATTTTATTAAGGGATGATTTGCTCTAATAGCTTTCTGGTAAGAAGCAGCATTTTTTTTTAGAACAAAATAAGTGATCACTCTGTAAATAAATAATTCCCCTTAAGAAGAAGAAGAAGAAGAAGAAGAAGAAGAAGAAGAAGAAGAAGAAGAAGAAGAAGAAGAAGAAGAAGGAGGAGGAGAAGGAGGAGAAGAATCTCTCTAGTCAGCAGATGAGAATTTTTCACATATGTCTGGCAAAACTTGTGACACAAAGAACAAAACAATAATTACATTTCCTAGGATGAGTCATGTCAAACGTTATGCATTTTTGCCAATTTAACACTACAGTTTAACTTCAATCTTGTGAAGGAAGCCAGAACGCTCTTAAAGACAATCTGGAATTAATCTTTCCAAAGATTTAAGGAAAATCTCTCATAGGAAGTGAGTAGCTGAAGAGAACCATATTACTACTAGAAAACATCAAGAACTTTCCATATGGACTAGAAGCTAAAAAGATTAGCTTCAAAGTTATGTATTTGGCACTTCAATAATAAGCGTTCTTGTGCTAGTTTGAAATTAGAACAGCTTTCAAAATGTTAACATTTTGGGGGCTCAGTCGGTTAAGCATCTGCCTTTGGCTCGGGTCCTGATCCCAGGGTCCTGGGATCAAGCCCCATGTAGGGCTCTCTGCTCAGCGGGGAGTCTGCCTCTCCCTCTCTCCCAGCATATGCTCTGTCTCACTCTCTCTCTCAAATAAGCAAAATCTTTTTAAAAATATGTTAACATTTTCTATAAAGACTGTTCTTGGTCAATGCAAAGCCAAAAGGGTAAATTCTTTGTGCCAAGTGAATCCTGCTGGGGCCAGTGATTTTATTAGGTCTCTGGCTTATTCCTACTGGGGAACTACACAAATTTCGGGCAGAGCATTCATTCCTTCATCCAGGGAAATGATCTCTTCTGCTACACCAACTGAGGAAATGAACATGGAGTGTGCATGTACCTGTTTACCTCCACACAGAAGGCACTGTGGAAGAAGATGGAGACAAGGGAAGAAGATTCTTCCGGAAAAAGGTACAGGTTGTCCTTTGAGGTTATTTATGAAACTTCGTGGTCAGCGTTGGGGAAAAGCTGGGGTTAAGCTGATGGACTAAGAAGACTGAAAGCCTACAGAGCACTGGGCTCTCCTGCCCAAACGCTGATGCCCAAGTAGGGATATGGAGGCCGCTTGGGCTGAGGCTCTCGAATGTGGTAAAAGGCTGGCGGCAGCAGGCAAGACACTGGGGAAACACACGCAGGAGACTTAAAAGTGGTGGTGCCGATGCTCCAGGTCAGAAATGAGTGCTCGGAAGGGAGGTGAGTGGGCTGACCTTGGGAGTGTGGTCTGGTGGCCTGAGGTCACTGTTGGGTCTGATGACAGAAATTATGTCAGAAAGTGCACCACAAGATGGGGCCAGAGAGAGGACTCTCAGGTCTCACTATTTTTAGTGACTGATTTTTAGAGGTGCAGATGTGGGACGTGCGTTCAAAATGGGGAGCAAGCAGTGGGTGTGGTAAAGAAGGACGTGGGCATCTACTCGGAGGTGAACCTGAGTGCAGTGAGGACAAAGATTAGGGAAACTGGTAACAAGGGAGTAGAAGTCCTGTGCGTTGATGAGGGGCCGTGCAGAGGGTAAACAGAAGAGACTGGAAAGGCTGCAGCCAGTGAGCTAGGACAAGACAGACGAGAGTGGGAGCAAAAGACACTTCCAAGATGCCAGCAAAGAGAGACCAGCAGGGCACGTGATTGATTCCAACCATCAAAGTCAGGAGAAGAACGTCTGTACAAGTACTTAGAATAGCTGTGAGATTTCGGCTATTCTACAACCTAAGAAAAAGAAACCACAGCTCTCACAAACAGACCTGGAAGCCGTCATATATTTCTGTATTTCACATCTGACTAAGGGAAACTATCAAAAGCATCAATATACCCTATATTAAAATACAAAAAAAAAATGAATGTCTCTCTGTATGGTCATTCTTTAGCTCTGCGGTGAGAATATCATCCTATTTAACACTTAGTGAGGAGACATTTTAATACAATTGAGTTTTCCAGGACAATCGTGTTTTAGCCTATTTTCCTTACATAATATTTAATTGTACTCTTTAAAAATGTCCTCTTTGATGGATTATATGCTCATCTTAGTTATAATGCAAAACTTCACAGGAGTGGTATTAGACACTTAATTGGCAAACAAGCTAGAGAGTGAAAATCAGTGTGTTAAATAGAAACTGTCATTTGTTCACCAAAGAAGAGATGACTAATATTCATTAAAATGTAGAATGAATATAAGAAGAAGGACAGCAACTGTCTACACAGAAGTAAAAGGAGCTCTATACGGGGACATGGTGCCTTTTTCTAGGAAAGCCACAGAGGACTCCCAATGGTAAAGCACCACAGAAGAACAGGGGGCATCGCTCTCTGATCTCACAGAGCCGCGGGCGACGCAGTGTGTGCATTCTGCAACATTTGCAGCTGAGAATTTTCTGGGACTTAATTCAACCTGAAGCTTGCTGTGCTTCTTTTGAAAACACTTCCAAGCTCTTCTAAGAAGTATCCAGATAAAAACACATTGTAAACTAAAAACACACAAAACAGTATTTCTGTGAAAAATCAAACGTTAGGATACGAGGAGGAAAGGGGAATAGTTTACTAACCAGGAGGCTAACTGTGCAGCCAATCTTTTTGCCGTCTACCTCTCCCATTTTCATGCAGTCCCTAAAAACAAACAGCAAGAGTCAGAACTCAGAACTTCCTTCCTAGAGGCAAACACAGTTTCTTTGATGGGGGTGGGGGGTTGGGGGTGGCAGGTAGGGTTGGGGGAGGTACTGTCAAAGACCCAAGGCAATTTGCAAATTGCCCTTGAGAAGGAGGCTCTGGGAACTAGGCAGAACTAGGAGCCACCCCAGGCAGCAGGATCTCAGGTGAGACACTCCTGAGCACCCTTTCTGCTGCTCCCTCTCAATGGACACCGCCCCCCCCAGCCCCCCCAAGGAGGAGTGAAGATGTGTTCTTATACACCTTCTTCCAGAAGGGTGGGAAATAACTGCAAGCCTGGCCATCAACAACAAGAATGAGGGTTTCAGTCTTAAAAGACAAACACCATGCATTTAAGCGGGATGAACTGCTTTAACAGTTGAGATAATTTAAAAATCAAAAAATTACGCCTATGAAAGGTAATGGTGTGCGCTTCGCACCCCACCCCCACTTTCATAAGAAAGCAGCCTGACCCTACAGTTCTCCGTTACACTGTCTTCCCCCTAACAACAAAGGATCTGCTGGTGCTAATGACTGAGTCTAAACACCAAAAAAGATACCTTTACTCATGGGACTCTGAGAACCTTCTCAATTCACTAAGACTTTAAAAGAACAGTCCGCCAACCAAAAGAGAGAAAAAGGGGGGGAAAAAATCAACTAAAAAACTCCGAAGCAGCTAGTTAGAAGTCCATTGTCTTACTGCACAAGGGACTGCAGACTGATGACTACGTCCAGCAGAAAGTCGACTGGACCCTGACTCTGATTTCCCAGCTGGACTCTGATTGCACACCTGGGAAGCAGGGACTCAGCTTACCTGTAATCTAACAACCTCTCCATCAGACGGGTTACAGTGGCAATTAATGAAACGCCACTTTCCCTCCATGTTTCCCGCTCAATTTTCTTTAGTAGACTGGAAAAGAAAGAACGCAGGGCATTGTCAACATTTATTTTTGTCAGTCACCATGACAACCATCTCACTTCCATCAGTACCTTAAGTGCCTTAGCAACCACTCCAACATCGCACAAGTAGCACGATTTGCAAACAATGGCTTACCTAGGATAGGGACCAAATAGCGGAATTCTAATCCAGGAAGCATTGACAAAGCAAATTGATTTTCAGATTATCCAAGTCATAAAATACGAACACATGCACATCATCATATTTTCAAACTATCCAAGCACCCCAGAGCTCCAAGACATTCTCCCCTAGCTTCTCTCGTACACGAGCAGAGGTGTGAGCCTTACCACAGCAAATAACACCGCCAAGAGGGAAAACAGGAGTACCTCGAAGTCTACTTTGAAATAAGATCTTGCTGTTATTCGCATAAAAATGTTCTCCTACCTCTCGGTGGAATGCATCTTCCTCCAGGCAATTTTACTGCAATGCAACTGCTAGATGAAAATCCTTGTACAGACGGTATGACGTTTTGCGTTTTTTCCTTTCCCTTCACATTTGCCCACTCAATACATATTGTACTATCTGTGCACACACTCAACAGTTTCATTCATTTTGTCATTAATCACAGGGGACTGTCTATGCGGTTGTTAGAGCAGGTTGATGACAAGTACCGAACCACATCTCTCCTCCTACATTTTCCCTAATCTTAAGCACCTTGGAGCAGAGGCACTATGTAAACACAGAATCACAACAACTAGAATAATTAGGATCTGTTTGACTTTCACTCCTGCCTCTTGGCAAATTAAGCATACACTTGGCAAAGCCTTTATGACTGAACTTTCCCCAAAAGATAAAAGTAAGAACAGAGGCATGGCGATGTGAGGATCTTTCCCTACCCTTCTGTATTTAATGATCTTTTCTGTCTAAAATCTTGTTTCCCTCTCATCTTGGTTTCAGGATTACCAGAGAAAGAAAACATTTCTTACAAATACAATCTAAGCCAATCATACATTGTGCTTAAAGTAAAAAACATTAAAGCAAAAAGCTGTTCTGCCAAAACTAGCTTCCTTCCTTCCTTCCTTCCTTCCTTCCTTCCTTCCTTCCTTCCTTCCTTCCTTCCTGAGGCTATGATCTCTCCCAATTTCCCTCTCCCATTTCCTCTTGCTGTTGCCTTTCCAGTGCCCAGCCTTCTGTCTTGTCTCCTCATCTGTTGCCTATGCATCCCTGAGCATTTGTTTCCTGGGTTATTCTGAATTGCTTCCTAGGTTAAGTGGGGGGGAGGGAGAGAAGTCATATACCATGGGATGGAGCTTGCCCTGACTAATCCGCCAGGGACAGTCCCCTCGTTTGTTTAAAATGCATTTTCTTTTAAAAACCCTCTGAACAGCAACCAGTTTCAAGCTTAAATGCCAAACTGGTATTGAATCAAGTCCTCAAATGCAAATCTGCCTGCCAAAGCAATGCAGGATGATGTAGAAATTTCCCCAAGTGACAGCCCACACCTCATATACTTTATAGGCTGAAAAACAAAGAACTCAAGTTAAGTAATAATTCTAAAAATATATGGAGACTTCTTCTGTGGGCATGAATTTCATTAATTTGCACAGCCTCCTGATGCAGTAAGAAATCAGAGGTACACGAACCCTCTTGTAAGAAGAGGCTCAGCTCTGCAGAGCCTACTTAACCTTGATTAATCCCAGACCCAAATGTCAGAACCAAGTCTAGAACCCGATCCATCTGCTCTCCCAGCCAGGCTTGTTCTTTCTGTTGGGAAGTTTGTTCTCCCAGTTTGTCTGATAGAAACCGAGAAGGGGAGCCTCTCGGCAAGAAGAGAAGAGTTTAGCTAACTCAGGGAGGCTGTGTTATTATTTGGTCTGTAATCCTGCCCGTGTGCCCGTCCCAAGTACACAGGGACCTCATCCGATAACAGTGAAGGGTAGTTTCTTATTGCTAGTTGATAGGCAATGAGCCTCCCTTAACAGTGGAGAGTGGGATAAACCAGAGTCCTAGAGAGGATGACATAATGCTCAACAAGCTCTTACTCTGTGAAAGAACATCAACAGGGGGAGGTAGGACCTGACCCTAAATTAGCTTCTCTCTACATCAGCACACAGTGGCGGTGTGGCCATCCCTCCTACATGAAACACCGGTGTCTGTCCATGCTCTTCTTAATCTTTTTAATCCAAAGAGAAGAGTCAAAACTCCTGAGATATGTGTCGCGTATCCACTGCTCGGTCTCCAAACTAAAATTAAATGTGTGATTGCCAAATAAAGAGCTCTGAAATGACTTGAGGTCTTATTTAATTATTTAGAGCAACATATGAGAAAGAAGGGAGAGGGATGGTGGCTCGTCCGGAAAGCCCTACTGTGCGCTCCCACAGCGCAGTCAATGCAATGCTCCCAGCCCTAGAAGAGTACCGGGCCCAGGGAGGTGCTGGGTAAATAAAACCAAACACGTGAAGGAAGCTGAACTTAGTTCTGGCACTCTATACTGCAGATACCACACTGGCGTTGGTGATCTATACTTCAGCATTATCAAAATAATAAATCCTGACTCCTACTTACTCAAAAAGTTGGAGTATGGGTCCATGAAGATCATGTTGAAGGATGGGGTAGGGAAAGGTGAGCAAGCTCTTAGGAAGGAAACCACTGCACAGATTTCAAGTCTCCTTCAAAGGAGGCTCTTTGGGCAACTCCTACATTTTCAGGAAGGAGGAAGCTACTTTCAGCTTCTGAACAAATTTGAAGAAGTTTTAGATACGAACTACGGAGAACAAATGAGAATCTGTGCCATAACGGCATGTGTTCCCAATTCATAATGTGTGCAGTGACTCATTGTGCTTATACTAATTCATGGTGACTTCTATTGCCAAGAAACATTTCATTGTTTCTGAAATAAAGTTAGCTTTTCACTTTCTTTTCTGAACCCAGGTAGTAATGATATTTAATTATCACTTTAGGTTTTATTTAATCCCAATATGCTGATGAGAAAAGCATAAAAGAAAAATATTTATAGTAACATTTCTAATAATATGCTAAAAATCACAAAAAAAAATAATCTCCATTGAATGAATCAGGCACCTTAAAACAGTCTTAACGATAGAGGTTTAATATATTAATTACTGGTTTCATGCTAATGTCAAGGTACATCTTCTATTGCAAAGCCCCATTTATACACAAGCAATCCAAACTGCAAGCTATATGCCTTTATTAGAGTTGATAAGAGGCACTATAAAATGATGAATTTATTAATCTTGTGAATTTATTATAAATAATTAATCACAAATCTCCAGAGATTCATTTCACTGAGTGCTTTCTCATTTTAGTTCTTTGTTCAAACCAAGGACTAGTAACTGAAATGAGAGCAGTTTTCAAAGGCAATTTATTACACTGGATGAGGTTTTAATCAGAGTTCTTGCTAAACTCCAGCTGTCATGAAACACAGACGCTTTGTACACTAGAATGAACGAGGGCTTGGTGAATAATTACTAAAAGTTCCACTTTAATTACAGTACCAGAAGAAAACGGTTTTGTTCAGGAGTCAGTATAAAGAATGTATTTTATCATCACCCACCACCATCCCAAGAAATCTGTGTACCCTTCTTGGCTTTTCCCTTGAATGTAATTTTCTTAAAAGGTTCAGGGATGATTCTGAATCAGGCAAGTTGAAACCTATCAGTCACTACTAATGCTATCGAAACCTGGATACTAATAGATCTACTTTTCTAAAGTAATGATCATGAAACGAAGTATACAACTTGGCATCTGGCTATCAGGTCTGAAGCATTAATAGTTGGACAGGATGCTTGGGCACACATACAAGGCACAGCATATTCTGTCACAGAAAAATGTATCGCTGAATGATTTTTGCGCTTCTAAAAGAACTGCAAAGCTTTTCCAGGCACAAGGAGCTAGTCCTGCCTTCAGAAAGAAACACTTGATCAATATAGTAAGACTGAAAATGGCTAAGATGCATAGAAAACTGTAGCAAAAACCAGTGATAGAATTAAAATCCTAAAGTACTACGACACTCTCACATGCCCTCTCTGGCCATCTCACACAGTGATGAAAACTGGGTCTAAGCAATTCGCCCTGGACTGTGATCCCATTCTATCGGTAAGGGCCACCTCAAAGTCCCCAACAGTGCTCTGTTGTCAACAGCCTCCATCCAAATCCAAGTCATAGAATTTACTAAGAATGACTTGGTTCTGTGATATTCTTTTAAGAAACATTTAGAAAGCAACTAATAATGCTGAGTGAGCAATCAGTATCAATGACTCAAATCAAGTACTGAAAAACAGCGCCCAGCTAGGTTAGTCTCCCCATCAGGAAATCAGCCCAGGGTATCTTGCTTTGGAAAGCAATGCACTTAGAACATGATAATTATGTCACTGTCCCCTCCCACCCCCCCGCCAGTCTCCCACTCTTAACCCTACTTAAAATCATTATCTTGCAGTCCCGGCTTTAATTCTTAGGATTGAAAAGAGTGAGATTTGTTACATAACACAAGTGATCTGACCTAATCAGAGATTAAAATAAGGAGAGGGGTCTAATCATCAACATAATAAGATCCATTCTCTGGAGTCAGGCAATTATCCTTTATTTCACGCTCCACAAAGACAAAGCACCCCTTCGAGACCCAGGCTGTCTGTAGCTCTCAGCCGCTCAGCACTGACACCAAATCCTCGAAGGCAATCGACTGGAGAGACACATATTACTCACATACTGTTGAAGAGCTCGCGGTATGTTTCATCCCCTTTGCCCTCAGACATCAGGCTATCCAGTTTGTCAATGAGCTTGGCTTCCACCTGAAACATACCCAAATATTACTCCCTTTCCACCCCTTCACAAGTGGGACCTCTAGGCAAACCGAAACGTATTTAGATCTGCAAGGGGGAAAAAAACCACAGTCAATTTTGTGAAAGCAACATTATCATACGCTGTGGTTAATAGCAGACACCCCCTTGGAATTCTAGGGGGCTAATTTAGATGGAGCAATGGGACTTCAAACGCCCAGAGCGGTATCGTTTGCTGCCAAAGACATCTATTTGTTGACTCAAACACAAATGTTTACAGCCCAGCTTAAACACTTGAATTTTTTTAAGAGCTATAAAAACTGGCAAGTCCTATTTATTTAAAAAAAAAACAACAAAAAACCACTAGATGTGTAAGAACATTAGCCAAGTAACATACCCACAGACATTAATTTAAATCTTTGATGTGTTTTTTTATCTATTTTCTTTCTCAAAACAGTATGAGGTTGCACTAAATCTTTACTCCAGTTGAGAACTTGCCTTTTCCATGTACAGATGGTAGATCCATGGAAATATTCTAAGTCAGCAATAAGCTACATGAGGGAGAAAGGACATATTTCCTGAAAACCTGCAGTCAAAGCATTTCTATCTTCAAGAATGTAAATCCCTTGAGCCTTGAATATCAGGAAAGCAGAAACAGCCCTTCATCTGTCTGAGGCAGAGAGACACAAAATGAAACACCCCTGTATGGCCAGAGAGAGGTAAGCAACTACAGATTGGGAGGGATACTTGACTTTGTCAAAGGACTAAGCTCAGTTATCCCTTTGAATCAAATTCTAATAAGGCTACGAAGACCAAAGGGAAGGAGAGTGGGTCTCCCCTAAGCAGGTACAATTTCAAAATAGCCTTCCATTCAGTTACTCGCTTTCTTGAAATGAGATATTGATACAGGTGATTGCGGCATAGCTTCCGGCAGGAGGAGGGGTCTGTGGATGCATTCACTTGCACGCAGAGTTGATAAGGATTCCTAAAATTTGAGAAAGGCTTCATTTGGAGAAGCATGAAGGTGTGTGTTGGGGGGGGGGGGGTGGATCCTTTACACAGGTGACTGCGTACAGGTCAGTGAGGTGACTATGTGAACAGAAAGAGGGCGACTATCCCCAACTTGAGTGACCTCGCGTGGCAAAAAGCAGCTGATCTCTTATGTCATGTGGTTTGGTAATAAAAACCTCTATTCTTTCCAAAACTGGAGCAGAGCTCTCAGAACCTATGTCAATGAGAAATAATAGGCCCACCTAGGAATCTAGATGCAAGAATTTCCACTGCTTTCCTGTTTAAATTAATTATCAACACTTCAAGCAAAAAGCAATAAAATACTGTGCATCAAATGCTCAAAACCTAGCCATTCACCAAATGCAACAAGCAGACCACAGAGAGGTCCATGATTTTCAGAATCGTTAGCCTTCTGATTCCTCTGTGTTGGGTTCAACTGGGAACAGATCGAGTCTCTGCCAGCTCTTCGACACAGACCCTGGAAATCACAGAATTTTTAAGCTGAAAGGGATTTGAGAGCTTCTCCGGAGGCTCAGGGGAACAATCCCTCTCAGGGATTGGAGAGGCGACCAAGGTCACATGAAGGGGAGAGAGCAGGCCAGGCTAGATTCTAAGTCCCTTGACGGCTGGTTTGGTGCTCACTTCCCAACTTGGAGTTGAATCTGGTAGCTCAGAGATGCTCCAGGAGAACTGAAATTCTCCCCAACCGCTCTGAGAAGCTCGTCCGCCTACCTGTTTAAAGTTGCCGCTCCGCCTCTGCTCCCAATCCATCATATCATGAAAAATAGGAATCATGACATTCCGGAGATCTGGCTGCGGTATCAAGGTCACTTCTAGGAAAGGGCCAATCAAGGCAGGAATAAAATGAAGCTTGTGCTCTCCTAAATTGAATGACACATTGGAGTTTCAGTATATTTAATCTTAGTAGGATTTCAGAAAATTAATACTATTGAATTTATTTTAAATGATCGCCACAAGTATATTCAATTATAGTTGTCTCTCTAGGCAAGAAAGTATTTCCCCAAGTGGATATATAAATAGTAAATTTCCACAGGTTGATTAATATTTCTCCATCATTTTTTATTATAAAATTAAGAAGTTACTTTTTCATAGTTTAACAAAAGATACCATGAAAAATTACACCACAAATTAAAAATGACAAATTAAAATTACACCAGAAGTTAAATCATCAAGAATTGGTTACATACACTGCTATACGGTCACACATTAAAATTTTTATGCAGTCACTAAAACTGAGGTTAAGGAAGGATAAAAGGCAAAGCTTTTCAATAGGATTAATTGAAAAAGTAAGGTACAATATGGTATGGACAGGTACCTCTTTCATTAAAAAAAAAAGCTACATATAATAGTCAAGAAGATTATATCCTTTAATGTTAACCACAAGGGTTATCTCTGGTTGGTAAGAGTAGAGTCGATTTTTATACATGAAAAAAAGTGGTCCCTGCATCATATACATTTACTTATGTTTTGAAACATAATAAACACACAGCCTAAATAAAAACTAAATGGTAATCCAAAAAAAAAAAAGACATGTAACCATTTTCTAAAAAGATTACACTATAACAACAGTGAACTCAAAATGGTGTATTACCAAAGTACACAAAATATGCTACTGGTACTTCATTGAAAAGGAAGGTAGAGGGTGGATGGACACCAGGGATCTCATCTAGCAGGTGAGTGTGGAGTTCAGTCCATTATACTAATGGTTTCTGTTCAATCTCAGAGTTTTATTTTGATAATAAGAATACTGCATACCATGGAAAACACATTATTTCTCAAGTGCTAACCTTGAGCATGTGGCTGAAAGCATGTGACACTTAAAGCATCCATTTAAAACCCATAGAATAGGTCGGGGAGCTGGGCAGAAAACACTAGCTTCATGAAAGAAGACAGTTTCCCCCTTATTATGCTTTTCAACCTCTGATCTTTTGTGCTAAGGGCCAAATACACAGAAAATCATATCGTTCAGAGTTAGTGGCACATTTTGGAATTACATACCTTCACACTAATGATCATTTTCTCTATTGTGTTTTCTGGACTAGAAGGCATTAGGGTGGACAAAGAGCTCAGACATATACACATTCAGGGGGCAAATATACACTTCACATTTCTATTTGAGAGGGGCATTTATTTATTTATTTATTTATTTTTACTTTTTAAAAATATTTTATTTATTTGAAACAGAAAGAGAGAGAGAGCACAAGGAGGGGCAGAGAGAGAAGCAGACTCCCCGCTGAGCAGAGCCCAAGATACTGAGATCATGACCTGAGCCAAAGACAGACGCTTAACTGACATGGCCACCCGGGCGTCCCTAATTTTTTATTTTTTGAGAGAGCGAATGGTGGAGGGCAGAGGGGCAGAGGGAGAGCATCTTAAGCAGACTCTGTGCTGAGTGCCTGGACACAGGGCTTGATCTCACGACCCTGAGATTGTGACCTGAGTTAAAATCAAGTCAGATGCGTAACCGACTGAGCCACCTCGGCACCTCTAGAGGGGCTTTTAAAAGAAAGAACAGGAAAGGAAAAATTTGCAAACTGGAAAAAAATGATGGATGAGATTAGAGAGAGGCAAACCTCAGTGGGTGTTTAGTGACTGAAAGTGCCTAGAGGCAGTTCAGCCTTCTTCAGGATGTGGCCCCCCATTCCTTTTCCTCAGTGCTGTGGGACAGAAGCAGGACACAAGTCACAGGCCCCAGCCTATCTGAAAGTCCCTTTCTTTCCCAACACTGAGGCCACATCGTCTTTTCCTTTCTCTCAGAGGTTTTGTTAAAAGTAACCTTTTTCTCACCATCTCTTAATTACTTATCCATACCCATTACATGTGAGGAATAAACTTGGCTTAGAATTCCTTTTGCTTTCCTACCTTTCTCGGTGACCCAGGTACAATTTATCTCTCCCAAGGGACACCTGAGTTCTCCTCATCTGACCAAGATCACCTCCCTCTTATTCATCAGAAGAAACTTCCTTATTAATCTAACCTTATGTAGTTTCCCCCGAAAGAATGAATCCTTTCAAGATGGACAAACCCACTGTGGCTGAATATAGAGAAACATCCATCCGCAGTTCTCCCTCAATCTCCCCCATCCTCCCAACATACACATTTCAAGCAGGGAACTAGAAACCAGCTTTTGTGATTGCTTTCCTCAGTTATTTTTGTCAGGGCAGAAAGCAGAAGCAACCTGAACTCAATCACTCTTACTGTCATTTGTAAAAGCCTAACCCACTCAAGGCTTATTCAACATATCCTGACAAGAAAGGGGAAGAGAGAGAAATGGGGGAAGGAGACTTCTGGCCCAGCCTGAGATGAGCAGACCTTACATCCGGTCGGTGAGCCTGCCCCCAGGTGGGGGCAGGTCTCTGAGGCCGGGTCTACCATAGACGCTGTACCCCCGCAGAGCCACCGACTGGAGGCACCAGGAATTTAGGGCCAAGGTGACCTTGACATGAGACCAATAACCAGAGGGCCTCTCCACGGTTTTGAGATTATGTAAGACACCAAATCTGTGCAGAGCTTTTGGGTGTGTGTGGGGAAGGGGTAATAGAAGTGGCAAGAAACACAAAATAAAATGGAATTTCCTACCTGCCCAAATAGTCCTCCCTTGCCTGTTGAAATGAGACTCAGAGCTGCTACATTATAACCTTCATTTTTAACCTTTCCTGAGCCTGGCATCCTTTGGCCTCTCTGAAGAACATCATTAACATGCACTTATTTATCACTGTTTCCCTGAGTATTTTTGAATTTCTTTGTAAAAAAAAAATTTCTATTTATAGACATTTTACAACCTGATTTTCTTCTTTTAAAAAGATTTTACTATGTATTGTTTGGGGCCAGATAAGGACTACCTTTATCCTGGTGAGACTGAGTCACGTACAGAATTGCTGATCATTATGTCATGCACTTGAAGCTGACAGAACACTGTATGTTAATTTTGTCAATAGAACATGTTTTTACTATGAAAAATCTTACAGGTACACAAAACCATAAGGAACGCTGAAACAAATCCCCACATACCCATCATCTAGCTTCAACAATTATCAACACTTTTGCCAATCTTGTTTCACCTATCACCCCCAAGATTTTTCTCCCCCCTAAGGTATTTAAATGCAAGTCTGAGACTTCATATCATTCTAATTGTACACAAATCAGCAAGCACCTTTAAAAAGTAGGAATATATATATATATATGTATATATATATATATATATATATATAAAATCACAATGCCTTTATTGCCTCTAACAAAGGCACATAATAATTCCTTAATCTAAAACTCCGCCTGTATTAAAATTTCCCTGATTGTCCTAAAACATGTTATTTACGGTTGGTTTCTTTCAATCATAATCCAGACAAAGTCCATATACTACATTTTACAGCCTGATTTTCTACTGACAGCAGACGGGCCACGCCTACTTTTAAATCCCAGTACCGGAGAGCATGAAGATAGCCTTATTCGCTGAAAACACAGTTTGGCAACACAGAACCTGTGTAAACTTGAACAGCCTCTCGCCAGAGAATGCTTAATTCCTCCCCGATCGGCAAAGCAAAATTGGGAGCTATGTGTGACAACAGCAAAATAAACTTTACTTAAATGATTTCTTTTTAAACTGAAGATTTAATATACTTTCTCCATCTCTAATTGTCAGCCACATGGTCTTGTTTTGAAGTATTTAGGGCATCTGCTACATGGGCTGCTGGAGTTTTATATTTATGGGCACAGAACAGCCTGTTAGGGAAGTATTGATTTTTCTACGGTAGTTACAAGACGCTGTGTTTGCAAATGTGGAAAAAAGAACCCACTTTATATTTAGTGAGAATGTTAGTTCAACTAAAAATAGTGAGAAGAAGCTTAACCTTGAAGCACAATGAATGCCGAAGCTGGGACACAGTAGCCAAGACTGGCCTCCTTCTTTGTAGACTATTTTGTAAGCATAGTACTAATGTGTAAAATTTGGGGGGAAAATTTATGCCTTCCCCCTTCTCCTGACAGGGCATTTTTAGTCCTTCCGCTTGGAAATGAAAATACTGAGGAAAAACACATGTAAGAAAAGGTATTTACTTTTCATTACTTGGTCTTTACTCTTCAAAAGTACATTATTTTATTAAAACCACAAGGAAATGTCACCTCATACCTTGGGGGAAAAAAAAGAGGGGTGCCTGGGTGGCTCAGTCAATTAAGCATCTGACTCTTGATTTCAGCTCCGGCCACGATCTCAGGATTGTGGGATTGAGCCCTACATCAGGCTCTGTGCTGGGCGTGGAGCCTGCTTAAGATTCTCCTTCTCTCTCTCTTTCTGCTCCACCCCTTGTCACCCTCTGCCCCTCCCCCCCCACATGCGCATGCTCTCTTTCTAACCAAAAAAAAAAAAAAAAGAGAGAAGCACAAGTGTTGGCAAGGATGTGGAGACACTGGAACCCTTGTGAACTGTTAGTGGGAATGTAAAATGGTGCAGTCACTGTGGAAGACAGGATGGCAGTCCTATAATCACTCTGATCCACTGCTCAATGGTAAATCAAGGGGACAGAATGATCAGACTTGAAAATCGTACAACTCTGTGCTTAAAAGCAGACTCAATTACATGTACCCTTCATCCCTTGTTCTCAACAGAAGGGAAAAACCAACCTGTTTTTAGCATATGCAAGAGTTTCCACACTTCTAGGTAAGTACTGATGACCAAAATCTGATTTAAAAATACTGTTCTGTAAAATTTTTCTGTTTGTGTTTGTGTATTAGACTAACTGAGAATTTTCAAGTGGCAAAAAATGTATTCAGTACTCTGAGTATTATTTCCTCTTGCAATTTATTTTCTAAAAGTTAGTGTTTTTTATATCCACTAAAAACGATGGAGGCTCTTGACTTCTGAAGTCATAAATCTTACTTGCTTTGCTAAAACTGACAATTCATTTTCATCAAGATTTTCTTGTCCCACAGAAATCGGACAAAAAGTTTAAAATATGAGACTTAAACACTAAGCTCTATACAGGTATGAACCTGTATAGGTCTATGTCTCCAAATGTCATAGACCTAGACAAATGTCTATGACTCCCATGTCTCCAAACAACGTGCACAGAGCCAGTGCCTCATGAACTATTAAACTGAATTTATTGGCCTGTTCCATTAAGAAATGCATATCTGTAATTATCTGAATAAATTCTTCATTAGCATTCAAAATACTCCAAGGTACATATTTATAAGTAAATCACATTATACAAATAGATTTTCATATTCCTAAGTAACAAACTGACTTAAGGTCTATAAAGAGTGTTAAAACAGTACTCTGAATACTTAATTTTTCTTCTCATTTTGTAAGAATATATGTTGGAAGACAGGCTTCAACATTTCTGAACATTTTCCCATTCTAGTTGTTGCACAATAGCAGTGACCTTTAAAATTCACCTTATGTTTTGGAAGTCTCAGAAAAGTCAGGACACAACTCTAGGGAAATAATGCAAAAACCAAGGAATGAAGTGAAAATTTACACTCACTCTGCATTTGAACTATGTATGCTCTGCTGGGAATTCATAGTTGAATCTAAGGCGCCTTTTCTTTTTTTTTTTTTTTAAGATTTTATTTATTTATTTATTTGAGAGAGAGAGAGAGAGAATGAGAGAGAGGAAGCATGAGAGGAAGAGGTCAGACAGAGAAGCAGACTCCCCGCTGAGGAGGGAGCCTGATGCGGGACTCGATCCAGGGGCTCCAGGATCATGACCTGGGACTCCAGGATCATGACCTGAGCCGAAGGCAGTTGCTTAACAACTGAGCCACCCAGGCGCCCCTAAGGCGCCTTTTCTAAGGGACTACCAGAACTGAGCTAGAGCTAGCCTCTAGGGCTGGGAAAACAGAGCAAGGGGAGAGTAGCTAAAGCAGTGCTTTTCAATCTTCAGTCAAGAACCACCTGGGGAACCAGTGAAAACTTAGCTGTGTCCCCTTCTCTCTGTGATTCTGTTTCAGTAGGTCTGCCAGAGTCAGATGATTTACCTTCCTCACAAGCTCCCAGCTGCCGCTGCTGCTGCTGGCCTATTTGAGGACCAACGTTCTAAAGAGTACTGACATAACATCTTTTTACATGAATGCTAAATGCAATATGGACACTACAGGGCTTTGAACAACAACACAAAGAATGAACAAAACCTAAAGACTGAAAGGACCACTCTTCAAATAAGACAAACTCATGTTATTTTTGAGCGGACTCTAAAGATACATCATGGACTTTTTCGGGCTGCCCTTAGATAGTGTGGGGTTGCTTTCAAGATGCTAACTCACTTTTATTTTCTGTCAGCAAGCACCTGACACTGGGCTCAATTTTATATAACAAGGCTTCCTCAAATTGCTATGAATATTGCTATGTATATAAACAGATCCTGGTCAAAAATCACTCTGTAAATAAATTGAAGTAAAACGCTAATGATTCTATTTTCATTTACGGACAACAAATCCTACCATTTCCAAGTTGCACTTGGATGAGCCCAAGAGGAAAGATACTTTTAGATTATTACATATTCAATTCAAATAGGCCCATCACTTTAATGAATCACAAGAAGTTTACCATGCAGTAATAGTAAGTGAATGCTATAAACTTGCATAGTTAGCCTACAAAATTAAATAAGCTGGAATCTCTAGAAAGAAACCTTATGCCAATAAAATTGTAAAACAATTTGTTTTCCAAATATTATTCTTTTCCATGCAACCAGGTCTGGGTCATCAATTTGCTGGAGCAGTGTGCTCTATTTGCTGTGTCAGATTAACCAAATTGAATCTAATGGTTTCTTAGCAACTGCAGAGGCTCTGAAATCCTTTGTCTGTACTCTCTGTGACATAGGTCCATGTTGTTGAGGTTTTTTTGGTTTTTTTTTTTGTTGTTGTTGTTGTTGAGTTTTTTAAGAGTACTGGTGCGCAAGTCAATGTTTTATAAAGTTAATTCTAAATCTGTTATGATTCATAGACTCAACTGAAGAGTTCTAGAAATTCTGAGTTGTTACAATCCCAAATTCTGAAAGGTTAGCTCGTTGCTAAAAACGTGTGTATTACTGGAGCAACGCTAGATTATAAAATATATCATTCATTAATAATGAAACACACAAAGGTAGATGATTTTTCAGAAAGATATGAATTTTAAAAATTACGTATAACGATATTCAATGCCAAAATATCGATTACTTTCTATGGATGACTTTACTGACGAAAACATTTGGTTTCAAACACTGTCAGTGGTAAGCTGCCCTTCTTCATTTATACACTTAAAAGTATAGTGATAAACTGCACAATGGAGGTGGGTTCTCTTTCCATTACTTACTTACCTAGGTTTTGCCACATGCTGAAAATTTCACAACCCATTGTGACGCGCATGTCACCATATCTGAAATAAAACAAAAAGCAAATCTGATACAAAGCCTTGAAAACAAAGAAGTATTTGTGTCTCTTTGGGACAGAGAAGTATTTTTGTCTCTTCTAAATTAAAAAAACACTATGTTTGTAATTAAAGATGTTTAATGTTCATGTCTTGACACTTCTAATGCAAATCCTTATATAAATCCTTTAATGAAACAGATTTGTCCTCTAATTAATTTGCTTCCGTAATATATTGATTCCTGAAAAATGGAGCTCCCCCCACCCCAAAAGAAGTATAAGTAAGTTCAAAATTTCCAGAAAAGATTCCTTCTTGTCCTCTCGCTCATCGCCTCTCCACTGTCATTTCCAGTTACGGATATCTGATTTATGAATCATTTAAACTAAAAGCCCTCTTAAAGGCACAACATTCGATTTGCCTCATATTTCCACCCAATTATACACTGGTACTTACTTTTCTAAAACCTTTTTCTTTTTTGAAGGTGTGAACATCTCTAACTGCAGACACAACTGGTTTATAAAAATGACCGCAAGGTAAAAGTAGGAATCCCAAATCTAAAACAACAACAAAACATTTAAATGCTATAGTGTTACAAAAATATTTACAGATTAAGTGACATGGTATCTTGGATTTGCTTCAAAAGTGGTAAGTGGATGGGGGTAGAGTTGAAATACGATTGGCTCTGTGTGGATAACAGTCAAATCTGCATATGAGTAAAAAAATCTGCATATGAGTAATATGGGGGTTCATCAAACCAGTCTCTCTGCTTTTACATATGCCTGAAATTTGCTGTAACAAAGAAGGAAAGCAAGTAAAAACTATCTATTTCTACACTGCTTCAGGGCCATATCCCAGGTTTCTTAAGCTCCCTGGTTTACATTAAATCTTTTGTTTCTCTTATAATATGTCTGAAAATCTCCATGGAAGCTGAGGTATAAGTTGGGTTATTTTATTCCTGTGAGAATTCATTTTTGGAACTCCCTTTAATGGAGAATTAAAAAAAAAAAAAAGGCATACACTTCTCTGGATATGCTAATTGATTTAAATTCAGACAGTATGTAAAAATTCCCTGCCCAGATAAATCTTTTGAGTTTATGGTTTCTTAAACCAAGAACAGCACCAGAAAGAGATCAGAAAAAAATTCCCAGAAATAAACTTAACCAAAAACATATGACATAATGGAAGGAAACTACTTCTTCATGGACACCAAATAAAATTAGAAATAATAAGGAGAAGCATTATAAAGAATTAATATCTTTTATATATAAAGAGCTCTTATGAACAAAAAATATAAGATTGAGCAAAATAATGAACAAAAGTCAAGAACAGATACTTCACAAAATATGAATTTTACTCAATAATTTCAGGTTGGTGTACATACAGGAAATCAAATACAACTGGCATAACCCTTACCTCATAATTCCACTTATAAATATTTATCCAAAAAATAATTAAGGATATATGCCAAGTTTTACTTTGTAAGAAGGCACATAGAAAGAGTAATGAGTAAGAATAAGATAGCAGAAACAACTGAATATTAAAAAGTAGAGTTATAATCATGAAATTTTCATATATTTATTATTGTATGGTATAATAGAAAGAAATAGTATGCAACCTTTAAATTCCATTGGTTTTTACTGATTTGTGCTTTTTTTGTACTTTCTAGTTATCCATTAGAGACAGTTTATTCAATGTTGATTATGAAAAATGTTATTTAAAAAGAATAGGAAATATAGATGCCAAAACCCAAAAACAACAAGAAGGGAAGCCAAAATAGATACTGCCTATCTTTGTTCACCATTTATCATCTTCCATTTAAAAAACAATACATCAAGAATTCTTAGGCATATCAAATTATATTACAGATGTACCGAAAGTTCTGCCTTAAAGAATTTTACCAATCTTTCATTTTGTTTCTTTTCATTAATTCATTCTAAAAAAAAAATGTGACGATGGAGAAAAAACTGAAGCATTTACTTTGTAAACATTTATTTCATATAAACTCTACTTTAAAAAATGTCTTAAAAACATATTTTAAGTTCCCTTTGTCACACATGAGGACCATACAAGAAAGAAGAATGAAAATTTATAGTAACAACAAGGAACTATGTCCCCTTAAGTACTGTGACTTCTACTAGGTTGGTAAGCATGATTATAGCTCTACCTTGTTCACAAATATAATGAAAACTTCTAATATTCATCATGAAAGCTAATATAGCCCAAGATTAATTTAGGGTAGGTGGAATAAATGTGTTTTCCATTATTAAGAGAAAGAAAATATGTTAGGTGATTTCCTCAAGTACAAGGTAAAAGATTTCAGCTCAGGCAGGAGAGTCATCCAAATGGATAGTTACCTTATAATCAAAGTTTTCATTTAAGAAGTTCTTACGAAGTGCATCAGACAGGTATAGAACTGTTGTAATAATAACACTAGTGATAAAAAAAAAAAGAGAACATTTTAAGTTGGAAACTTTGCATTAGTGAAAATCATTTATTAGATAAGAATAAAAAACAATTAAGGCAAAAGAAAACCTTCAGGGGCACCTGCATGGCTCAGCTGGTTAAGCATCCAACTCAAGCTCAGGTCATGATCTTGGGGTCCTGAGATCAGCCCCATGTCAGGCTCCATGCTCAGTGTGAAGTCAGCTTGGCATTCTTTCCCTCTCCTTCTCCCTTCACTTCTGCCCCCCTCCCCACCCTGCCCAAATAATTAATAAATAAATAAATAAATAAATAAATAAATAAATAAATAAATACTTAAAAGAAAACCTTCAGGAAGCATGTAAAACAATATTACTTGAATACCATGTGCTAACTTTAAAATTTTCTTTAAAGTAATCTCTATATCCAACATGGGGCTTGAACTCATTACCTCCTGATCATGAGTCACATGCTCTACTGACTCAGCCAGCCAGGTGCCCTTAACATGAAACAATATTAGATAATTTGTATTTGAAATAGAAAAAAGGGACACCAGGCAAATAAAAGAAAAAAAAGAGAGAGAGAGAGAAATTAATCACTGAAGTTGGGTTCTTTGTAAAATGATACCCAGATCTATGAGTTCATATGACTCAGGCAGAAACAGATCAATCTCCTGATGTTTTATAATGCTTTTATTAATTTCTCAACAAAGCAAAATGATTAATCCAAATCTAAGATTCCACATTTGATTAACATGGAAGAAAGCCACACTTAAAAAAAATACAGAAAAAAAAAATACAGAACAAGAAATGGAGCCCAAAGATGAAATGGATAAAATGACAGAATATATTGAGCATTTACTGGAGGTCTTCTCTCTGTTCTCCCTCATTTAAGGTATTAGGGGGCATGCAAGAGCTATGGAAGGGAGACTCCCTCTCTCCTGGTGACAGAATGCCACAAAAGAAACCACTGCAGACTGTGAAATTGTCTCTAACCCAGCACCAAGCAGTGTGAAACTGCTGGTGGGTGTTAAGTCCATTCAGAGGATGGGGCTCTCAGGGCTGGAGAAATTTAGCAAAGATGAATTGACATTCAAAACTGAACGCATATCCAACTGGTTCATTTAATATTACATACAGCATTACACTGAAACAACACAGGTCATTCTCCAAAATACAATATACTAAAGGTATATATATGGTTGATACTCAAAACCTCCCCGGCCTCTGTTGAGATGCATACCAGGGGAGTGTTTGTGATGTGATGAGACTTTAGTTCTCACCACAGGATTTAGAATCAAGGGGTAGAGTTCTATGACCGCAAATAAAACAAAACACCCCATCGACTTCACACTTTGATTATCTTATTGGTAAAACCTAGACTAGAGGGATATTTACTAATTAGAAGAATATTTACAGTCTTTGAAGGACATAAAGGTTCATTATCGCTATCTGCTGGAAAACTCACTACGAATGCCTTCTCCTGGGATAGGGGAATATTAATGAGACTAAGGGATTGGATGATTGAATGATAATAGCTAGAGGTAAAGAAAGGGAAAGAGAAGAAAAACAACCATTCCTCAGGCATCTGCTCTGCCGAGAGTAAGCATGTACATTTTATATATGTCAATTACATCTTTCAACAAATATTACTGTGAAAGTTAAGTACAAGCAAAGCCCATAAAAATGAAAAGTCCTGTGGTATCTCCAGCCCCCACCCCAAACAGGAGATATCATCAGTGAATATCCTATTAAACAGATAAATCACCTGCAAATAACAGTAAAAAGTGGCAATTTTCCATAGCCACTAGCAAAATTAATGATGATAACTGAAGAAATCATTAAAATTCCCAAAGTAGTTTCTCTAAAACTTACATTATGAAACTACAGCTTAATTATCAGATAATGGAATGCCATCAAGGAGGAAGTAGTTCATCCTTAACACGGGGTTCTAAGCACAAACGTTCTGCTTTGTGATTCAATGGATACACACTGTACCACTACACCTGAGTGTCACATTAAAAAACCACCTTCTGGCCCATAACTGTAGCAGGGACTATTGTTCAGAAACGAGAGTGTCCAGTGCTAGCGAAACATGACCTATCTGGGATTTAGACTATTGGACCTAATGTCCTGGAAAGCAGCCAACACATTCAGCCTTCCAAGTAAGAAGGTTATTCCACAGCAAAGATGACCCATTTATTATTTATATGTTGGGTCCCAAGCACACAAACAACATCCACAGCTTCCTGAATTGTGCTTGCTGGTAAACAACGTGGAGCCTCCACGGCCTTATTGTCAACCAGTAAGTCTTAACCTGCTGACTCCTTGGGATCATCCAGGAGCCTTCAAAATACAGACAGATACCCCCCGGAGATGCTAATGAATGGACTGGGACGCAACCTGGATGTCAGGAGTGTCAGGACTCCCAGGTGATTCTCTGGTGCACCCAGAACTGAGAACCACTTCTCTAGACAAAGCAGTGCGTCTCAAACTTTAGAGGGTCCCCGGTAATCTAGTTAAAATGCAGATTATGACTCAGCAGGGCTGAGGTAGGGCCTGAGATCCTGCCATTTCTAATAAGCTCCAGGGGATGCTCTTGCTGTTCATCCTTGGTCCACCCTTTGAAGACCAAGGCTCTCCAGAGGCCTAAGCCAGAAAAACATTCCAACAAGCTCTGCTTCACATTCTCCTTGGTGATTATACTTGGTAGTTCTTTAATGGGGCATGCAGTCCTTGATCTAGATTGAACACCTCGCCCTCTCACCAAGGAGGTGTTATCCTTAGGCACAAGAGGTACAGGGCGTAGGACCTATGATCTTTGGAGGAGCTTTGGAAAATACAAAGACCTGGAAAAATGTTATGGGATCAAAAATTAAAACTGCAAAATAAAAACTAAAAACAAGTTAATTACATGTCCACAGAATGCGATATTACTTATTTCATTTATTGTCTCATTTCATATTTAGGCAACTTCTATTATATTTTTAAAAAGTATACATTACCTTTTACAGCTTCACAAGAATTCCTAAATATACAGAAATGCTGAGAAATCACAAGCAAGTGGAGTTAAATGACTCACTCATAGGCCAATAATTTAAAAAGCAAAATGTAAAAATGGCTTTTTACTTTTTCTCTTGAGTCAAATGTGGCATGTGGGTCTATTTAATGTTTGATATGCCGAGAGGTAAGACCTTCAAAAATAAGACTTCTCAGAACCAGAAGGACCTAAAGTCAGTCTACTTCAAATGCTTTGCATTTATGTTTATAACATTCTGCCCAAGTCACGGAAGCAGCTCCCAGAGCTCTGTACGGTAACTCAACACTGAGTCAGGATCCGGGCATACTGGTCTCCAAGCCACCTAAAGGCATTTATACAGTATTGCTCCTGCATTGTCATTGATACCTGCGGCATTTAGGGATCTTTCTTTACTTGTTCCAATTTTCCAAAAACATTTGGCTCCTTTGGTTTTATTCTTTTACTCATGACTCAGTTTCTAAATATAAGGACATTTCAAATCCTGGCACTCCACTTCAATAGCCAAGAAAGCTTTGCAATCTGTTACTACAAATGGTCAAATGACTGATTGCCGTCACAGAAGGTTCCGACAGCCTTCATCTATGGGCAGCATGATAAAATTTACACATAAAAGAGGGACTGGTACACAGGAAATCAAAGCTATTGCTTCAAGATTTTCAGTGGCCACCTCATTCTGGCATTTAAAAGTATTTTTGAAGCCACTCTATCTCCCTGCTATAGAAATCTCATCTATTCTGTCTGTTGTAAACTACTCCGACCTGATAACACGCTTAAGCAAAAGGCCACCTCCACAAATTATACCTGGACTGGGACAAGCAGCTTTGTGGATAAACTGGGTATCAACAAGACCAATGTTTACACATTGAAAACCTATGGGATTCTAATCATGGAGGACGACAACCTCCCTACAACCTGGTGGGTTAATAGGGGCAGAAGAAATCAACGCAAAGACATTTGGGGCAGATGAAAGTCCTTGAAGGCCATTAAGGGAACTGATCCAAGCTAGTGGTCCTCAAACGTTAGAGTGGATGACAAAATCACCTAGTGGATTCATAAGACTTTGGGCCCGTACCACCACTGATGGCCTAATGAATTCCAGAGGGGGACCAACCGGACGATTCGAATGCATGTGATCATCCTATCTTGCTTTGGGGACTGCGTTACAGATGGAGGAGAAGACAGCCAAGGGTTGGAACTTGGAGAGCAGTGACATTGGGCGATTTGGCCTTGTTAACCACTGCTTGACCAAGGGCCTAGCCCACAGTAAGTTTTACTGAATGACAATTATATGTAAACCTACGCTTTGTTGTGCTTATTTACTGTACTAGGTAATTCTAAAATGAGAAGCCTGTGAAACATTCTATGCCTTTTTAAAAGCTATTTTGAAGAATGGACTGAAGGCACTCCAAGTGGAGGGCGCGGTGTAAGCCAAAATGGAAGCAGGAAATGGAGTGATTGTGCTTTTAAGTCAAGGAAACATGCCACATGGGTGAGGAAGAACAAAAAAAGATTGAAATGGAGGGATTTAGGGATTTGAAAAACTCCCTCGATCTTGCCCACTGAGCGGTACGCGCAGAAAGTCACTCAGCTGTCAACAGGCTCAGTTTAGCCCATCAGGCTCAGATCCCAAGGAAGCCTTTCGCTCATGGATTCATTCTTCCTACCAGCTCCTCACGACTCACCAGGACGTGGAGTATGGGGGAGGTTCTTGTAAATATTTGCTGTTGCTATTTAAGTTTGGCACAGTTCATCTGAGTAATAGATGTTTTGGTAAAAATCAGCATCCTATTTCTCCCCTGGACAGTAAAATTGTTCAAGGACTATTACCCTAATAGAAAAACACCACCACCACCAAGGAAAAAAGCGGTAGTGGTGTTGGTGGGTGCTCAACCCATTAGTTGCTCGACCACCCAACTTTTCATCACATATTCTGTCTTCCCTCCTGTCACTGTGCCAATGCTCCCAGCTAAGGCCAAGCTCTCTTGGCGTGCACAAGATCAGAGCTACTCTAAGTGTGGCAAGCTTCTTTCATTGGGAAAATCTTACCACTAAAAGCAATGGCAGCTAAACTAAACTGCGCACCGATGTGGTTGGTGGAATTTCCAGTGCAAGCTGACTGTGCACAGGTAACGGGCAGTCTTCAACGGCTGCACTGCAATCCTGCACTTGTCCCAGCCCCACCCCCTCCTCCTGCCCCGCTCAACTCGTTGCTTCACTTATTCCTGTCTTCTTCAGTAGCATCAGTATTTCCACCTTTGCTGAGTCATTCCTATTTGTAAGCCAAAATACTATATTATTCCATATTTTACAGAGTCCTTGTCTCTTAACTCCTTCCACATGTAGCCCCATATCTCTGCTCCTTTTCACAGCAAAACTTCTAGAGAGCTGTTTTCATCTTCTCAGTTCCTAGCTGTGCCTGAATTCACTCTAAAAAGGCTTCCTCCTCCATCAGTACGGTGGAAGAGCACGTATCCGTATCTACGCTACACCGCCAGATCCGGGGCAGCTGTCAGTCTTCATCAGCTCCAACCTCCAGCAGCTCTTCATACGCCTTCCTTCAGGAAATACCTTCCCTGCAGGACATTATACTCTGCTGGTCCTCATCTTAAATCATGGGCTGCTCCTTTTCAGTCTCTTTGGCTAGATGCTTCTCCATGTCCTGACCATTAAAATGGCAGCATGCTCTACAGCTCAGTCCTAAGTACTTTTTTCTTTTGCTCTCTTTCAAGTGCTCTCATTCAGTGCCATGGCTTCAAATATCATCCATATGCTGGTGACCCTCAAAAGCACATCTCCGGTCCTAACCTCTTCCCTCAGATGCATACAAGCAGGTTTAGCTTCCTCTTCTATGTTTCCACTAGGAGATCTAAGAGCATTTCAAACTTCTGTTTTATCTACAGAAGATAAAACTTCTGTGTTTTTTATTTATTTATTTGTTTGTTTATTTATTTATAAATTTTATAAAACAGAAGCTTTATCTTCTGTTTTATTTTATTTACCCGGCCCCCAAAGCTTCTCCTCTTTGTATTTCCCCACCAAAGTGAATGGCATCACCATTCATCCTTCTCATCAGGCCAAAATTCTAAAGGCAAATCTTCCATTTTTTCTCTGCCACTCACATCGAGTCATCTGCAAGTTATGTTATCTTGATCTTCAAAATCGATTTTACTACCTTCACTGCAATCTACCTGTTCAAAACATCAGTGTCTTAGCTGAATTGCTGTATTAAGCTAACTGGTCCTTCTTAGTTTCTCCCCCTCTTTTCTAAAAAATATATATATATATATATATTTGTTTATTTCAGAGAGAGGGAGAGAGAGAACATGCACACAAGTGGGGGCAGGGAGCAGGAGAGGGAGAAACAGACTCCCCACTGAGCAGGGAGCCCCATGTGATGCTCAATCCCAGGACCCTAAGAATATGACCTGAGCCTAAGGCAGACACTTAACCAACTGAGCCACCCAAGGGCCCTCTTCTTGGTTTCTCTTAATGTTTCTCTATTCCCTAATATTTGGGTCCTGTCTTCCTCTTCTAACCTCATCGTTACTGGTTCCTTCTTGTCTTATGTTCCAGCCACACTAACAGTTTTTCAGTTCCTTGAACGTACCATATTTACTCTGACCCCAGGGCCTTTGTATAAGCTATTCCTGCTGATAAGAACATTCTTTCTTTGCTGTCTGCCTGTTAACTCCTCCTTTGGCTTTCAGCTCATTTTACTTCCTAACGAAAGAGCCTTCCAATCCCAGTTCAGAACAAAGTTCCTTTCATCAACATCTTCAAAGAACTATGTATGCTCTACCTTTATGGCAGATATTTTATTTTACTTTAATTATTTTAGGCACTGAAAAAAGATCTGCTGAATGGATGTGTCAGTAAATAAATGAATGACCTTCCCTAAAAATCTTTGGATCCATAAATTACCTATTTGCTATACTGATCTCATTTGAAAGCTAAATTAGTTGAAGGTAAGAGTCAACTACATAATTCAGCGTTTGGTGAGAAAGCACAAAAGTAAATGTATGCTATGTTTGAAGCCAACATGCACACAAGATAAACAAAATAAGGGCCTGAACTTTCAACTGTAAGGCCAGAAGGTTTTACCTTCCTCAGTAAGCAAGTCTGTTATAAGATTTATCTCTTTGAAAATGTATAAAGCTGTGACTTTATTTTTGTACTATATTTTGCAATGTGTATGGGAAGGGGGTGGAGAGAAGCTTGTCTCAAAGTGTCCTGTATTTTTGGTACTTAATTTTCATCTCCCTTATGTTCTTTCTTTCTCAAATTGAGCAGTTGTTCTCATCAGAAACATCTACCAAGAACTTAACCGTGGATACAATATAGCTTTGCACACAAGCAAGAGAGACACACGTCTCATCCTTGAGCAAGTGAGGCTGGACAGACTTACCGTGTCACCCAATATTGGACATTCAGGTGGAAATAAACACAAGACCATACTAATCACCAAGTGTCTGGTCACAGCTTTTGGTAGGACTTCACATAAAGCAGGCAAGCTACAAGGATTTGGGACAACATAGTTTACAGATGAAAGTTAAAGGCTTTTAACCTACTTCGAAACAGGAAGAAACGACCAACACATCAAAGAATACATATTATAAGGGATGAGCTATTCAGCTACATTCAAGGGTAGGGCAGTGGTAACTTCTCAGCTAGCTACTATCAGTTTGACACAGATTAAGCACATAGTGGGTAGTAAAAGTGGAAGTTTGGGTAAAAATGCCTCTTTGAGGGGCCCTGATCAAATGTTTGTCTAAGAAAGTTAGCACCATGGAAGAAAGGTGGTTAACTTCGGA
>CM052806.1:59763448-59912795 GCA_028533885.1 Nasua narica
ACGGTACGCGGGAGGTAGATTTTTCAATGTACACTCCTCTTACATTGTTTGATTTTTGAACTATGTTAATGTATCACCTGTTTAAAACAAACAGTAATATATATATTTTTTTAAATGAGAGGAGTTAATTCAGAGACAAAGAAAAAGAATCCCAGGATTTGAAGCTTTCCAACTTGAGATCAAACTAGAGAAATCATTTGTACCTCCTCTCCTCCATATAATGAGCTGCAATTATCATCAACTTAAATGTCTTACTTGTTAGCCACCAAGCGCATAACAGTCCAGTCCTTTGGAAACATCTCTGGGCGTATCAATATTCGGAACACAGTAAATATCTGTAGCAGGAAATCCTTGGATAGGGAAGAAACAGACCATTTTATTGAGTTATTAGAACTGTCAACACACACACACACACACACACACACACAGCGCCCTTGTTGCCATTTCCAAGGCAACTACAGAGAAGGAAGCCATGCTTCCATAATTCACCAGGGGAAGGAATCATCACCCTTCCCCTTCTCAACACCCATCTAGCTTGCTACCCTTCCCAAATGTTCTCTTGTCCTTTTCTTTCTCATACACGGTGCAGATGACCTTTCATTCCCCTTCATAAGCTCTAAACATTTAGATTTTACAAATAAAGGAGAAGACTGAAAGTTGAAGATTAGCAGGCAGATATATTCTTTCTTCTATATAGTGTCCTCAACATCAGAACTTTTCGAATCACGAGAGAATGATCAACAACAGTCCTTCCTTTTAGGTAGGTGTCAAAACTATGAAGTTCTATTCATTAGAAAGGATTTTAAGCAAACACCCATGTTTCTTCGAGGATACAGCGTGAATGGTAGGCATGCAGGTTTACAGCATCTGAGCGTGCTATGGAGAACACACTCATAAGGACGTGTGCTGAGCCGAGCCCAGTGCTGAGTGCTTAGCAGCGATGACGGTGTCAAGGAATTCTTCACAGAGGTGTCACGCCAGAGGGCAGCGGGATTTACTGAGACGTTATCCCTAGATACACCTAGAAACACTCTTGACAAGAAGCTACTGCCAGACACAGAAATACCTCTTCTTAATACATTTCAAGTGACAGCGCCCCAAACGCTGTAGGATACTACACTTAAAGGGGACCCAAGGAGACCCCATACTACATGTGCTGAACAACATAAAGCATGTCCAGTTAGAAAGAGATTGGCTCAGTCTAGCTTTTATTTTGATTTATTAACTAGAAAACTTAAAGATCTGATGATAACCTTAAGCAGTGCCAGGAAAATCTGTCTCTCTACCAATCTGATAGAAGGCAACAGTATGGTGTTGCTTAATTTAAAAAACAACAATACATCAGAGTTTTGTTTATGAAACCCAACAAAACATTATGTTAAACATGGAAGCTGCTTATATAGAAGATTACAGTTGTCATTCATATCATCGGAGATAGTATCTGAAAATAGAAGAAACATGTGGTAGCTGTGTGTGTGTATATGCGTGTGTGTGTGTGTGTGTGTGGTTTTTTTTTTTTAAACATACTCTAACAGCTTTGATCAAGCCCATAAATATTTTGACACGAATTTATTTTAGCTTCTTGGGCATCAACACACATACTTCAATATGTACTGTGTGCCATGTAGAAATACGCTTTCTAGGTCATTTGCCTTTAAGTGGCCAGACAGATCCTTCTCATGTAGGCAGAATCACCAGACACAGAATTTCCCAAATGCATTCTACATCGGGTCCATTTGGGGAAACACCTGACATTCTAGCCCTTTCTTGAGAAAGTAGGTCATTAGCACACTAAAATGGTGAGAAACCCTTCTTAATGCATTCTAAAACTTACTCCAGAAAGTTTTTCAGTTTATTCTTTTGCGTTTCCCAGACATGAATATAGATGATCCCTGCAAAAATGGACGTTTGAATCTCCCTTTCAAAGAATTACATCCAACTTCAGCTTCCTCTCCGGTTGCACTTGCTTAGAGAAATGCTTTTTAAAAAAATCATGAAGGTGGGGAGTCGCTTCTCAAGGTCTACAATGACTTAGGAATAGTTTAATTTTTAAAATATTGAAATTTCATCTCTTCCCCTCAAAACTTTGAGAGAATTGGAAATTAGAGGTAGCACCCTTAGCAATGGGGTGTGTGTATGGGGGGAAGTCGGAGAGAGTGACCGAAGCTGCACAGGGAAAAACTGGCTACAGGAGGCAGGACATCTACCTTCTAGGCTGACAACTTTGGTTGCTCTGCTTTTGTAGAGCTGGGATCAAAGGGAAAGTTATTCTAGGTGGTGGAGCTGGGGAAAGACCATCTGTTTCTGTACCATCTTGTCTTCTTATTCCCACTAATCTCAAAATAAATGGTGTGCTGGTGTGCGACACTGGGCCAACACCCGCTAGTGACATAAATCTTTAGAAAACTTTTTAGTGTTTCAAATAGCTTTCTATGGTATCCACGCAAGCTTCATCTACCTTTAGAGAACCCAACACATCGTGGCAATCTTACAATGAAAATGAAAAAGCAGGGACGCCTGAGTGGCTCAGTGGGTTAAAGCCTCTGCCTTTGGCTCAGGTCATGATCCCAGGGTCCTGGGATCGAGTCCCATTTCAGGCTCCTTGCTCAGTGGGGAGCCTGCTTCTCCCTCAGCCTGTTCTGCCTGCAGCTCTCTGTGCTTCTGCTCTCTCTCTGACAAATAAATAAATAAAATCTTTAAAAAAAAAAAAAAGAAAGAAAATGAAAAAGCAGTACAGTGAAAATCAGAAAATCTAGATTTTAATCCTGGCTTGGCAATGAACTAGCTCAACAACCTTGGCAGTCTATTTAACTTCTCTGGAACTGAGCTCTCGTTCTTGGAAAATGTGGAGGCTTTAAAGTCCCTTGCAGTTAGAGGTGATTTTGAAAAGTCAAAATGATCACTTACTTGTTTATATACTAGACAAACATTTATTCTTATTTTTCAACTGTAGGCTAATGTTTCATCAGAGGGTAACAGAAACACCTTCTACTGCGACCCTCCCATGTGATAGAGCTCAGCAAGGATTTACCCTCAGCTGCCATGCAACAGGTTTCATTCAGACTCAGTTCCAGTATTTTAAAGCACTAATACCCAAATGCTGGATTCTTCAACATCCCTTGCCTGTCCTCCCCTAATTCACTGAGACTTCCCTGTCTGCCCTAAGTACTTTTCAGCTCTGATCATTTCACTGAATGTGTGCTTTTCCATATCTATACGAAATTATTTTGCACATATAACAATAACTAAAAGATCTTTCCTATAATTTAAAAAAAGAACATTGCTAAAATAATATTCTTGTTTGGATAGCAAGAAAGAAGTGTTTCATATGCCGCTATTTTAAAATTGGAAGCCTGCGAGCAGTTTCTTTTTTGTTTGTTTACTTCAAATAGCACAACATGGTAACTTAACTGCATTACTGGTTTTATTCAGATCAGGGTTCAAAATAGAAAAAGGAACAGTGAGGTGGTACTTTAGAGAAGCACTTTTTTTCCTGCAGCGCAAGAGACTCAAGTAAGGAAGATCATGTGAAAACCAAAATGATAAAAATGCCCATACTCAAATAGAAAAGAAAACAAGAGCAATTTTTTATGATTTTAGAAATCATCACTAACATTTGCTTAGAGAAATGTTTTTTATAAATACTGAGTGTTCTATTATGAAGCAGGCACTGTGTTAGACGCTGGAGACACCTAGTGGGGTAAGATATATTCTTTTATTTATTTATGCAAGAGTATTTATGGAGTGTCTGGGACATGTCATACCACAGTAATCTGAATGGGATGCTTGTCTTCAGGGAGCATGCAAGTCTGGCGGGAGAGATGAATGTTAATCTAAAAACATCTAGACATGCGCTGCAAACGAGGCTAAGTCTGAGGACCAGAGGTATTCCATGCAGGGGGAAGACTACCAGCAGGCCTTAAAGGCAAGAGACAACACAGGGTTGCCTGGACTGCAATGGGGAGTGGCAAGAAATGGGGACGGAAGACCCAAAAAAGGTAAATAGATCTCATTCCCGCTCCGTGGTAAGGGATGTGGAAATTTATCCTGAGGGCAACGTAAGGCAGTGAGGGGTCTTTAGGCAGATGGGTCAGAGGATTAAATCTGTCTTACACTCATTTCCTGACTATATCATACAAAAAATCACTTGGTGTTTACACAGGATCCTGCGGTATCAGTGTATGTAGCACAAGACAGAAATGAAATTTATACAACAGGATTAGTGAGACACAGGAGGAGGAATTCTGAGATCATGAAACACGAGTTAAGAACTCAAGAAAGAAAAGCATCACGACGTAAGCAGATAGACCATGACGGGGTCTCCTTATGTCAAAAGCAATGGTAGGGAACCGAGCCTTCCAGGAACACATTTCCTTCACTTATGATTTAAAGTACGGTCAAATATTATTTTAAAAATTTACCACAAATTTCAAATGTGTAACAGCCTTGGTATGGGGTTTGAATTCAATTAAAGGGTGTTAATAATTATTATCACATTGAAATTCATAACCTTAAAGGTGAATATGTAGCACATTATGCAAAACTAACCCCCAAGTGGTCTTCAGTCTTCAAGAGCTAGAGAACTACTTTTTATAATAAAATAAAGGCTATAAATTGGAATAACTGTATAGAAAAAGATGATTTGTGAGGTATGCAGACATTATTAAGAGGATTGTTTCATTCAACAGAGATATATTGTTCCAGGCTCCATGCTTAGGACGCACAGACATGGTCCCTACTCTCACTGAGCAGAGTCATCAAGGATCCAAGGAAACAATGTTTAGAAGGCACTGTTGGGTGCTATCATGGAGGGTGGGGAAGAGTGGGGCTGGGGGGGCCACCGTATTCTGTGAATACTTTGTAAAGAAAGTGATTCCTGAGCCGGATTTTATAGCACAAGCTGAAATCAGGGAGGGATTAATAGGGGGTAAAATTAAGCAATTCAAGTGAGTGAGTAATGGTAGAATAGGCATTTCAAGGAGACACAAAAAAATGATTCAGAGGAATTAAAAACGGGTTTGTATAGTTGGTTAGGAATACGCAAGTAATTTTAAGTGGCTGTCGGGAAAGGGGTTTGGAAAGGGTGGATAATGAGGATGGAAGGTAGACTGAGGACAGGGGTGACTTGGCAGAGACTGGATCTTGCCCACAAGTAACGTGAAGTCCTCAGGGTTTTAAAGTTGGACTGTGACTTAATCAGATATGACTTTTCAAAGCTAGGGGGCCAGTATGTGGGAGACAATGAAAGGTTGTAATAGTGCCATACTTAACTTTTTCCGAACAGGTATAAATAACCTCATGCTTAAAGCGGGATCCCCACAGTCCTAGATAGAAAGTCATAGTCAACAAAGAACAGGAGACTCACTGCTCTCCATGTACAAGAAACACCACGGATACGGACAAAACTTCAGCCCTCAGCAGAAGGTGGGTGTATAAAAAAACATTATTGACTACAGAAGGAGAAAAACAACAACAACTCTAATCACTTCCTAGTCTTTGCTTTTTTTCATTTCTAAAATACTGCCATGCTCTGCAGAAAGAAAGGACCGCACGATGCAGAGGGTCCCTGCTCCTACACAGTTCTATTGACATTGTGACTCAAACCACTCACACAGAGCACCTGAGGACCCAGGAGAAGCATACTGCTCAAAATGCCAGAAGCCACTCCAACAGTAACTCTGGAGACGTCCTGATTCTTCAAGCAAGAATGGAGTTAAAACACCAATAATCTTAGTAGATACGGGAACTCCGTACTTTGAAAATTTGTTTTCATTTGGAGAACCACTGTGAAAGGCTAGGCCAAATCTTTCTTTGAATTGATAAGAAGAAAGAAAAAAAAGCAGCGATGCTAGGGATAAAAAACAACAAAAATATTAATCGGAATATCTCAACATATAATTTGTCAGTAGCAAGGAAGATTTAAAATGCATATATCCCCTGATCCAACAGTTCGACTTCCAGGGATTCATTCTACAGCAGTAAGGGCACAAGTCCACAGAGACATGTGTGTCACGACGTTCCCCGCAGCATCCTTCCACTTGGCAAATATCAGAAACATCCTGAATGCCCAGCAAAAGGAGAACGATTAAATTATGAGCATCCGTGTAGTGTCACTCAGGAGTAAATGATACACTGAGCCTCCAACATTCATGACATATCATTGTGTGAAAAAGTGCAATTAATATGAACGGCAGGATTCCATTAAAAATAGGTGTGAATGTATATATCAGAAAAAATAGTCTGTGAGGATACAACCTTATGTGTCAACAGTAGCTACATCTGGGGATGAGAACACATGTGTTTGAAGGGGGACACACTTTATCATTTTTAACCAGTAGCTAAAAGGGGAGTTTTGGTGTCTAATCCCAGGATCAGTTATACAGTTGTAGTTTTCCATTAAATACCACTTTACTAAGCTGTACCTTTCCTTAGACATAGTTCCCTTGTATATAATATATTCCATTTCTAACCTAAAGGTAGATACAAAACCCCCAAATAACTCTCCTTCCATTAATTTGGCCTTTTATCCCCACTTCATGACTGGAACTGCCTTATTACTTTTTAAGGAGTTGACAAATGAAATTTTATGCAATATGATGGCACAGATTTTGGTTGAAGAAACTTCATTAGAGTTTAAGAAAAAGCTGAGTTTAGCTGCCTGAGCAAAGAGCTCCGATGTTAATAGAATTCCAGGCCCTCTCAGTTACTTCTTTCCGGGGATGGAAGGAGTTTGGGGCAGGTTAGCAGGGAGTAAAATGAGGCATGGCAGGAAAAGCGTTTAGCTCTGCATGGCCCATGGCGGTGGAGGTGGGGAGGTATTCTAAAACTGCCAGCCACCATCACTGCTGCTTATATGCAGCACGCTCATTTATAACCTAATGATTTAGATGCTCTTAATAACATCAAAGCATTAAGAGAGATTGTTTTATTAGTCTTGATATCTCTAATGTCTAGCCAAGGTGCTCAATAGATGTCTACTGAATCAAATAATTGACATTTGTAATGAAATCATAATAGTGCCTACCTCAGGGCGTTGAAGATTAAATGAGTTAATATGAATCAGTCTTCTAGAACAGTACCTTGCATGTATGAGGTTTTATATAAGTGTGTGCTGTTAGAAGTCCTCGGTTTCTTTACTACAAGAGTAAAATCTCAGAGTATTCTAAAAATTCTAGTTTTATAATCCATTCAGCAGCAAAACCTGACCTGAACTATTCAGTTTTCATTTAATCCCACTTAGAGTGAATATTTTTTAACTGCAGAAATATTAAGATGTTTAATCATAGGGGCTATCCCCAATCCTACTGGAGGTCCTAGATCATATACAGTATGTACACATTATCTTCCTGAAGTGTCAAAAGCTTCTAATTTCTAAAATACACGTGGTATTAAGGACTTTGCATAAGGGACTGTGGATCGGTGTTACTCTCTTTGAAAGATCCTGTTATGTAGGTTTCAGTAGCATAAACAGGGGTATTTGGCTTTGAAGAAAAAGGAGACTAAGAAAAATGGATCTGTTAAAAGGTGACCTCTGAACTTTTAAAATACAGATTAAAACCAGATGACTAATTAGCCTTTGATAAAATAAGTGACCTTTAGCTTGCCTTGACCCCAGTTACTCCCCTTCCATTCTTACACTGGGAAAGGGATCTTCCTTGTCAAGGCTACTTCGGTCCCCTCCTGCTGCCTTCTCAGGGAACCTCACTACCTTGGGCACTTCTTGCTTGCACCTTCAGCTTCTCTACCAGCTCTAACTGTTACTATTTACACATGCTTAAGTCTCCTCCATTATAAACATTCCTATGATATCCAAAGTTCTCCTTCAGTCGACACCTTATCCTCCTTTTCTTGGAACATGGTAGTAAGTCTACTGTATCTTTTTCTCTTTTTCATTCCTCAATTCATGACAGCTTGACTTCCACCCTCACCAATGCACTGAAATTGCTCATCGAGTTCATCAACAATATTATAGGACCTGTTGAGGATCTTACCTCACCTCCTTGCAGTAGCAAGCAGTGTTCAATACTCCTTCTTAATGCTTGGATTCTATTCAGATCCCTTCAATTACATACTCTACATGCTCCTTGAATGGTCACATTTACTCCCAATGATGTCGGGGACACTTCCAAATCCACAACTGCAGTCCAGCTTTCGTCCTGAACTTCAGACACTGTCTATGAGACATCGCCATTTTGATGTCCCTCGGGTGACCAAACTCTAGCTGAAACCGGATTTATGTTTACTCCCTAACCTGTACCCCCACACCTCCTGGGTTCCCCTTGCAGTGAATGGCACCGACCACCGCCCAGTTGTCAAAGAGCCTGGGAGTCATCTTCGACTCCTCTCTCTCCTTCACCTCTTTTATAAATCGAGTCACCAGCGCCTGCCAATTCAACTTCCTAAATGTCCCTAGAATCTACTACCATCCTGATCATCTCACTTTCAGGCCATAGTCATCTCTAGCATAGACTGCATCAGATCCTTTATAGGGTTCTGCCTCCCGTTTGACCTTGGCTAATTCATTTTCAGTAGTGCAACAGACAAGGTTTACTTAACTCAAATGGGATCACGGCTCTCCCTTCTTTCTTAAAAGCGTGTACAACTTCCAAATGTCCTTAAAATAAAGCCCACACACAGCCTTGTGTCTTACAACTCTCTTCCTCATACTTTATATTCTATCAAACATTCAACAAATGTTTCTTGAGTGCCTACAATGCTGGTGAGCATGTTCTGGGATCTGAGGGCACAGCAGTGAACCAGCCAAAGCTTCACACACCAAGGAGCCTATAATCTAGTAGTTAGGGGCTGGGGATTCATACAAACAAATAAAACTAAAACATTCCAGGTTCAAATAAGTTATAAAGGTGGCATAGAGAGTGCTTTGTCGGTTAGCATATCCTGGTATCATTTGAGCTGAGAGATCTGAATGTCCTAGACAAAGGTAGGTCCAACACACTCCTACTCATCTCTTAGTGCTCAGCTGAGACCTCCCTTGGGGACTTTTCCTTATGTCAGGAGTTTGGGTTGGTAGCAATTCCCAGATGCTCCAAAGCACCGTGTGCTTACCCTGGGAGTTCGTCACCTGGGGGGGTCAATGCCTATTACCTGTCTGATTTCTCCCCCTACGGGAACTGGACAATTTGTACCTGGTTCCATAACAAAACCAGTAGTCGCCTGAATTTCTCAATCGATATTGCTTAAAGGACAGTAACTAATAGCATTCAATAACTTCCCTGGCCCAAAAGTCCCAGTTCATTTTGAAGTGGGAAATGGTGAAAAGGTGTATGGCTGACTGAAATGAGGAAAAGCCACATAAAACACTTTATTCATGATTTCCATTTGCTTTATTATTATTATTGACGTGAACGATAAAGCATACAACTCAATACCTAGATCAATTATGATTTTCAATGTATGCTCCTCTGCTACTTTTTATTTTCAGGCTCTGTAAAAATAAGTAGCCTTTCCTATGGGAAATTTTGAAACATGAAGTCAAAGACTGCACAATTATCTTTCTTTTTAATCACATGAATTTCTGTAGGTAGAGTGGGCGTTTTCTAAGGCCTTTTATCTGTTTTTAATTCTAAACTCAGGACTGAAAGTAAACATGAAAAACGCCTTTTTAGGCATGGGTTTATGCCAACTGACTTTCTGCCTGAGAGAGTACATCTGCCCAGACCTATTCTTTGTTTCACGATTCAGCTTGCCAACTGCTCCAGCGTAACTTAAAGATGTTTGTGAGGTCATGCAACATCTTCCAGATCAAAGATAAGTGATCCCTGTGCATGATCTGTATTTAAAAACATCTGCAAGTCTTCCCCTGAGGTACTATGAAGGCTTCCGGTCACGCGAACATTGCAGCGTGACCGTTCCTCCTGTCCTATAATTCTCTACCACCGGCATGTAAGTACCCCTTCCATTACGATGGTTTACCTATGAAGGTGTATGGAAAACTCAAGAGATGGAAGAGAAATAAAAGTAAATAAGAACAGATGACAGGTCATTCTTCTAACTGAGGACAATCAACTTCTAAGGTTTTAGGGAACACCATGAAGGAAGCACTGGAGCTCCCTAAATCTCAGCAAAGATTGAATTTTTATAAACCTGGCATCAATATTTTCTATTTAATGTCAGCCTGTCACACTAGCACAGAATATTGATTAGTCTGTAGCTGATAGAGAATATCAAATACAACCCTGCTTCTCCGGTCAGAACGTCGTAGCCAGAAGTCCTCATTGTGGTTTTAGAGGGATGAAATCAGCTAATATATTTATATATTTGCCCTTATCTTCTTTAAAGGCAATATTTCTAAGTCCACCTAACTAGAGTTAGTCTATTTGCTTTTGTTTCATTAGGTCTGTGATTCTGTTTTAGTTTATTGGATTTTGCTGACAGGTATTTCAAATCCTATGTCTTTGTATAAAATAAAAGTTAATTGCTTTGCTTGAGTAGTTGAAACCTTAATGAGCCGAGATAGATAGTCAGACATGTGGATGAAGGGGAGAAAAAAACAGCTTAGAATTTAACACAAACAGGTGAAACAACTGTCAAGGAACTATCTTAACAATGAGGAATGAGAACAAAGAAAGCTAGAAAGACATAGGAAATTAAAAAAAAAAAGTCACTTACCCTTAATTCTTCCTTTGTATTGAAACTGTCAAGAAGTTGTTGATAATGTCTATCTGTCATCTGTCGTAATAAGGACAGGAGACAAGCAACAAACTCCCCCTGATTTAAAAAAAAAAAAAAAGCATATTTTTTATTAAGGGTAAAAATGAACATCACTAACTTACTTTGAACTGCCCTCAAATAGAACACTGAAAAAAACCCACTAAGATCTAAAGTTACTCTATGAAGTCCTTTAAATCTAAAGTAACCATAATATTATAGTCAAAATTTCTCCCTTTGATGAATGCCATTTACTTGGAATATATGCATTTTCAAATTAGGAGTTTGTTTTTTTGTTTTGTTTTGTTTTTTGTTTTTTTAACTTGGGTGGAAGCTTCTCACTAGAAAACTAACTTCACACATTTAAAGGAGGTAAAGCCATTTACTGAGCATTTACTATACTTTCATTCATTATGTCATTTAGCCTCATTTTCAGTGCTATGAGGTAGGGGGTATAATATTTATTTAAAGAAGATAAATTATATGTTCAGTGAGCTAAAAGACTTGCTCAAAGTCACATCACTAAGAAGTGGAAGAGCTGAAGTTATCGATATATCTTTCTGACTCCAAAACTCTTCCTGTATGTCATGCTCCATTTCTGAATTCACATAATCTCCTCCAACTCTTCTGCGTGCTAGTCTGCTGACTGGCAGGGTACAGAGAAAGCCATACGTTACAATGTTGGTTTCAAACTCCTTTTAAAAATAGCTTAACTGTCATTCCTTTCTGCTTGGGTGCTATGTGATTGACTCCTAAAAAGTCCGTTCTTAAAAATTAATAATGAAAAAAATAGGATCCATAGATTTAAAGGCCTATAAAACTGCTATCACTTGCATCTAATTTAAAATATTTGTGCTCTAATGCAACCTTTCTCGCTCAGCAAAAAAAAAAAAAAAGTATCTACTTTTCATGAGAACGATAACATTTAAAACAATATGAACACGACTGAAGAAGCAATCAGTGGTAACTGATGGTAAATTTACAAAAATGTATTTTAATTGGGAATTGGTGGGTTTTGTTTTTTGTTTTTTTGCATTTATGTGGAAAGTGGTTATAGACTTGTGTGTAAAATCAGGCACTGAGAGCTTTCATGATTGGGATTTTTCCAACAGAGGCAGCTAAGTCAAGAAAGTCAAAGGTACCCCTTCCAGCTGCCAAGGCAGGCCTGGAGATGCTACTTAATCACCAGGTCAGGGTAACCAAAGATGCAGACTGACTTCTTGCAGGAGAATAAACATTTGTAACACACAAGTATAACAAATAATTATTCCTGCACACTTAGTGGGGCAAGTATTTAAGAACTAACAAATAAGGGTTAGCAGAAATCTATCTTCTAAGCTCGACATAATACTTTGTTAATGAACAAAGAAACTCTTGGTACTTAACATAAAACATGGAAAATTTAAGGGCACAATGATTCATATTTTAGTGCATGTATGTGAGGAAACAATCCAAGGCTAGGAAAATAATAAGCCAAAAGGAATAAGAGAATATCACCTGGTATTCACACAAGACTGGAAATAGTATACTTGTTTCACCAGCAAGACTGGAAAAACCTTGCCATATTAGGGCATCAGAATACTAAAAAAGACTTTTTCTCAGCAGCAGGGAAAAATTACATCCAGAATAAATGCTGCTGTGACCCTACCTAAGAAAGTTCATAAGCAAGATATGAAACAATTAAATAGTTCCTAAGAAATTTAACATCATTCCAGAGCAAAGTTCAAAGATATTTCTAGGAATTTAAAAAATCCATTCTCAATAGCATAAAATTCACAATGTCTGGCATTCAATGAAAAATTACCAGGCATACAAAGAAGCAGGAAAAAATAATGATGCAAATGAGGGGGGAAAATCAATAAAAACAGACCTAGAAATGACACAAATAATAGAATTAGCAGTAAAAGACATTAAAATAGCTATTATTACCATAGTCTATATATTCAGGAAGCTATAGGAAAGTCTGAACATGTTAATTTCAGACATGAACGAAAGCAAAAAGACTCAAATTGAGATGAAAATTTACTTAATAAGACTAATGGCAGATGAGACAGCTGCAGAAGAAAAGATTAATGAACTTGAAGACAGCAGAAATTCTCCAAAATTAAAAAAAAAAGGAAATAAAAGAAAAAGCATCAGTGAATTAAAGAACAACTTCAAGTAGCAGAATATATATGTAATTGGAGACCTCAAAGAGGAGGAAGGCATAGAAAAAGTAACTGAAAAAATAAAGGGAAAAATTTCAGATTCTCTGAAAACTATAAACTTATGTATTAAAAAATTTCAGCAATTCCTAAGCACAAGAAATATGAAAAAAATACACTAAGGTACATTATAATAAAATAGCCAGAGATAAAGAGAAAATATTAACAAGAGTCAGTGAAAAAAAGACACATTACATACAGAGGAACAAAGGTAAGGATGAGATATTTCTCATTACAAATAATACAAGCTAAGGTTGCCTGGGTGGCTCAGTGGGTTAAAGCCTCTGCCTTTGGCTCAGGTCATAATCTCAGGGTCCTGGGATTGAGTCCTATATCGGGCTCTCTGCTCAGTGGGGAGCCTGCTTCCTCCTCTCTCTCTGTCTGCCTCTCTGCCTACTTGTGATCTCTCTCTCTCTATGTCAAATAAATAAATAAAATCTTAAAAAAAAAAGAAAAAAAGAAAATGCTATCAAATCTATAATGAACTACTATAACTACTTAAGTGAATTAATCAATGTCTCAGAATATAAGATCAATGCACCAAAATCAATTTTACTTCTACATATGAGAAATGAGTCACTGTAAGCTGAAATTCAAAATAACATAATTTATAATACCACTGATAACATGTAAGTACTTAGTGATATATAGGACGAAAGATCCACACACTGAAAATCATAAAACACTGATGAGAACACTTAAAGAAGACCTAAATATACAGAATATTATGTTCATAAATTGGGAGATTTAATACTGCTAAGATGTCAATTCTTCTCTAATTGATATACAGATTCAGGGTAATCCCAATCAATATCATATCAGGCCTTTTGTGGGGTAGAAAGTGACAAACTGATTTTAAAATTCATTTGGAAATGTAAAGGATTGGAAACAGCCAAAACACTGTTCAAAAAGAATAAAGCTGAAGGACTTACACTACGTGACTTCAAGACATTTTAAAGTTCTAGTAGTCAGGATATTGTGTTATTGGTGTCAAAACAGAAAAAATAGATAAATAGAACAGAATAGCCCAAACCAAAAACAACCCAAATGTCCACCAAAGGGTGAATGAAAAAACAAATTTTAGAATATCCATGTAATGTAACACTATTCAGCATTAAAAAAGAATGCACTACTGCTACACACAACAACAATGAAGAAACTTAAATAATTCTACTGAGGGGAAGAAGTAAAAATGTCACCACCCCGTCAAAAAAAACTAACAGTAACTATGTACCATATGATTCCATTCATATAAAATTGTAGAAATGCAAACTTATCTGTAGTAACAGAAAGCAGATCAGTGGTTGCCTGGGGATGACGTAGTATGGGGGGACAAGAGGAAGGAAAGAGAGGGAGGCACAGAAAATTTCTCAGAGTGATGGACATGTTATTTATCTTGATTGTGATGATGGTTCGCAGGTGTATACATATATATCAAAACGTACCAGTTATATAGTTTTAAATATATGCAATTTTTTGAATGTCAATCACATCTTAATAAAGCTTAGAAAGGACATTATGACAACATTATCATTTATGGAATGGCACTATATGTAAGCTATTGTATTTTTTATTATATTATAAAATTTATTCCTTACTAGAGCCTTGTTGGGAGGATACTATTAACTTCATTTTACAGTAAGATCTGTTAAGGTTAAGTTATTTATCCTAGGTTTCACAGTTAGAAAATGGTGAAGCTGGGATATGAACACAAGTATCTCTGGTTCTTCTACCTACTACTCAGACTGATTTGATTTTATAGAGGAAATATACCTGAGTTTGAGGTTATATTTCAAATATAAATAGGCATATAAAAATCTAATAGTTGATAACTAGTGTCTGACTTTTTAACCTCTCTATTAAGTCTCAACTTAAAAATGCAAATCCACTTAGTAGAAACCCATTGAATTTCTCATTTCTTAGTTTTTCTACATCCTAGCTACACTATCTCTAATATAGCGACTAGATTAATATTCTTAAAATGTTTATTCCTAAAATATACCATCCTGTGAATAGTGATATACCTTGAAGTTAGAATTATGTATTATTCCAATAATTTTATTAATAAGAACAGTTATTCAAAAAACAATAGACTCTCCTTACATATTTACAGTCACTGTACATAGGAACACTTCCTTGAATCCAAGTTACTATCTATATTTGTCACATCTGGTGCAGACTGCAAACAACTTATCCTGGTATCTAATCTTTGGCATATTCATGATGTGTTGTTAATCTGAACATCTACTCTGCAATGTCATTTTATGTATTCACTTAATCTATTTAGGAATTCAAAGCACATTTAACCCGTTAAGAAGCCTAGATGTCTACCAGTCATAGCAACATTTTTCTAGGTATATCTCCTAAGGCAATAAAATAAAAAGCATTTGCACAGCAAAGGAAACCATTGACAAAACAAAAGACAATATACCGAATGGAAGAAAATATTTGTAAATATCTGACAAGGCATTAATATCCAAAATACATAAATAACACACACAAAACAATGTGATTTAAAAACAGGCAGAGAATCTGAATAAACATTTTTCCAAAGAAGACATAGAGATGGCCAAAAGGCACACAAAAAGATGCTCAACATCATTTATCCATAGGAAAATGCAAATCAAAACCAAAATGAAGTATCACCTCACGCTAGTTTGAATGGCTAAAATTAAAAAGACAAGAAACAACAAGTGTTGCTTGTGGATATGGGGAAAAAAAAGGAATCCTCACACACTGTTGGTGGGAATGTAAGTTGGTACAGCCATCTGAATGGAGTTCCTCAAAAAATTAAAAATAGAAAAATAATATGATCCAATAATTCCACTATAGGGTATTTACCCAAAGAACACAAAAACACTAACTCGAAAGGATATATATATACTCCTGTGTTTATGGAAGCATTATTTACAATTTACAACAGTCAAGACATGGAAGCAACCTGCATATCTATCAATCGACAAATAGATAAGGAAAATGTGGTATATGTACACAATGGAATATTATGCAGCCATAAGAAAGGATGGGATTGAACCATTTGAGACAACTTGGATAGACCTAGAGAGTACTATGCTAAGTGAAAAAAGTCAGACTGAGAAAGAGAAATACCATATGATTCCATTCACAAAAAGAATCTTTAAAAAATGAATAAATACGCAAAAAGCAGAATCAGACCTATAAATACAGAGAACTGATGGTTTCCAGAGGGGAGGGAGGGGAGTGAAAGGCTGGGCAAAATGGGTGAAGGAGAGAGAGATACAGGCTTCTAGTTACAGTACGAGTAAATCACAGGAATAAAAGCAGACCATAGGAAAATAGTGATACTTTAATAGCAATGCAAGAGTACAGATGGTAGGTATACTTGGGGTGTACATAAGGCATAAGGCATAAACTTGTCCAATCACTAAGCTGTACACCTCAAACTAATGCAACATTGTATGTCAACAATATTCCAAAAAAAGAGGCTTAGATGTCCAATATTTTACTAAAATATTTTTCACCGATAATGTAATTTTTGTTTTTAAAATATTTTAAGTGTCCAGGGGTGCCTGGGTGGGTCAGTTGGTTGGGAGTCTTTCAGCTTAGGTCATGACCTCAGGGTCCTGGGATTGAGCCCTACATCTGGTTCCCTGCTCAGGGGGGAATCTGTTTCTTCCTCTCCCTCTGCTCTTCCCCTGGCTTATACTTTCTGTCTTACAAATAAATACAATCTTAAAAAAAACTTAAGAAAACCCAAGACTCAATAATTTGTTAAAAAGAATAAATGAAAACATTTGTTGGCCAAGATTAGCTTTGTTTCAGTGTGGGAGTTATTTTCATATACATCTCCTTTAAAATATTATGTGTCTCAGTGGCTTGCATCCATTTTATGTATACATCGAGTATAGTGGGCATTTCTATCAATAACTGTAAATAACAGGAGTATTAGATGGCTTAGATTATACTATGCTGGGAAAGAGTATTGTTATACACATGCACTATTTTTTCCAGAAATTTCTTACAAAATTCTGCATCCCCTTCCCTCCCCTGACCAGAAGCCCACAATGCATGAAAAGTTTAGACCAGTGTATCTTTCTTAGACATGGCCAATGTTGAGTTGAGTCACCTGCACCATAAATGGTGCCAAACCAAATTACGGGCAAAGAAAGAAATATTTATAAACTGTAAGGAACTCTGGAGTCCAATTAGTTGAGGGTGTGAGCAAATGGCCATACACACTGCTGTATTAAATTTGCTTCCACATATAATTAGATTTTTGAAAAGAACAGATTACAATGGTGTTTTTTTTTCCCCTTTCTAACAAGAGAGAGCATTTTAAAGTTTAAAGAACAGTTGGTAAAGGAACAAAAAGTACAATCTCTTTAAATAGTAAAAATAAGGCTACTGTTATCTAGAATTATGATGCAGCAGAAGCCAGTCCTCCTGTTAGCATTATGGGGAGGCAGGGTGACAGCCATGGGACTTGCAAGAGAACTGGAACACTCCGCCATGACACGCTGTGGGAACTGCTTTCACCCACGGGACGTCCACTTACTGTGGGCACTTTTTCTGCAAAGACTGAAAATTGTTCAATGTAGGACTACCATGTAAAGAACTATTATTCAGAGAGCCTGTTCTCAATGAGAAAACGGTAAAGAAATTAAGTCTTCAGTGCCCACAGATGAGTGACTCTGTGAATGACCAGCGCATGTTCCTCACCAAAGAATTAGTTATAACAACAATATAATTATTTAGCAATCACAGTAACACTACTGTGACTATTGTTGCTACTACAATAATGACTAAAGTAAAATGATATTGTTTAAAACCTTACAGATGTAAGGGTTTGAGAGAGGTCCAATTATTTTATTTTTTAAAATTTTTAAAAAAGATTTTATTTCTTTATTTGAGAGAGAGAGAGAGAGAGCGTGAGCGCGAGCACAGAGGGAGAGGGAGAGGGAGAAGCAGGCTCCCTGCTGAGCAGAAAGCCCAATGTGGGGCTGGATCCCAGGACCCTGGGATCATGACTTGAGCTGAAGGTAGATGCTCAAGGGATTAAGCCACCCAGGTGCCCTGGTTTTCTGTTTTAAAGACAAAGGAAGAGAAGCTTGGAGGTATTTGTAAATTGCCCGAGAGCAAGCAGGTAATGAAGCGGCAAAAGAGGATTCAAAGCAGATCCCTTGAGTCCCCTGAAAAAAATGTCTTTCAACATAAAACCAGAGGAGCCAAATAATTCAAGTGCATGTTTCCCAGCAAATTTCAAACCACAAACCTTGAGAGAGCTTGTTTTTTTTTTTTTTGCAAAACGGGAAAGGCACAACATGGCTATGCTGGGGAAAGTTTCCCTTTATGTGATTTTCCTAAAATTTTGAACAATGGATGAACATCCTGCCTGCCCTACCCCCAACTTCATCTGCAAACCTGATCTCACTGTCTTCAAGTCTCTTAATTTGCATTGATTACTATACTGGGAAGGGCTAAAGGCCAGGCATACCCCAGAGAGATTTGCAATTGACAACCCTGCCTCTGGATACAAAGCAGTCTGAAAATGTTTTAGCTGCCAACCTCAGGCAGTCTTTATCCACAGCCAGCATTTGCTCTGAGGTTTGCTGGGCTAGTTCAATTTTAAAACTATGTTAGAGCTCTATTGCCAGGAAGCTGTTAAAATGTCGCCATCAAAACCATAATGAAGGAGAACGTTCTTCTGCTTTGGAGAAGTTGGAGTAGATACACTTTTACCTGTTCCTCCTGCTAAGTACCACTTTACAAACCTGTTACCCAGAGAACAAACAGAAGAGTCTGAAGGTGGAGAAAAGAGATCAGTCTGGCCAGGGACCTTGGGACCTGAGGAAGGACCTGGTACTGCATTCTCTGGATTTTCTTTCTGCTTCGAGTATCTCACAAGTGGAGCTGAAGGAGCGGGCCAATTACAATTACAAACAACAAAAGTCTACTCATTGGCCAAAGGATCAGGTAAAAGACAGTTTAGCAAGACAAAACTTTTAGTAATAACTGCTCTACTTCAGGTGAAGACCACAGAAAACTTTGGCCTGACTCACACCAAGTGGGGAGCTTAGACTTCCATGCTCATGAAGCTGTGTAGGGGGGCCCTATTATCTTCCTAGAGAAAGCCCACTGGGAAGCCGGTGCTTTCATGCCCAATGGTGTTAGTGAAGACGATATGGGGAACACGAACTTCCACCTCTGGCCATCATGAGTCAGCACACCCCCTTCCCCTGCCAAGTGGAATCACATAAAGCCAGCTAAAACAGACGGCTTAAGTAAGATTCAGAGTCTTATAGTATAAAAATGTCCAGACTTCAATTAAAAATCACTTATCATACCAAGAACCAGAAAAGAGCTTAAATTGAATGAGAAAAGACAATATATGTCAACACTGAGATAATAGAATGTTAGATTATCTGGCACAGCTTATGCAAAAATTATTTCAAAATGGTTTGTAGACTTAAATGTAAAATAAAACTGTAAAACTTTTAGGAAAAAAACCTCGGAGATAAACTTTAGGATATAGGGCTAGACCAAAGAATTCTTAGACTTGACATCAAAAGCATGATCCAGGGCACCTGGGTGGCTCAGTTGGTTGAGCAACTGCCTTCGGCTCAGGTCATGATCCTTGAGTTCAGGGATCGAGTTCCGCATCGGGCTCCCGGCTCCGCGGGGAGTCTCCTTCTTCCTCTGACCTTCTCCCCTCTCATGCTCTCTCTCACTTTCTCTGTCTCTCAAATAAATAAATAAAATATTTAAAAAAAAAAAAAAAACTTCTCTAAAAAAAAGCATGATCCATAAAAGGAAAAATTGATAAAGTAGATTTCCTCAATAATAAAAACTTTTGAAAAAAAAAAAAACTTTTGCAAAAGACCTTGTTAAGAGGATGGGGAAATAGTCTGTTTATAGAGTTATAGAGAGGGAGAAAATATTTATAAACCACACACTCAATAAAAGACTAGTATCTAGAATATATAAAGGACCATGATTAGAATATATAAGTAAAAAGCAATTCAGAAAAAAAAAAAAAAGCAATTCAGGTAGAAAATGGGAAAAAGACATGAAGAGACATTCTACCAAAGAGGATATATTGGTGACAAACGAGTATATGAAAGTATATGTTCAGTATCATTAGTCATTAGGAAAATGCCAACTAAAATCACAATAGGATATATTACTACGTATATAACAGAATGCACCCCCCCCCAAAAAAACCCCTAACAACACCAAATGCTGAACAGGGCAGTGAGAAATTGGATTACTCACACACTGTGTACATGAGAATGTAAAGTTATACAGCCACGGTGGAAAACAGTTTGGCAGTTTCTTTAAAAACTAAACATGCAGGGACTCCTGGGTGGTTCAGTCAGCTAAGTATCTGCCTTTGGCTCTGGTCATGATCTCAGGGTCCTGGGATGGAGCATCACGTGGGGCTTCCTGCTCAGGAGGCTGTCTGCTCCTCCCTCTGCCCCTCTTCCCACGCCTGTGTGCTGTACTCTTTCTCTCTCTCTCAAATAAATAAAATCATTTTTTAAATTAACATATAATGTATTATTTGCTTCAGGGGTGCAGGTCTGTGAATCATCAGTCTTACACAATTCACAGCACTCACCATAGCACATACCCTCCCCAATGTCCATCACCTGGCCACCCTATCCCTCCCCCCTCACTCCTATCAATCCTCAGTTTGTTTCCTGAGATTAAGAGTCTCTTATGGTTTGTCTCTCTCCCCAGTCCCATCTTCTTTCATTTTTTCCCTCCTTAGTCCCCACGACCCCAAGCCCTGCCTCTCAAATTCCTTATATCAGAGAGATCATATGATAACTGTCTTTCTCTGATTGACTTATTTCGCTTAGCATAATACCCTCTAGTTCCATCCACATCGTTGCAAATGGCAGGATTTTGGGGGTTTTTTGATGGCTGCATAGTATTCCATTGTGTGTATGTGTGTGTGTGTGTGTATATATACACACACACCACATCTTTATCCATCCATCTGTTGATGGACATCTAGGTTCTTTCCATAGTTTGGCCATTGTGGACAAAGCTGCTATAAACATTTGGGTGCACGTGCCCCTTTGGATCACGACATTTGTATCTTTAGGGTAAATAAATAAAATCTTAAAAAAAAAAAAAAAACCCTAAACTAAACATGCAACTACCATACAATCCAATAACCACACTCTTAGGAATTTATCCTAGAGAAAGGAAGACTTGTGCTTACATAAAAACTGGCACAGAAAAAAAAAGAAAAAAAAAACAGGCACAGAAACATTATGCAGCTATGTTCATAATAGCCAAAATCTGGAAACAACCCAGGTGGCCTTCAATGGGTGATAGTTAAACATACTGTGGGACAACCACCACATGGAAACTGCTGAGCAATAAAAAGAATAAGATGCATAAATATGTAAATATATAAAATAACTTGGATGAATCTCCAGAGAATTATTCTGAGTTAAAGAAAAAAAGCTTACTACAAAAGGTTACTTACCGTATGATTTCATTTCTGTAACATGCTTGAAATGACGAAATCATAAGAACAGAGAAGAGATTTGTGATTGTTGGGGTCAAGGAGGAGGCGGAGATGGGAAGGAAGTGGGTTTGACTGTAAGCAAACAAGGGGAATCCTTGGGGCCACGGAAATATTCTGTGGCTGGACTGTATTAACGTCAGTATCCTCGCTGTGATATTGTCTGAGAGTTCTGTGAGATTTTACCATGGTGGAAAGTGGATAAAAGCTGTGTAATATTTCTTACAACTCTAATAATTCTTACAAGTGCATGTGACTCTATAATTATCACAAAATAAAAAGTTTAATTAAAAAAATGAAAAAACAAAATTAAAAAAATAAACATAAAAAACCCCCAAACCTTCAAGTCCATAATGAACCCCAGTAGTGTTAAGCAGCAGAGACACATTTTGAGCATTTACTTTGGACCAAGTAGTAGTGCACTAAATACATGAAGCCGACCCTGTGATGTAGGTCCCACTTTCCACATGAAATTGAGAAGTCAATTACTTGGCTTCTCTTTTCTTTAAACGAACTATTACATATATTAGGAAGTTTTTCATACTATCTTTAACTTAGTTTGTTGAAAGAAAGAGTTTAACTTTATTTCCCAAACCCAGAGCTTGGTTTCCTCAGGTGAATCTCAGCTCTGAAAGCCAAGAAAATAAGATTCAACACAATGTGGCCATCCTGAAACAGTCAGGAGAACTTGGTAGGAGAGTCAGGGCAGACTTCGTATTTTTTTAAGTAAAAATAAAAATTATTTTCATCAGGGGCTAAGCAAACATTCTTAAGACAAAGGTTCTATTGTGGATGGTTTATAATAAGAGCGGCAAAAGCCGACATTTTTGTAAATATATGAAAATTATAGCATCTACTGCCATTTCTGATATTTGGAAGAATATTCTTAATCAGATCTACAAAACAAACAACAAACAAACAAACAAACAAACATTTTTGGTGAACAGAATGTGAATTTTACATAGAATCCATCCATCCATCTATCCATCTCTTTTTTATAAACACACACACATAAAATACATATGCATACATAAACTGTCAGATACGTTATTTCTTAAATTTTTATAAATCATGTTATGTTATACTCATAAAATAGTGAAGCTTGAATATTACTTAGAAATTACCACGTCGAACTTTCTCATTTCGTACCTAAGGAAACCAAGGCCTCCCCAAATTAAGATCCTTACTATTCACAGTGAGAAATCCAGCATTAGAACTTCGACACCTGACTCCTGTTTCTCTATTTCATTATTCTTACCTTCTCGAGCAATCTAATGGATAAAAAGAGAATGAAAAGTACCAAGAGGACGGGGGACACAGAATCATAGCCTAATTTAAATAGAGCAAAGTGAGAGCTAATAACAAATATGGCTTCCTGAAATTAAGCATATCTTAATCCAAGACCTTTGAACAAACAGTGTTTCTGATCTTCATTCCCTGGTAAAATGCAAGTTAACTCTGCGTGTCTTTGAAATACACAAGGGTCACTCTCCCAAGGCCAGATTTCTCAGATTCCTAGAGCAACCCACCCTCAAAATGACCGAAGCTTTTACAAGCACAACTATGCTCTGTTCCATGTGCCATTTGCTTTATGATCTTACAGTGACATCCTGGAACTGGAGCCTCATGGCAGAGCCGGATGGCTGAGGTCGACTGGTGATTTCCAGTATGGTTCTCAGCAGGATGTCCAGCAGGCTGGCCACTATCACATCTATTTCCTCCAACACAGACTTCTCCTTAAGAGAGAGAGAGAAAAAAAAAAGAAGTTCAGGAAAGGGTGGCTTCACATATGTATTAATCTCTCCAACAGAAAAGAAAGAAAAAACCCCACATTTCCAAATAGAGAGTCAAAAAGTTAGAGGACTAGAGATCTTGACTGGATCTCAGAACTGGATCTCATCTATATCACCTAAGTAAATGACCTTTTTTTCAGAAACAAAGGCACAAAGAGGTCCACAGCTGACCCAACAGCAGGCTGGGCAGTGGCTACTGGACATACCGATGAAAAGGTGGGACGTCCTAGAAAGTAAACCAGACGAACCAAGAGCACCAGCTACGCAGGGACACATTGTATTATGGGTCCCAGGCAGTTCACCTCTCTGAGTTGGATTCCTGACTGAAAGCCCCTCCTGATTCCCATAGTCCTTAATTGTCTTGATTTCAGATTGTGCTTATATATCCTCTTCTTGTCACTTGAGTTGCACAGGTCATTTTCCAAAACCCTTTTAAGTGCAAATGACCATTCCCATAAAAATGATTTTTAAAAAATTTTCCATGTAAGATGAGCAAACAGCATTCAGTGTAGATGAACACCATTACCTTCAGACTGGATCTAAGGTCAGTGGCCGTGGTGGGCACTACTTCCCTAAAGCAAAATTAATACTTGTATCCAAGCCCCCAGGACTTGAGAGAGAAACTCCAATTACTCTGCACGGACCGTATGTAGTAGAGTTGGATTCTTACTATACCCGCACAAGACAAAACTGTGTCCAAAGGCTCCCTACCAAGGGATTGCCTTTCCAAAAAAGAACCAGCCAAACAAACAAAAACTTCTACAAAGTGGAGTCTGAAACAGCTTTTTGGCCAGGGTTTCATGACAAACTTTCTTAGACTTGCAAGAAAACTACCAAGGTTTCCTCCCCAGAGCAGAGTTTCTGTCCTGAATTCTTTATCGGGTAAGTCTAAAAGCTGACTGCAACTTCCAAACTGAAAGAGACAGGAGAAATTTTTAAAAGGTCTTTTCCACTACTGTTGATAGTTGTTTTCAGTCTTCTGCAGTGAACCATCTCACTTAATAGAATTACAGAGGAAAGTTTCAAAGCAGAACTAACATTTTCCCCCCGTCATCACTCTTCTCCCCAGTCCCAGTCCAACTTTGGGGCCTGGGATCCTGGGATGTGTAAAAATCAGTCATCCCTCCCCAGGCAGGTCTCTCTTATTACATTTTTATACACAGAGCTTCTGCCCTTTTCCTCTCAAGTACCAACTCTGTTCCCACAGGGCTGGGGCCCTCTCTCTGTTCCTTCCACTGGGGTTCCATGCCAGCTCAACGCTGAGCCCTTCAGAAGGCGTTCCTAAGAGGTACAAACATGGGGAAACGGTAGCCCAGTAGTAGCAGGGAGGCAGAGACACGGGACTCCCAGCACTGCTATGGACAAGCTGTCAGAGACAAGGACATGCCAATTCACCGCTGCAAACGGACAGAACTGGAACAGGTTATCCTTTACATGTGAATTTCACATCGGCCCCGTGAGCCATGGACAGGAATACTCGAGTTATCCCCATTTCTAAGGAAGCCTGTGATTTTTCTCTATTTGCCCTGCATTCTCTAACGTCACAGCACTCACTGCAGCAAGAGTCAGGTACGTGCATAGGAATTCCCAAATCCACAACAATTTAGTGATTACTGTTGGGGCTGAGTAATGACTATAGTACAAGACACGCTTGGTCTCCTGGGGCTTTCCTTTGCTTCCACAGTTTCTGCAGGGCGGGGGCCGAGGGCCATGGCCAAGCCGGAGCACCACCATGCAGCCTTCCACAGACTGGGTCCAAAAAGACTTCGCTTTGCAGGCAGTAATTTATTCTTGCCACAGAGTATTCATCATATCAAGATTAAAGACACATGTGGGAGGCTTTGAGATTTCTAATTTTTCTCACTGGGTATTCAGTTCTTTCTCGAAATGCAAGTTCAGGAAACCCAGGTTATTCGGGGTTATAGCAATCTTACAAGATGAAAAAAAAAATATTTCAGAGGAAAAGCAAAATGTCCAGCCCAGCTGGAAATAAAAGTGAGAGTCTCAGAGGGTTACTCCTCAGTGCGGTTTCTCTGAAGACTAGCATTTTTATTTCCAGAAGCCATTTGATGGGAACTACATACTATGACCTGTATTTACTTACTGAACTATTTTTCTTGATGAGACAAAATACGTTGCTAAGGATACGTGCGCACATGATCAGGTCCTTCTGTTCCTGCAGGTGCATGTGGAGGTGATGTAACACGACAGGCAAGAGAATGTACCTGGAGTCTGGAGAGAGAAGAAACGTCAGTGTCACATCTGTGCAGTCCCACAGTGACCTCGCTCAAATTCTTACGTACTCTTTAATCTAACTGTAATTGCTAAAGGATTAACACAGACAGTTAAAACGTACAAGATGGATATTGAAAAACAGTGCTTCCTTTTCCCCAATCCCCAATGATTCCTGCACTCAGGAGGCCTTTGATTCTTGTGCTGAAATAGGTTATCGTTTCTAATTATTTGTTTTACCTCCAAATATCTACAAGGCATGTTTATCTGGGTGTTTGCTGATTTTTCATTGAGATCGACCATCTACTGACTTCTTACTATAGTAGATTTACCCTCTTTTCCTCTCTAGTCTCGGAAAAAAAAAAAAAAAAATCCTAGCATAATGTCTGGTTAAATCAACATTTTGTGTTTGCTACCATTATGACTTCCAATGCTTTGCACATGACCCCATTTTTGTTTCACTTTGGTTTATTATCTGTCTTTGAAAGTTTTCAGGAAATTATTCCTGGTAATTCAAAATTTCCTAATTATGTGCCTTGCCTTGGTCCTTGAAATCTAGAAACTCATGTCCTTCAGCTCTGGGGACTTGGCTTGAAATACTTGTAGGATTATTTCCTTCCCTCTCGTTTTTCTGTCCTGCCTGGAATTCTGACTACATTTACATCATGAATGTCTTAAACTATCTTCTTGAGTATTTTTCATCCTTTTGTCCAACTTCCTTATCTTCTAACTCTTCAGCTTTCTTATTCCTGCTATCGTATATTTAATCTACGAGAATTCTTTCTTATTTCCAAGGCTGGTGTCACAGGTATGTGCCAGAAGGGTTCCACACCTGGTTTCAGGCTCTGTGCTCCCAGCATGAAATTTCTAGTAATTCTCAAAGAAGAGGTGTTGTATTTTCATTATGCAACCACTCCTGTTTATTTCTCTGAATGATATCCTTTTATAGCATGTTTCATGGATTTTTCTCTCTCTGGGTCAGTCAGAGACAATTCTGTTACTTATTTTTTCTCCTTGAATGACCTTTTTCTTGCAAACTCGTTTTTTCTGTTTCTTCATTTTGGCCTCTGCTTTCACATTAAAGGTATTTCTACAAGTATCTGGTGATTGTTGGTTGTCTGTCTTTATAAGCAAGGCACTAAAATCCTAACTGGGGAAAAAACCCCACAACCGTGTGCCTGTTGGCAAGCTTGTGAATTGGGGAAGCTTCATAGCAGAGGGAAGGCATCCAGATGTCTCGTCGGGGGACCACCAAGTTTCAGAATCCGAGATGTCTTTTCTTGGAGGAATCTTATAATCTCCTCTCTATGAGGAATCTTATAATCTCTTCTATGGGGGAGCATGGAAACAACATCTTCAGTCATTTGAAATCAAAAAAGGCAGGGGCAGGTAGGAACCTCTCTGTTTAATAATGAGGCCCCATTTATGGTGTGGCAACTCATTTTCAAATTTAGCATTGTCTGATCTCCTGAATCTATGCATACCTCATTCACTTTCTTCAGAGAGTGAATTTAACCATTTTTGGCTGAATTAGAGAAGGGGACAGGGGCAGGGTGCCAACTCTTCTACGGATTTTTCTTATCCAATTTTCGTATTTCTAGGACCCTTAATCTTCAGATACCTAGTATTTTCTGTTTATTTTTCATAATTTTTTAAAAGCTTATTTATCTTTTTTAGTAATTTCTACATCCAAAGTGGGGCTTGAACTCACCACCCTAAGTCAAGAGTCACATTCTCTTCCAACTGAGGCAACCAAATGCCCCTGGAGAACTGGTATCTTTCAATCCTGATCCTTTCTGAAACCGCTCTGAGCTGTCTGCAGTTCGGTGGAGTAAACTAGTTTGTTCCTTGACTCTATTCCAACTCCACACACTTGTGTGGGTCAGCCTTCTCTTGTCTGCTGTCAGCTGCCGGTCAGCGTGGTCAAAAAAACTGTTGATAAGCATGTTATCTCCTCTCCTAAACTTGCTCCTAAACTCATGAGATTACATCTTTTTTTAAATTTTCACTTTTTAATAGATTTTATTTATTTATTTTACTTGCTTCTAAACTTGTTCGATTACATCTTTTTTTTTCAATTTTCACTTTTTTTTTTTAAGATTTTATTTATTTATTTGACAGAGAGAGAGAGAGATCACAAGTAAGCAGAGAGGCAGGCAGAGAGAGGGGGGGAAGCAAGCTCCCTGCAGAGCAGAGAGCCCTATGCGGATGTGGGGCTCAATGCCAGGACCCTGAGATCATGACCTGAGCTAAAGGCAGAGGCTTTAACCCACTGAGCCACCTGCGCGCCCCTGATATGACATCTTTTTTAAAAAAATTCCTTTACTGACCACAGATACAAAAATGCTTTTTTCGACTTTAGCCAATCAATTCTAGCAACATGTAAAATACATAGTACTTCACAACCAGACAGGCTTATCTTAAAAGCAAGGTTTGTTAAACATCGGAAAATCATACTTGCATACTCTCATCAGGGAAGAAAGATAAATACAGTTGATTCTTGCTATTCATGATAGGTAAGTTCTAACAAGTCACTGGGAACAATGAAATAGCAAATAATGTACCATAGACACAGTACATAGCCCACACAGATAAAAATATTAAATCTTAAAAACTACTCATCCAGTCAGATTCTATTTTCTTTATATTACAAAAGAGAAAAAGAGGTTCAGAAGCCTTAAGTGACTTGCCTGAGGCCAGCCCAGTTTAAATGCCACGGATGGCATTTAAACTATCCAGTGGCCCCAGAGCTGGAAGTTCTCACACTGGGCTGCACTGCCCCCTACTGCTCCATCCTCCAGTTATCCCTGCATGAGAGCGGAAAGGAAGGCAGAGCACCTCCTTGTTCCATCTCAGCTGGGAATGCGTGCATTCTGCTACTAGAAGTTTTCACTGCTCTGTGCGTGGTCACGAACAAATGTGAGAGTATCAACATGATTTTGAGGTTACAAATACATTTTGGTCACTGAATCCATCAACAGGGAATTCTGACTGTACAAGTATCATTCCTCCATTACTGGAAGTCTTATATTTATCCCTACTTCGTCATTAAATAGGTATTTGAAATAGAAAGGTAACTGACTCATGCAGTATTTATTTCAACCTTTTGGAAAAGTAACAAGTAATGATGCTTATTGTCCTGAGGTTTTTCCTTTCAAAAGGATGTCATAAACACAAAATTATCGTCCATTGTGTGACCATAATGGTCATATTATTTGTGGGTGTGCCCACTTGCAAATGCCCTACCCCTTTCCCTGATCTGCTTCGTTTTTAAAAAGATGTCAACGGTGCAACAATTTAAAGGGATTATTCTTGATTTATTAAAACCCATGTGTCTTATAAACAGTTGCATAAATTATAATTCAATTTGATTCATTCAAGAAAAGAGGGACAGCTTAAATAACACTATACTTATTAAAGAAACTGAACTTGTAGTTAAGAATCTTTCCACAAGAAAAATGCCAGGCACAGATGACGTCTATGAATTCTACAAAGCATTTATGGAAGAAATCACAACAAGTCCACAAAAATTCTCCCCAAAAATAGAACAGAGAACACAACTAACTCCTTTTATAAGGCCAGCATGTTTTTTTTTTTTTTAAAGATTTTATTTATTTATTTGACAGAGAGGAGAGAGATCACAAGTAGGCAGAGAGGCAGGCAGAGAGAGAGAGGGGAAGCAGGCTCCCTGCTGAGGAGAGAGCCTGACGCAGGGCTTGATCTCAGGATGCCAAGATCATGACCTGAGCTGAAGGCAGAAGTTTTAACCCACTGAGCCACTCAGGCGCCCCTAAGGCCAGCATTATTGATGCCAAAATTAGTCAGAGGTATTACAAGATAAGGAAACTATAGATTGCTTATCTCTCATGAACACAGATGCAAAACTCCTTATAAAATTTTAGCAAAATAAATCTAGTTTTATATATATATACATACATATCTCAACATGATAAACAGGGTTTATCATGAAAGTAAGTTTGGAATAACATCTAAAAGTCAATCAATATTAATTCACCATATTAGCAGCTGTAGAGAAAATGTGCAAAATTCAGCATCCATTCATGATAAAAACTGTCAGGAAGTTAATAATAGAAGGTAATTTTCCCAAATTGATAAAGAGCAGTAATGAAATGCCTACCTTTATTTTATTTTAAAAAATTTTTTTTAAGATTTTATTTATTTGAGAGAGAGTACACGAGCAGGGGGTGGGGTGGGGAGGGGCAAAGGGAGAGAGAGAGAGAAGGACGAACAGACTCCCTGCTGAGCAGAGTGCCAGACTCCATCCAGGGAACCTGGGATCATGACCTGAGCTGAAGACAGACACTTAACCGACTGAGCCACCCAGGTGCCCTTGGAATGCCTACCTTTAGCTAACATAATACTTAACAGTGAAAAGACTGAATGCTTTCTGTTTAAGATAAAAATAAAGGCAAGGATGGCCAACCTCACCGCTCAATTCTACATTGTAGTAGACTCCTAGCCAGTATAAGAAGATACTTCCATGGGTAAAAGAATATATGATTCTGTATCCTAACAAAAATCATAGGGAATGCAAAACATTTGCAATTGGGAAAGTGCCATTATCAGTGCTTGCATGGTTTCTCTTATTGGTTTATCAACATGAGGGGGTCTGGCCGTAGGTTTACCACTAAAACAAACCACACAAGGCACAGGCATTCTTCGCTGTGGGCAACATAGAACATTAAAATCCAAACTTGTGAAATAATTCTTTGCAGGCTTCCTTAAAACAGTAAGCCAGACCAGGAAACTTAAATACTCATTTATAAATCAATTACTTGACAAAAGGAACCAAGGAAAAGAATCTAAAAAATTACATGACAAGAGTCACCGCCTGGTGATGATTAATTAGGAAGGAAGATAAAAGCTTATCTGATACATTCCTGCAGCCAGCAGAATCTGATTTCTAAAAATTCAACTTGCAACCAACTGGTAAGAGAATGGCTACTGCAAAAAAGTGAGTAAGGTAGACAAATAATTCCTGTGCGATGTGCCTAAAAAGCAATGCACGACTACCTAAACAGATGTGCTTTTTCCCCATTATTAGGGCAATGTCAGCCAATGCAAATGATACAATCGGTGGATAAACGCCAAACAAGCTGACTGGTTAAAATGCTAATTCCTACCTTTAAAAGGAAACACCTGGACTCATCAGGGAGGCCCAAAGGAAAAAAAAAAACCCACAGTTGAACGGAGACTAACTTTCCATACATTTAACAATCGAATCCATTATGCAGTTTGTCCTTGAAAGGGCCAACACACTCATTCTCCGCATCTCAAGAAGCTCACTGTATTATGTACCTCACTGAGTGTACAAAGGAGTGACTCTCATTTACTTTTTATTTTGCCTGTACACACTTGTACACACTTGTACCCGCTCCCATGAGTAATTCTCAGGGGGTGTGGGGCTAGGAAGGAGAAGCTGCTGTGAAAAGCTGGTCAATTGATTTCCTGCTTGAGGTTAATTCTGAAGGAAGTCACAAACCAGTCTTTAGCTCCTCTACCAACAAAGACATAGACACGGGCCTGGACGTCAGCATCTGTCCACAGGGTGGAGCAGGGTCGAGGAGTCCTGGGCTGCCGTGCACGGTGCCAGTCGCTCTCCACACCGGGGTGCGGCACTGGCTGGCAACCCAGGGGGGTAAATAATAAAGGAGGTGGTCAGCAATCAGTCCCGGGCACGGCCAAACACCTGAATTCAGAGCTAGGTTGGGCCTTGGTGATCAAAGCCACCAGTAACCGCAATGCCAATGTCACCGACAGCAACAAAACCTGCTAAGGAGCCTCTCACACTGCCGGAGGACGGACGACGCTCAGAATGGAAAGTGGGCACACAATGCAGGGGCTGCGTCCTCACGCAGACAATGTCAGGAGCTCAGAGGGAAGCGATGGGAGAGGCACAAGGATGATCTCTGGCCTGATTTTGTCCCACCCTGGATACCTCGACCACGGGGCACCCATCCTAAAGCAAACTAGATGCTATGAAAGCTTGTTTCTTTTATCCATTGTGCTCTGCTTCTGGTCTGGGCCTCCCGCTGCCCAAGCTGTGCTGTGGTCCTATTCGTGCCCATCCTGTTCCAGGATGATTTTTTTTTAAATAAACATCATTTACTTAGTACCTGCTCGGTCTTGATCCCTAATGCATGACCCACTATGTAGTATCCATTCATGAAACCTCTACTGAACACCCACCATGCAGCAGGCGCAGTTCTGGAAGCTGGACTGTGATCAGGACAAAGTCCGTGCCCTCGGAGTTTTTCCTTCTGGAGCAAGTCATGAAAACAGACTTTAAATGACTAAAACCCAAGTCTTTATTCAGGTTCAGCCGTGTTAGATGTTCCAAGAAGCAAAAAGCTGTGAGAGCACGAGAGAGAGATCTGAGTGAGCAGGGCAGAGAAAATGAGAGTCAAACTGAACCCAGCAGGGTGAATGGGGGTCACCAGGGATCGGAGAGGACCAGGAGAGCAGGGGTTCAACCAGAGTGGAGCATTAAGAAATGGGACCAGGCAGGTGGGCAGGGTGATGTCACGTGGCCTGAAAGATCAGTTCTCTTCTGTGTCCTTCAACAGAGCACAAGCAGGGGATGTGAGCAAGGGAGCTGGGAGCGACATCATCTGGCGTGGGTTCCCAGAAGGGACCCCTGGCTGTGCAGACGGATGGGAGAGAGGAGGGGGAGCGAGGACGGACGTGCCCGAGGGAGTGCGCACAAGGCGGCAGTGCGGAAGGGACCCGCGGCAGGCGGGAGGGTAGGGGACGCCACCTGTGAGATGCTGTGGAGGCCCAGGAGCAGTGTAAGGAGAGGCGGAGATGAGGGCAGAAGGGAGAAGAGAGTTTCAAGGATGGCTCTGAGCTATCTAGGGCTTGGTGCTGCCATATACTGAGAGGGGAGGACCCGGCTTGGAGGGACAAGGGGTTTGAGGTGCCTGTGAGTCATCTGCGTGGAGAGGCCGAGGACAGGTGGCTACTCAGCTTTGGAGCCTAGAGGAGAAGATTGGGCCTAGAAATACAGGTGTGAGAGTGGGGTCAGCACATGGGCCACAGACCCAGGCGAAGTAGGTGGGATGAACCCCCAATCTCATTCAGGCCTCCTCGCTACACAGCACCTCCTTCCCTTCCCAAATCACAAGGGCCGCACAAAGTCAGCTCAAAGTCAGCTTGCAAGGTAGACTAGCAGCAGACTGAGGGCAAGAACTGGGTGTTTCACTTGCTACAAACATCTCCAACATCATCCCTGGCGTGGGTTCGGCCCACAATACACATTTGGCGAATGAATGAATGAACGACAGCACGAGTCTGAAGGGGCAGCTGAAACAGAGATCCCTGTGTCTTCATGTATCAACGCAGCCAAACCGGGAAGAGACACGCACGTTCTCAGGGTCTGGCTTACAATGACTCCCCTGCGGGTCCTAACCCTGAGCCGCCCGGGGGACGCAGCTACTCCTGGTCCTTCACAGCACGGAGTGCAGCCGTCCGTGACATGAAATCAAGACACACACCCCAGCCCCGATTTCCCTGAACATCAGGGCCGATGTGGATGAGTGAGGCGGAAGACACGAGAAGACACAGCTTTCAACCGTTCCCCGGTAATGTCTAGGCACGTGCCAATCAGTAATGAAAAGTTCAGGAAAAAAAAAAAAAACAGTTTAAACCGGGCCTTGACATTTACATTTCTTTTCACATAGCTAAAACTTAGGGTCAACTATGATTTTGGTAATACTTCCTCCCCAACCTCTATACTTCAGAACGACTCCTTCTGCCATTGCCAAATTGGTCTTCTCCGAAATTTAGACCCTTTCGTGGCCCTCAGGAAACAAGCAGAATAGAACTGTGAGGAGAAAGTGAAAATGAGTTGTTCAATTTTTACACTTTAAATATGTCTGCCTGGACTCCAAATGACTTAGACATCAAATACCAATCTACATAGATTCCAAATCTCAGTGCTGGCCCTCAGGTTTGACCAGATGCCGTCAACTCTGACCTTGGGGTGTGACTGGGGGGCAGGGTTAGGGGAGTGGCGGGGTGGGGGCAATTCTGCCTGGCTGTGGATGGCTCCAGTCCTGAAGTTGCCCACGGACCCTCAACTCAACCCGGCTTGAATCTTCCTATGACTTTTGTCATTCCCTTCTTTGGTGTTGACTGTATGTGTCCCTCTGTCTTTTCTCTGTATTAATTTCTAACCTAAGCGCAACCAGAAGTATTCTATAGTCGTGCTGGTTCCTCTGCATGCTTCCTCTGCTTTTTTTTCTCCTTGGGATTTGTATTGGTTTTTATGCATCAACCTGACTGTGCCATGGGGTACCTGGATATTTGGTTAAACATTATCCTGGGTGTGTGTGTGAGAGCACTTCTGGCTAAGATTCCTATTGGAATTGGCAGCTTGAGTAAAGCAGATTGCCCTCCTCAGTGTGGGTGGCTCTCATCCACTGCACTCAAGGCCTGAATAGAACCAAAGGAGACAAAATGGAGAATTTGCTCTTTCTACCTGTCTTTGAGCAGAGACCTCAGTCTTCTCCTGCCTTCAGACCCGGAACTTCCACCACTGGCTCTCTCAGGTCTCCAGCTGACCAGCTGCAGAACTTAGGCATTCTCAGCCTCCATCATCACTTCGGCTCATTCCTTATAAGAAACCTTGTACGTACAGACACACACACGCATGCGTGCGCACGCGCACACACACACACACACACACACACACACACACAGACACACACACCCATTGGGTCTGTTTCTCTGGAGAACTAACAGAATTTAAGCACAAAGACAACTGTTAGAATGACTGGTCTTTCCTGGGGAGCTTATAACATCTAGTCTTTTTTTCTAAAACGTTTTGAAATTTATTTTTTTAAAAGTGTGGGCCAACCAGGGGCGCCTGGGTGGCTCAGTGAGTTGGAGCCTCTGCCTTCGGCTCAGGTCATGATCTCAGGGTCCTGGGATCGAGCCCCGCATTGGGCTCTCTGCTCACCAGGGAGCCTGCTTCCCACTTGCTCTCTGCCTGTCTCTCTGCCTACCTGTGATCTGTCTCTCTGTCAAATAAATAAATAAAATCTTTAAAAAAAAAAAGTGTGGGCCAACTGTACTCTGTACTCCTCTCTCTGGATAATATCAACTCTTAGAAAACAAGGTCACTTTCTCAGATTCTTCTTCTTTGATCTCACTAACCATTTCTTTGCTGATCAGAATTAAGCTCAAAGTAGCAACTGTCTTCACCATAATCTATGTTCTGAGAAATACTCTCAAAAACTTAAGTATGTGACCTTTGACTGATGATGTATCTAGTTGATACCCTCTAATGTCCTTATCTTTACTTTACCTTGTCCTATTTTAGATTTTTGATTTTATATCAGGAAAGTGTCATTGGTAACATCCTTCTGATTAAGATGTATATACTCAAACAGGTGCAGCACTCTAAGTCTCATTTTTAAAACTTTCAATCCATAAATAAAACTCATAGATTTCTAAGTGTTTTTTTTTTTACCTTCTTATCTGCAGGTGAGCTATCACAAGCTTTTGAGACTGTCTGTTTTACCCATATGGGGTAGACAGGATAATCATCTCCCAAAGATGTCCATGCCTTAATTTCCAGAACCTGGGAATATGTAAGGGCAACATAGACGCTGCAGAAATGATTAAATTAAGGGTCTTGGAATGATGAGATTATCCTAGATTATCTGGATGGGCCCAATATAAACACAGGGGTCCTTGCAGGTGAAAGAGGCAAGAGAGTCAGAGTCAGAGAGAGATCTGGTGATGCTCCACTGCACATTTTGTAGATGGAGGGAGGGGCCACAAGCCAAGGAATGCAGGTGGCTCCTACAAACTATAAAAGGCAAGAAAGCAGATCTTCTCCTAGACCCTCCACAAAGGAATATATCTCTGCGGACACCTTAATCCCCTTAATTTAGCCCAGGAAGAAGCATTTTGGAATTCTGCCCTACAGAAGTTTAAGATACAAAATTTATGTTGTTTTAAATCATTACATTTGTAGTAACTGTTACAGTACCAATAGAAAACTAACACCAGGTACCTGGTCTGGACCTCTACCCCCTATACTTTGTACCTCTATTCCTAACCCTGGAGGAGGCCTTGATCACTGAAGAACCACCTCTCTGCCTCTGGGGAGCAAAGTTCGCAAACCACTTGCAAGAAATAGCTTTTCTCCAGGAGGAGATGTTTGCCTGGGGAAAAATTAGAAGGTCTGAAATTTCTTTTACTTCCTGAAATATGATTTCAGGGTGAAAAAAAAAAAAACAACTAGAAACAAATAGCCCATCAACAGGACAAAAAATAAATTAGCCAAGATAAATTCATCAGAATGGAATTCCATCCAATTTAAAAGAAAAAAAAAAAAAAAAAAGAATGAACTAGAGCTGTATCTAGTAGCCCAGATAAGTATAAAAGTATATTAGTCAAAAATAAGCACTCTATGGAATGATATACAACATAATGTCATCATACAAAGACTCAAGATGAAAGATATTTGAAAAGATGAGAAAAAGGTATATTTTTAAAGATATGTAATAAAGGCAGAGAAAATACAAACAGCAATCTCTGATAGTGGGAATTTCTCTGAAGTAAGTAAATACATGCAGGAGGGCCTAAATATATCTCTAGTGACAAATTTCTTAATAAAAGACCTAACGCAAATACCCGATACTATTCAGATTTATTAATGATTTACTACCTTACACTCTATTCTTATCTGTATGTTTAAAATGTTTTACAATGAAATAATGTATAAAAAAGTTTTTTACTATATTTGAAACCTTATTTCAAAGATATTATACACACATATGCATTCACGTGGAAAGAGAATTCTCAGTAAAGTCAATTTTTAGAAGTTTATTTAGCGACAGTGATAGAAACTTCTTAAAATAAACTTTAAAATGAGGCTAGTATTTTATTTCAAGAAAAACCAGAAGAAAACCAAAGGCAGTGGGATTTAATAACAGCTATTATGACAAAATTAATTTAGAAACTTGTCACTAGTATAAAATAAAAAATGACAATACATCAAAACTTTCACTCAGTCTCAGAACACAAATTGATGGAAACATTTTAAGAACAAAGAGACAAACAAGGATCGTATCAGGTCCCTGTAAGCCTCTCTAAAAGAAAATGTTAAATTTTGTTGAACAACAACAACAAAAAAATCTAGGGCATCTGAGTGCTCAGTCGGTTAAGTGTGTGCCTCTGGCTCAGGTCATGATCCCGAGGTCCTGGGACTGAATCCCGCATTGGGCTCCCTGCTTAGGGGAGCCTGCTTCTCCCTCTGCCCCTCACCTCTGCTTGTGCTCTCTCTCTCATGGTACGCTCTCTCAAATAAATAAATAAAATCTTTAAAAAAATAAATAAAACCTATAACAAGAAAATAAACATGCCTGGCATCACAACTAGTTTGTGATTAGAATCAGTAATTCAATCATTAGGGTTTTCATTCTTTCTAGAAATGAAGCTTTGACAGCCATTGCTGCTGTATTTGGCCACTTAATACATTAATTCACTCTCCAAACATACAAAGCTTTTGAGAAAGGAATTTTCCACTTCCTCTTTCTAATTGCTTGTGCTGACCTGTGATTACCGGGGGGTAAGTAATGGCTTTTCAGAAAGTGTTTCATTCATGAGACTCACCAACCTACCTGGGTTGGTGTACAGCTGGCTTTCCACGGTTTTGCCGATGCACTGCAGCTTCACGGCCTGCAGGGAGTCGTCCACGTGCACGATGGTCGGCAGGCTGCCCAGGGTGTCTTGCACCAAGTTGGCCACTTCCCGGACATCGAAGAGCTTCAGCAGCTCGGAGTACACAGCTGGGAAGGAGCTCAGAAACACAGCCTTAAAAGGAAGAGATTTAAGTCAACTCGAAGATACGCCTGGAGAAATTCGCTGTAAAATGTCAATGAGTTTAAGACTGTGACAAATAATTTTGAAGGATAAAAAAAAATGAACGTAAGATGGTTCCAGTACCTAAAGCTAAAAGGCTGCAATTAAAAAAAAAAAAAAAAGCGTAGCAAAACAGAACCATGTTTTAAAATGTGCAAGGGTGCAATATAATAAAACTGAGAAATTCTGGAAAATCACTGACATTAGCAAAATGATTGGCAAAAAATTGCACAGAATCAGCAAAACGCACATGATCAAATGGAAAGAATGCTCAGCCAAGGCCTGGAATGCAGTCACTTATATTTCCTTTCTTTTTGGTGGTTTTTCAAGTGCTCATCTAAATCTCATTTACCTTGAGGAAATCAAATACACTGATTCCCGAAAGCACTGAAGTCACGGTTAAAGAAAAAAAACAAGACAGGGAACCAGAAGACCTAGGTTATATGTACTACTAGCTTGGCCTCTAATCAACTCTGTGACCTTGGACAACTCACTTTAGCCCCTTGGGTTTCAGTTTTATCACCTGTAAAATCAAAAGATTATTGTAACAAATCTTTAGGTTGCCTTGAGGTTTACTGTAACCCCAGAATTGTGTGTACTAAGAAAAATATTCTTTATGTAAGTGAAGAAGCTTGAAAATAATTTTTTAAGGGAAAAAAAGTGCTAGTATCAAATCCTAAGGGGCACAAATTGGGCTAGGAGGGTACATCAAAACAAATCCTGTCGTTTGAATTCCACAAAAGGAGGGCAATGGGAGGAAGCGTCGACCAGCCTCCCGTCTATCAAGTGGGGGGAAGGAGGCACATGTTTCTAATATGCTAATATTCAAGTGTTAGCTGGCTTACCAATGAGATCTGACACCAGCAAAAAGTAGGTCGAGTCTACATGTGCTGATGATTCAAACACAGACTCAAATTCAAATTCATGGGTTTTGGCATTTATCTAAACAGCAGCAGCAGAAATATCTAGAAGAGCCGAGACATGTTTTTGACACCAGAACCATCAAAACGCTTGAGGGGCTATAGTCAACAGCTATGTTCTCCTTGACTATTAAACAGTATAGAGTTACTTGAATGCATTTAAATTAATAACTTGGTATTCCCTGTTAAAGCCTGTATTTATATAACCTTCATTTCACTCTGCAAAGAGCTGAGTCATACAGATAAAGTTAAAGAAATAAAATACAATAAAATGAGCCCAGCCTTCTGATTACTGAAAAGTCAACTACGATGATATTCCTCAGGAATCTTTTCATTTATCTATTACTTCTTTTTTTATAGCTCTTTACTTCAAAAACGGATTTGAATGTGCCTTCAGTGAAGATACACGTATTAAAAAGGATACAGGTACAAGCACCTTGTGATAAGGGCAGAAAGATAGTTGGACCAAGATATCTAAGCTAAGGATTTTTATTGCAAATAACAAGAAAAGCCTAATTTTATTTTGACCTTCCTGACAGCCAAGACAAATAGAGAAAGATAATGATTAGGAATTTGGGGCAGGGTCTTAGACCTCAACTCCTTCTGACATTCCCCTGCCCTTAGGAATCCAGAGACCGGATCTGTCTGTGGAAAGCGAAACCAAGAGCCACAGCTCCAACCCCTGACTGAGCTGGCAGTCCAACTGGGGCCAGGCTCCCAAAGTCAGAGGCATTAGGAAGCTGGGGTTAGGGCAGTAGGACTAAATGAGCGCCACAGTAGAATGGGGACAGCCTGATCCGTGGGGCGCAACAGGAAGGTTTTGTGGGATGGCTGCTCTGCCTCCAGAAGACAGAATTTGCCCCGAGTTATAGCCCACAGGGAAATAAACATAAAAGAGAGCAAGGAAACTGGCTTTTTGTCTTTAGGGCAACCTAATAGTAAGACTCAGACCAGTGGATATCCTTGGCTCTGGACGTGAGAGGCAGAATTCTAAGATGATTTCAAGATCTCTTCCCTTCAGTGTTGTCCCTGCGACTAAGTTATGTTACATGGCAAAAGGGCTTTTACAGGTATAATGAAGATTACTAATGAGCTCATCTTAAAAAATATGGGGATTATGCATATGGGCCTGACTTAATGACATGATCCTGACCCTTTAAAGCAGTTTTCTCTAGCTCACGGTGGGAGGACTCAGAGATTTGAAGCATGAGAAGGTTCTGACATACTGTTGCTGGCTTTGAGGATGGAGGGGCCACACACCAGGGAATGTGAATGGGTTCTAGGAGCTGAGAACACCCCTCCTCTCCTCCAACCCCTTGCTGATAACCAGCAAGGAAATAGGAATCTTAGTCTTATGAACCCTTGGAAGATTCTGAAAGTGAATTCTTCCCCAGAACCTCCAAATAAGCCATCAAGGCCAACACCTTGATTTTGGCTGTACGAGACCCTAAGTAAAAATATCCAATCAACCCTTCTTATCTACAGAACTGTGAATAAATGGATATAAAACCATTAAACACATGATTACTTGTCACACAGCAACAGAAAAGTCATACGTAGGGTCAATCAGATCAGTAATGCCTCCCTTCTTAGAAAAGAGAGCCATGAAGGTGTGAGGTCAAAGGGAACTTGGAATAAGAAAAGTTCTAGAATATTCTCCTTTCTTCCAAAACACAGAGGGACAAAGTCCTCTGCTTAATAAAGAAAATTAACCACTTCGTCATTTTCTGCGAATTCTCTTAGCATGAACCTAAAATAAAATGATCGCGTCACGTGGGCCCCGTGTCATCTCAGGGCAACTGCTAAGACGCAGTGGAAACGTAACTAAGGAAAAAGACAATTTCCCTAACTTTATAGAAGGGAAAAACCTCTTGAATCCCTAGGAAGGCATGTCACTGAGAAACCATGACTTAAGGTTACTCTTAAAAGTAAGAGAGTATTTTTTCAGATGTGAATTAAGTAAGTTTTGTCCCTATAACCAGTAAAGGTTTAAGATAAAAAAAAAAAAAATCTCAATTACAATAGCTTTTGTAAAAGTAGCGAGTTTCTGAGAACTCTGATCTAAAGGAATACTTAATTAGCTTGTTGGATTATCCTTTTTAAGTATCAACTGCTGAAAGTAGGGTTTACCTAGTGGGCAATTTGACTTTGAAGTGTCTGGCAAGTTCCTCAAGCGTGGGGATTGTGCCGTTGGCAATAGAGGCCAAAATGTCATTAAAAGAGCCTGTCTTGTATCCTTGCCCCGGTGTAAGAATCGGTCCACTTGTGTAAAGAAGTGATTAACAAGAATAGCCCCACAAGTCAGAAAAAGCACAGCACTATTGTTGGAGGGTTGGTACATTTCTGGGGTTTTATCATTCTATGTAATGCCTTCCAAATGTCAAATGGCACCAAATCACCATGTTACTCCAAGGGATCTAGTTAGTTTTGTCTTCTAATCTCCCATTCCCCTTCGCCCCCTCAATTCTCAGTGATGATAAATCTCTAGTCTCCAGGGGATGGCAGCAAAGAGGCTGCTTCTCCATCAACACAAGTTTTTAACCAAGCCATCAGAACTAAAAGTGTATCAGAAGGATTAAGAAAATGTAAAGTGTTGAGAATGATTGCTCAGAACACAATCAAGGCCGTGCTCCTTGGAAAGTGGATAAACCCTGCCCTTGAACAAAACCCGGGGAGCTACTCCAGGTAATAGCATTTGGCAACAGCTGCACAGCAGTGGTCATCTATCAGATCAGTCCCAGGACGATTAGGGTCAAGTTAAATAAAACAAAGCAACACGCCCGTTTGGCTAAGTCCCATACAATGAGTCTCAAGTTGACAGATTAAAAAGCAGTGCAAGGCTTGGGGTAAACAGCAGTAACAAGTCGGCTCCAGGGAACTTCCTTCCCCAAGTCGGATGGTGACGGTGTGTCTACACACCAGCTTGTGTTTTGGGAACCGAAATCCAGGCTGCTGTAGACCAACAGCCTCCCCACGGACAGTGAGAACAGTCGGAGGAACGGCACCCTAACTTCTGCTCTGCTGGTAGTCGGAAACTAGGGGGTCTTTTTAAAGTCTGCAAAGTTGCTCATGCTCCATATATCAACTGGAGAGACGGGTTTCTCACGGGGAGAACATTCCGCGGCTATGTAAACACAAATAAACTAGACTCCTTTTTGCTCTCCCAAGCAGAGATGAAAAAACATTACCTGTGATTGAGATAATGCTCCTGACCCTTTGCTCTCTTGAGAAAGGAAGAAACGGACAGACATGAGGAGCTCCTGAATGCAGCAGCGAAACTCCTCTTCATTTTGTCCACCGGTGGCAAGGGAAAAGAGCCTTCGAGATTGCACTATATACTTAAAAATATATTCTTGTGCCTTAAAAACGAAATGTTTTAAAAGTTAGTCTCAAAGGAAATTGAGAGTATTTAACAATGGCATGGCATAAAAACCATGGGACAAGATTAGAAATTTAAATTATTGATTTAAACGCTAAGACCCTCAGAAGATTTTTGAATGGTATTTGCTGGTGGGGGAAGAGCCGTTTTTCTCTGATGCTAATGAGAAAAAAATGTATAGTTAATTTGAAAACTCTTTGTAATTCTCAAGAAGTAAGAACCTGAAATGCTTTTGATCCTCAGGTGGTTTTTAAATTTTACTTTAAAATTTACTTTACCCATCTGCTTCTCAAAAATTACTGTGCTTTGCTGGCAGGTCCTCCGACCAGTTAGCATTTTACCTTCCATCAGACGAATGTGATAAATTTATAATTAGGAAACTACTTGCTTTTAAAAGTGTATACCTGTCATCACATTATCTACTGACATCAAACAAAGTGGCACTCGATGACAGGACATGAGAGGACTCTCAGAGCAGCTACTGGACAATTCCTTTAAGAACCTCTGTTCTTCATGAACGTTTGCAAGTAAAGTGTTAGCATCTCCATTGAGCACAAAGGGCCCAGACACATGGGCAGCATTTAACCCCTAGACCCAGTAAAACCTCAGGGTCTCCTCACTATGACCCCTGCCGAGCCACCCTATTCTCTCTCAAAATGTCAGATAAATCATTCTCAAGTGGCCTCAGTCAGGATGTTAGAAGCAAGAGCCAGGAATTTCCAGGCTGAACTGCCTATCGCTGGTCTTCTGTACTAAGACCTCCCTCCTTCTAGCTCTAGACTTTACTCCAAGGGTTCTGGAGCTCAGAGGTATAGGGATTCAATCCCAAGCAGTTCCAGTGGGCAAACCTGGCAAAGTTTCTTTCAAATTTCATCAGCTCTGGAGGAGCATAAACTGATTAAGATCCTTGAATTGGAATGCCAGTACTATATCATCACCAATTACTGTCTGTGTAGAGGAAGGCAATTAGTTTAGGCATCAGCACACAACGGCTCTGTTAGATGACATTATCTGCTGTCGACAGTGTGTCTTTACCTTCAACACCTCCTGGATGTGCTCTTGCCGCTCCGCTTCCGTTATCCGGTCCACGTACCACTTGAGAACTTTGATGAGATCTCTGAAACACAGGGGAAGATATACAGAAGGTGCACTTGGTCGAGTTCTCAGTTAAAAGCCAACAAAGCCAACATTTTTATCACGAGGAGTCTTCTTTTCCCATCAGTCCTCACGTTTTCTGTCAGACCGCTTCATCTAATGATATGAGGAATGTGTACACCAACATCACTACCCCTCTATGAAGCTGAACAGAGAAATACTTCCTCCCTTTGAGATTCCCTTCAGTACAAACATATCCCATTGATCCTGCTATTTCTGGCAAAGCTTCTCAATGGATAAACACATATATCAGAGAAAAGGACTCTGGCCAAGAAAGGGCCTGGAAGTCTAAGCACCACAGTCCATCTTGGACAACTGATAATTGGGATTTCTTCCCCAGTGACCATGTAAACAGTAGGATGAAATACTCAGTTTAAGGTCAAAGGGGCTGTGGGGGAGAATAAGGCAACAACTCTCTATTTCAGAACACATGCCCATGGGATGATCTAGCCAATTCTCTGACCTGTAGGAAGAACAAGGCTTATCATCAGAGTGCCTTAGTAAGAGAACTTCCAAAATAGCTTAGTTTGGTTTTTTTTTCTTATAAGGAACAAAATCTGAATTAAAAAAACAATAATAATTCTCAAGATTGCAGTCTTGCTACCTTTACCTTTGTTCTGTTCTTGGTGTCTAGGAAACAGAGCAATTTTTAAAAATGTTCCTCTCTTCTCTCAGTTGGGGAAGAATGCATGAATGTGGTACAAGGCAGGTGCTGCCAGGAGTGTAATTTCGAAGATAAATTTCAGTGAGTTTCTGACCACCCATAGCCCGAGAAGATTCCATAGGCCTTATCTGTCTTGTTAGGAATGATTATCCTGCTCTCCTGGCCAACATAAAGTGTTAGAAATTATACCCTTCCTCTCCAGCTTCCACTCATAATTTCAGTCACAAGTAGTGAGATGTTACTAGGGCCCCAAATGTTAGGCCGAGTGGCAGAGTCAGGCCAATGTTTCTAACTATCCCTGATATTACATTTCACTGTCTGTAAAAATCATGTTGACACACCATTCATTAAAATGTTGGAGTATTAAATCTTCACATGCCTAGAGAGGCAATACCCAAGGTAATAGGATCAAATGCTTAATGGATTACTTATCTTTTATATATCACATGATGGGGAAAAAGGGCAAAACCACGATTCCATCTTTTTTTTTTAACCACACTTCTGGGAATAAATGATTGTGCGTGTGCATGGCCTTAGTGCTTAAGGTATAAGGTAAAAATGTGGGCAGAATAGCAACGGCAGTGTTAGAACGGGGAGAAAGAACTTTGGGGAACATTCCAGGGCTGTATTTAAGCAGGGTGAAAGACCAGGAAGATGTTATACATAGCACAGAAGAGGCTGTTGCCTTCTGGCAAGTACCAACTAGGCTGCAGGGAGGTAGGTAAGAGCTACAGCTTGTCATTATTCATTCACTTTAGCCTTGCCTGCAGAAATCTGAGCTAATAGGAAGGGAGAGGCAGTGAAAATGGCAGCTCCTATCAAAGGGTCAAGTCCACGGCTGACCTGCTTAATGTCTTCACATGAATCAGCATGCATTAGGCAGGCAGTAGGAACTCAGTAAATCTTAACAGATAAATGAATCAAAGAATTTAAAAAGATACGATGACAAAGGCTATTTTCCCTTCACATCTCTTTCTTAAAGACTTCTAGAATCAGCAAGGAATGTGGTGGTTAAATGAGGTTCTTGGCAGCCAGGTTGAAATAACCAGGCATCTCAGACAAAAGAATATCACATGAAATAGAGACAAGAAGAAAACATTTTATATTTTAGGTTTTAGGAATAGAATTCAGAAAGGTTTTTGGTTTTTTTTGTCCTTTCAATCGAAGTAAGTTGCAGCCATTAAAAAAAGATGTGTGAGAAAGGAAGAGACTGACTCAAGAGACACTCTAGTTGTTGTGGTTCATTTCTTCCTACACTCCCTTTTAAATTATCCTATATTGTTGGTGCTTCATAGAAAGGCTCAAAAGGAACTGCTTCGAAACCAATTACAAGATAAAGGCCTTACCTGTATGCAAGTGCCCCAGCAAAGTGACTCTCAATATAAGTGTCCATTACAGGTTTAAAATGATGGAATTTGCTATCTTGAAGCAAATTTATTATGTGAACCTAAAAAGAAAATTGAGTTTTATAAAACCAAATGCAAATTATGTTTTTTTTTTTAATTTCTTTGGTTCTTTTTAAATGACTCTTACGCTATTAAGGGCACATTTCAGAAAGAGCCTTAAGAAAGTCAAGACCAAGAGACAAAATTGTTAGGATATAATTAAAGTGAATTTAAACTCACCAAAGAATCAAATACTTTAGACCCATATTTTTGGGAATTTTCATCCAAAATTCCGAATAAGGTATCCAGTGTATCTTGCAGAAACTGTTAGATAAAGAAGTGAATTAATAAAGAAAATATCATCTGTCCTTCCCCTCTAAATATTCTTGAATATCCATGAATTTCCAAGAGAGGGATAACTAAATAGCATATACCTTTACGATCTCTGAGCCATCGATTTCTTTTATTTTAGAGAGACAGCCTGTGATCTTGTCTGGGTGGGTTCTCCATTTCAAGAGATCAAGCATATCACCTTTCCAAAGAGAAAAGGAAAATTAATCGCCTTAGCAGAGAATAGTCCCTCATATGAAAGTGTTTCGGGAGTAAAAGCTAGATTCTTACACATGGAGCCTACCCCTCCTGGTCATCCAAGTTTCAGGTTCCCCAGACCATGACTAGCACTCTAAGATGGCATTTATTACAGTGTATTCTAATTATCTCTCCCTTTCCAACGCTCTTGATTTACAAACTCCTACTCATCCTTCAGTTCCCAGATTAGCTGTTGCTTCATCCAGGAAGTCCTTCCTGAAACCTCCAGACTGAGCTAACTGTCCCTGCTTTGTGCTCTCACCTCACAGTGGCGCTGACCTCACTATTTCAGTTATTTGTCTTTGCTGCTACTAGATTGTAAACTCCAAGGGAAAAAAAAAAGCCAACATGCTGAGTTTGGCCCTATGGTATCCCAGCACGGGCACAGAGCAGGCACACAGTAGGCAGTTGATAAATATTTGTTGAATCCTTTTCTGCCAAAGTGGGAGTTTTTTGAGGATCAGGAACCTGCTTTATGCATATTTGCGCCCTACACTCTGCCTAGCAACCAATTCTACCTGGCAATGAAGGTCTTCTTGACAATGTGACTCAAATTTGGCAGGACTAGAAGGTCCCCTGCATAAGGATGACAGGTCCAGTCCACTGTTGGATCACTTAGTGAACCCGCAGACCTGCAAGGGACAGTTCCTGGACACCATGGTCATCCTCCTGCCCAAATTCTGGGCAGGTGCAGGGCCCAGGTCTTCAATTTCCTTCCCGTCCAAAACTGACAAGACACGGGCCTGAGTCTAACAGGGTCCTCTGAGAACCTCCTCACCTGGTGAGGGAAAAAAAATCCTTCCCTCAGCTTTTCTGGGCAGAAGTTAGAAAGGCTCCTGAACATCGTGGCCAGCGACACTAGTCTCCAGAGGGAGCAGGGAGACAATGACGTCTGGAGCCAATGAAAGCAGGTAAGAACTGACAAGGCTTGTGTGTACGAAGTGCACACAGCAAGGGAACCTGGCAGGGCTGGCTTCCCAGGGCTCAGTGGGGCTGAAAGACTAGAACGGCCAAGAAAGAAGCCAGGAAGGACTTTCTAGGCTTAGCAGTGTGAATTCCACTTGAAAGCATTTCAGGAGAAACCCAAATAGGACTTGCTTAGAGACAGAAAGACCAACATGGAAACAAAAACCAGAAGAAAGCAAGAATAAGAAATCAAGGAAGAGTAGTTGTGATGAAAAAGAAAGATGCTGTAGTGAAGAGAGATGAGAAAGAGCTTAAGAATCTCCAGAGGAGGGAGAAGCAACCTTCACCACAGCCAGATTCAAGAGAAAAACTTCACAAAGGACTTAATAGCGAGAAATTTACTATTAAATAGAGATATTTATCTACATCAAACAGGGATAAGAGGATGGTTTAGAATTAGAAAAAATGAGGGAATCTGAAAAATAATGACTTGGAAAAAGGATTTTATGGTATTCTCATTGCAGAAAAACCTGAAAGTGCTTAGTATTCATGACTAATTCAGACATCGTGGAGGTAGGATTGGAACCTTTTTAAAAATGATTGGTTACATGTAGAAGAGTAGGTTTTCCAGAGGACTTGCCACGGTAGAGGGAGCACTCCATTCTTCTCCGGTCTGTTTGCAGCCTCCTTCCCACGTACTTCTTACTTCTTGCATCCCACCGCAGGATGCCTTCCTGCCCAGGCACCTTCTCTCATAGTTCCCCAGCGCATGACCCCTGACACTCACTCCTCAATTTCCACTCCACCCCCACTCCAACTCCCACTCCATCTCCGTCCTCTCTTTCCTGCACCTCAGACCAAGGCCCTCACAAGGGCGTCCAGGGCCTAGCCCAGCATGAGGAGTGTGTGCGGGGGAAGGAGGGCCCTGTAGGCCTCAGAGGCAGCCCTAGAGGCGGCGGTGGGAAACCAGGAACAGCACTGTCATCAGCAGAGCTGGAGAAGAGAAGACAGTGGTCCAGATCATCAGATCAGGGTGAGGCTGTGGACCTTTCCTGCAAAAAGTCTGATGAATCTCTTGACTGCTCATAATGGAGGAAAAGGAAGAGTAAAGCCGTATGTTCCCCTGGATGTAATTAATCACGTGTACAAAGTGCTCAGAATTCAGTCAGAACTGTCATCTCTTGGGTCTCTATTTTGCTGTCGGAGATATGTTAGTTGCAAATTAGGAGCTATGACCTATTGCTGAAAATGCAAATTTTAAGCATTCCATTCATCAAGCATTTAAGAGTACGCTGTAGGTGTGATCTACCAAGAGCTAGAAAAGAGGTGGATGATATAATCCCTACTTTTTTTTTTTCTTTTAAATCACACACTCTCAGGAAGAAGAGACTGAACGAACCACCCATTATTTGAGGGAGAAGGGGATGTGGGCCAGTCAGCAACTGTACAATTAACTGTCAGGCTAAATTTAAGCACTGTGTTTAAACTTTTTTAAAAGTTGTGTTTAACAGCCCAAGGAAGAAAACAAGTAAGTAAGAGCATTTCTTCCCTGGTCCCTACTTGCAAGAAGCTCAAAGTATCTCCTTGATCTGGCAGTCCCAGGTGGAACACTAGCCCTGAACAACGTTGGAGTACAGAACAGGTGCAGAGAGACACACTTTAGGGATCGTGAAATGCAGATCTGCTGTAAGAAACTGTTCCTAGGGACCGTATCACTTGCTAAATACCCAATTGCAATGAAATGGGATTTGTATACTTTCCAATCTGAGTACAATGAATACAAAGCAATTTAATTCCAATTTGGAACGGGATTACTTCTACACAGAAACGTGCGTCTAGCATGTAAATTTCAGAAAGATCAACTAACTTCCTTCCTCCTTCTCTTCTCTTTGAAACACAGTATATTTATGGCCTGGTTCATTCTGAGCTGTGTTACAGTGACAAGGTTAATCAAACTCAGATGATAATTAAGCACTTATCAGTGTCCAAAAAGCAGCCAAACATTGGCCTCCATATAGTGACATGTTTAATATAATGATTTCTGAATACGTTTATTTACTCATATCTACCCAAAAATGTTCTCTGCTTTTACAAAGCAACAACTTCTAATTTTTAGGATTTGGTTCTGTTTTATGTTCATACTTCTGTCTAACATCCTAAACCTGAGAACAAGGACAGGTTAAGGCTGTAGGGCCAAATAAGCTACTGCTCGGGTTATCTGTGCGGCTGGCCGAACAGTGGCCTTATAGACGTCGACGTCCTAATCTCTGGTACCTGTGAATATGTTTACCTTTTATGACAAGAGAGATTTCACAGATGTGATTAAGTTAAAGGTCTTAAAACAGGGGCGACTATCGTGGAGTATCTTGTGGGCCCAATGTAATCACAAGGATCCTTAAGAGACAGAAGATGATCCGAGTTGTAACCATGTCTAGGTGCTACGCTGCTGGCTCAGAAGACAGAGGAGAGGCCGTGAGCCAAGGAATGCAGGTGGCTCCCCTGGAAGCTAAAAAAGGGAAGCCAAAGGATTCTTCCCTAGAGCTTCCAGGAGAAATGCGGGTGTGCTGACACCTTGATTTTAGTCCAGTGGAAAAGGATTTCAGATTTCTGACCTCCTGAACTGCGCAATGATACATGTTTGTTGTTTTAAGCCAGTAAGTTTACGGTAATTATCCTATAGCAGGAGATAACTAACACAACCTGAAATTATTCTACCAGAGGCAGTCGGTTAAATGTGACCCTGAGCTCTGTAACAGACCTACGACTCATCCACACAGGGTAAGTACAATTTCTGTCTGAGGGAGTCAGCAGCAGGTTGATTTTATCTCATAATCTCTGCAGGGTAGACGGACCCCACAAACAACACCTGAGGTGTGGTAAATGCTTTATAAACATTACCCGGTTCTGTCAGTGAAGTTTTTATTTAAGTAGAATCATTCATCACCGAATACGGATAAACTCTTGATGTTTCTTAACTTGGTGATGGCTACCTTCAACCAAATTTACTAAAAACACGCAGTTGATTTTGAAAAATATTTCCCCAAAAATAATTTTGGAAGGGGAGAAAGAAACCGAATACAATATGTGAAAGGATCATTTGCCAAAGTCCTACACAGATATAGCAGCACTGCAAGGGAAACTGAAAGGTAATCTTAAAAGAGGTCAATATTATAATGTGACATTTTACTTCTTTTCCGAGGCCATGTCCTGAGAGAAGAAATATGTTTCCTACTACAAATGCTGTTCTGTGACATAGAAGAAATAACTAAGAGCACTTACCAGAGTTTAGGCACAGGAACACCTTATGAGATTCGATACCTTATTATGAAGTGATTCTCAACATAATGAATCTGACTTGTTAATGTGGCATTCAGAACGGTAGCCAGAAGCCTTATATGGCAACCATGAAGAATTCGAAAATGTTTAATTTCCTTCCTTCATTACAGATGATGTTTTCGTGACAATTTTCCAAGAAGAGCTTGTTTTATTAATCATAACTTGGTAAACAATCACTGACATAAAAAATATGGTAGAATAGAAAAGCAATATCCATCTAATTAAACGAAAAACAGCCTTATTCCAAAGCCTGCAATTAGCACTGTTTATGGAGCTATAAAACAAGAGAGATTAAATGGTGATATTCTTTGTCTCTCCTTCTTCCTCTTTTTAAAAAGCAGCTGGGTTTTGAAGCGTTGTGCACTTGGGTTTCAATACTGGGATAATTTTGACGTCTTTAAACTAAATGCATTAACAGACCATTGGGTCATAAAGGTTTCTATTTTACTGGAGATTACTAACAGAAGGATCCACAACATTTCTAGTGCAAAGTTCTTAAATATAACACTGGTGCTTATTAAACGTGTCTATCAAAATTCACAGGAGTGCTTAAGTACAAGGGTTTTCAAATAAAAGAGCATTATACGTTACCATTTTGTGTGAGTTTTGTGGAACAGAGAAAAGATGTTATCCAAAAAGACTCCTTCGTGGCCTTAATGGCTTGATGATTATTTCCAAGAAGGATGCCCTTGGAAAAGGGAAGTTTGAGGTAGCGGGTAGTATCCTGAAGATTTGTGTTTTCTTCACACTGTTAAAAAATATTAAAAACAAAATAAAAAAGGGAGGGTTAAGAGACCTCATGAAAATTATTATGCATCATTTCCATTTCTACTGTTTATGAACTGGGAAACATTCCACACGGGATTACAAATAGAATTTGGCTTTTAAGTAAAATACAACAAAGACAAAGAGAAGGAATTAAGCATGGATTTAGTGCTCGGAACAACTGAGGTCAAAATCCCAGTTCTGTTACTTTGCCCAGGAGTAACTATCACATTATCTGGCCACGCAAGATCACTATTTCCAGCTCTAAAACCTCGGTATGTTGTCATAAGAATTACGTTCCATAGAACTTTTTACATGGTGCCTGATACACAGGAAGTACTCAAGAAATCACATTTCCAGTGACCACAGCATTTAAAAAAAAAATGCTTAAAGTCTTCCAACATCTCATCTGAGGTTTCTATTGAATGCCTCCTTACTTTGAAAACTGGCAATTAAAGGAAACTATTTTTCAGGGTCCTCTAAGAGTCCCACCATGTTAGAGAAATCTCTACTTCACAGAAGACACCAGCTAACAAACGCAAAAGGAACTACAGATTTAGAAAAGAGAGTTTTGTATCCCTAATGTAATTCTTTCTTTAGTCAAAGGTTTTCACTTGGGAATGCTCAAGTGGGCCGGGAAATTGTTGGATAAAGAATTGGACATTTGGGGTGCCTCGCTGACTTAGTAGAGAATGTGACTCTTCATCTCTGGGTCATGAGCTCAAGCCCCACAATGTGTGTAAAGCTTACTTGGAAAAAAAAAAAAAAAGCATTGGACATTCTTGTGATGCCAAGGTACCAATACACAGACTACTTCCCATCGGCAAGAGGACGAATAGAACCACACGCACGTGGAGGGAGGATCAGGCTGTCGTTACACTGATGCAGGACAGGGTAGAACACAGATCACCATGCATAATGCATTCTCACTACAGATGTTGAACTGCATCTAGCACAACCACCGCTTTCACTTCCACTTCACAGTCAATGCAATGGACAGAACGCCATGCTGAACAATACTACAGGGAAGCAACCAGAAAAACCCCAAAGGCAGCACTTTCTGCAGGATGCCTGGCTTTGTCTCTTCAAGTCCAATGTTGTAAGAAAAAAAGGACTGTTTAGACTAACCAACACTTAAGCCAAATGTGACATTTGGTCCCAGATTTGGAACAACCTGCTGAAAAGTTGTTGTTGTTGTTTTTTTGGAAATCTATATACTGACTTAAGTTCTAGGTGTAGGTGAGATTAAAAAATTAGTGATTAGAAAATCATTAACTGAAAAAGTAGGTTACAAAATATAAATACTATGAAGCAACTAAGATGTCCTTCAGCAGGTGGATGAATTGCGGTACACCAGGCAATGGGATACTCTTCAGCGCTAAAAAGAACGAGCTATGGAGTCATGAAAAGACATGTAGAAACCTTGAAGGCATTCTATTAAGTGAAAGAAGTCAATCTGAGAAGGCTGCATACTGTATGATTCCAACTACATGACAATCTGGGAAAGGTAAAACTATGGAGTCAGTGAAAAGATGAGTGGTTGCTAGAGGCTGGTGGGGCAGGGATGAATAGGCAGAACACAGAGGATTTTGAGGGCACTATGATAACTATGATAGTATAATGGCCATAGGTCATTAATCCTTTGTCCAAACCCACAGAATGTACTACACCAAGAGTGAATCTTAAGGTAAACTATGGACTTTGGGTGATTATGATAGGTCAATATAGGTTCATCTTTTTTTTTTTTAAGGATTACTCAATCTTTTTTTTTTTTTTAAAGATTTTATTTATCTGACAGAGAGAGTGAGAGATCACAAGTAGGCAGAGAGGCAGGCAGAGAGAAAGGGGGAAGCAGGCTCCCTGCTGTGCAAAGAGCCCGATGCAGGGCTCGATCCCAGGACCTGAGATCATGACCTGAGCTAAAGGCAGAGGCTTTAACCCACTGAACCACCCAGGCGCCCCGGTTTATCTTTGGTTTAAAAAAAAAAGGGTACCATGCTGAGTGAGGTTGATAATGGGAAAGGCTATTCATGTGAGCAAGAGGGCAAATGAAAAATCTATATCCTCCTCTCAATTTTATTATAGACCTAAAACTGCTGTATAATACCATTTGGGTAAAAAAATCCATGCAGAAAAATATCTAGAAGGATATATACTAGAGAATTAATACTCAACAACACCCAGGTAATGAGAGTATTATGTTTTTATTGGGAATTAACTCTATACTCCTTTCTAATGATAAAAGTGATTTTAAATCACCATTCTGAAAAAAAAATACTTTAACAGATATAGAACTGGTATAACAGGTTATTTTGAGTGTAAATTTTAAAAGTCACATGAACTTTATTTCTTTAATATCTTCAAGGCTAGCGTCTTGGTAACAGGCAGGAGTTTAAGCACAGAATCCCTTTGGCATTGTAGAGTACTGTGTATGATTCATAAAATATTTTTTAAATTTTAAATAATAAATCTTTCGGAAAGACCTAACACATTTAGAGAAACAGAATCAGATGACTACAAGATGTTCCTACCAGCACACCTGCCCAGTAACAGGAGTACCTATAAACACAATGAACAGCCTCTATAATTCTCTTCTAGCCTTACAACTCCAAATGCTTTCTTTTATTATTGGGAGATATTTCATGGAGACAGCAGAGCGCATGAGCCGCACACACATGGTTTAGAGAATCATTGCAAAGTGAATACTTCAAATGCCTTCTTTAGAAAAAGTGCTTAGGCAAAGTGATGTTCTGGAACCCTTGAATGCCATCCCCTCCCGTCCTGCTCTTGGTGTCAGGGCTTGGACTACCCCAAGTCATAGCATGAGTCACAGCACCCTGCGCTGCCCCCATTTCCTGCGTGGATCTGGTCTGCGGGGTCAGGAACACGGCCTGGTCTCCTGGCCTTCGCCTGACTTGTGCTCCATGTGTCTAACCACCACTCACTGGGACTGAAGTCTCGTGCAAACACAACGGGCATACGGTCTGGCTATTTCCAAGCCTTCTCTTCAGGAACTGGAGCTGGCCCTAGTATGCTATGCTCCATCTGTTCACAGAAGTTCTGCTCCTATAGATAGAACTCTTATTCCCCCACCCATCAAATAATGGCCTAGTTCATGAGCCCTTCTGGCACCTTCTTAGCATTCCTGCTTGCTACACTCATGTAGCTCCACTGGTAGTCATAGTATGACCGTCTCTGTGATTGAAGACATGACGGCTGTGTCATGTCCTTAGGGAGCACGGTGACTGGAAGACTTGGCTGCCTTCCCCTGAGCCACTCCCTATGGCCCCATGAGCACCACCAGCCCTGGTTCACCTCCTCTCCCCTCTGGCCCAGGGACGTCAAGACCGCAGCATCTGAGTTTGCCGGGGGTGTGACACCCTGACAATTCTCACAGCTCAAGTCTATCACTCTCGGTCAAGTGTAAATATAACCATTAACATAAATATTAGGACACAAAACTTATTTCAAGGTCTTCTGCCAAGAACACGGGGTATGTGTGCATGTGCACGTGTGTTTGTGTGTATTCGTCGAGAAAGAGCTGGTGAAGAGAATTCCAACCATCAATGCAGTAAAGAAAAACACATAATCACTCTTGGGTCTCAATGAACCTTTTGATGATGACATTTGTCAGGAGTTGGACACTGATTTTTTTTTTCCTTTTGGTCCAGTGAGAGTCAAAGGAGATAATGCTAGGTATGGAGTTCGATTTGGAGGTTTTAATCTATTTCCGAAGCATTGAAGTGGCCTTGAGAAATTGTACAGAAAAATCTCACAGCATATCTTTTGTTGTTCTCTGAGGTTCCCAGCATGTGTCCTTAACACATCATACAAACACTGGAGACTTTAAAAGCAATCCAAGCAATTACCATTCAGAACGGTTTACTACACGTCAGGCCCTGCAAAGCACTTTATGTGCATTTTCTTTTTTTTTTAATGTGCATTTTCTTATTCTCATAACAACCTCCAGAGGCAGGACACTGGAACCCGAGGAGCTGTGTGATTTGCTCAATGTCACATCACCAGGAAGTGTCAGAGTCAGGATTTGAAGTCAAGTTTGTGTTCAAAACCTCTATGGGACCCTGCCTCCTCCAAATGTTGTTTTAACCAAGTTTTGAGTTTTGCTGTAATGGAGGAAACATGTATTGATTTACAGGTAACATACTGAATGGTGGGTAAGGCTAAGAAAGACCAAAAAGTTCACTTCTCAGAAATAAAGGTCTGCTTGTGGGAGACACCCTGGGAGGCAGCTCAGAGTGGTCTGTGGATCCAAAATGGCACCATGTCAAATACGCCCATGAGCCCGACAGCAGGATGGCTGGTCTCTACTCTGAAACCACGAACAGAACAAGGAGGATCATGTGACCTGGATGCAGTGGGGAGCAAGGCCAAGTACGAGCAGATAAGGCACGACACTGGAGCTTGGGAACACAACAGGTAAGGCAGAGATCATCTGTCATTTCATCTGATGAAAGAGAACCAACTGTAGAGAAACTGGGCTGGGGAGCAGTGAAGAGGAGAAAAGGTTTTCCAGAAAGTAGGCTTCTACGGAAGGGGCAGGTATCAGCAAGAGCTGAAGCCAAGAAGGTTCTCCAGTCTTTCAGGAAGACACGCACGGTTGATTAGCAAAAGCCAGGCGGTGAGGAAGGAAGAGTCAGCAGTAAATTCCTCAGGCATTCTTCAGCCAGGTGGGAGAAGGGGCTTTGCTGAGAGTACAGCTCCAAACCAGGGTACAGAGTAGAGAAAACAGAAATGAACAGCCCCGCTCCCCAACTCTGAAGCTGAGGGTCCATTAAGTCACAGAAAGAAACTGGAAAAGGATGGTGCGGCACTGCCTGTGTGTTACTTGGAACTATAGGCACAGAAGAGCCAGGTCGAGTGTCTGCAGGCCTGGGAGGCTGAGAGTGATCCCCGTAATGCTATGGCCTTCCATGAAGCTCTAGTGCATGCGCGTGAGAAGTGGTCTTGTCGCCACACCAAGATCCAGTTACACCCCTCAACTGGATGATTGACTAAATACCAGTCACTTGCATTCTGGGGACACTTGCACAACAAGTGCTTTGGTTTGGGCATAAGGACAACTTTTCGTCATCACATCCAGGGCAGACATGGAACCAGGCAATGAGGACACGAGAATACTAAGACACTGTCCTCTCCATTCCCTGGGGATGGACATAGCTAGTGTACTACCAGGGTGATGGGTCCAGGACTATAGACAGGTGAGCAAATGGCCAACCGAGCCAGTCCTTCTGGGGGAAGCAAGGCAACATGACCACAGGCTCTTGAGGCTGCTACCAGATTAGAGGAACAAAACAATGTCATTGTCACAGTAAAGGACAATTCTCTGTGTTTCCTCTGATAGGCTGGGATCTGTGCAAGTCATCTCAATGGCGTGAAGTTAATTTATTACAGATTAGAGAGGAAGAATTGAGAACCAGCCCTCTGCTTTACTACATTTGAGACTGAAATCAGACCTGACAGGAGAAATGTGCTCAGCCTCTCACAAAAGAACTAAATGCAGGCTTTGGGAAGCAGTGGTGGTGTCTCCATGAGCAATAAGATAATACCTCTTGGCTCACGGTCAGTTCCTCTGCCCAGGGTTAAACCCAGTTGGCAAAGCAATGGATGTGCATCATACCCCAGGCCATTTTTTTTTTTAAAGATTTTATTTATTTATTTATTAGGAAAGAGAGAGAGTGAGAGAGAGCAGGTCAGAGTGAGAAGCGGACTCCCCATGGAGCTGGGAGCCCGATGTGGGACTCGATCCCGGGACTCCGGGATCATGACCTGAGCCAAAGGCAGTCGCTCAACCAACTGCGCCACCCAGGGGCCCCGCCCAGGCCATTTTTTTGACCCATTGTCTTAGCCACGTGAAAGAGACTTGCAATGGTCAGTCATGAGCAGTGTTCCAGAATCACGGTATCTGTAGTAATACAAACTATGTGACCAAGCGATGAGCATCTCTATTTTATGCAGAAATAAACTGGTATGGAAATTCACCTTACATTAATCACCTTAAGGGGTCTGTAATTTCTATACTGCAGAAAGTACTGAATTAAATTTTAAAAATACAGTAAGTTAGACAATCCAGTTGGAACTGTATTTTACCAGTTAATCGCAACCAGATTTAAACAGCTATGGTAGCAAAACACCTTCTTTTAGGGACTCTTTCAGTATGATTAGCCATTCTGGATGATATTATTAAAAGTTTATTAAGTTCCTATTTGTCAGTGCTTTAACTTGGTATTAAGAATGTACCGAGGAAATAAACAGAGTCCCTGTCCCTGAGGGCATGATACGTCTGACCACCGCACCATTAATACCCAGGACAAAGCTGAGATAAGGGTCACTGGATTCCAGCTGGGCTGGGGAAGGGGTTGCCTGACTTCAGTCATAGAGAAGAAGAGGCTCACCCAGCAGGCAAGGGAGGAAAAGGCATATTATGTGGAAGAAATGGCAGCTATCAAGGCACGGGGAGAAGAAAAGCCTAAAGGAGGCTCCGGGACCATGGCAATGAAGTGCCATGAGGGAGGGTGGACTGGACTCCCAGACAGAAAAATGACAGTAGTGGGAAAACTCACAAATTTCAAGTACCACACAAAGGTTAATTTAGTCTCAATAAATATGCTATGGTTATGTAAGATGTTAACCTAAGGAGAAGCTAGGTGAAGGGTATATGGGAATTTTCTGTACTATTTTTTCCAACTCTTCTGTAAGTCTAAGATATCTTAAAAACAACTTTTTTTTTTTTTTTTTTTTTAAGTACAGGTATATTCAGACAATGTTATATACCTTAGTAAGGCTGGAGCATGGGATTTCCCAATACAAAAAAGCCTTGGAACTGTCCTAGACTTCTCAGTTAGGAAAAACCCAAGAGAAAGGCTCCCCTGGGGACCTGAAGAATTTGAGGTGTCTGTGGCGAAGACAGCTGTGGATGGTCAGTAGGCTGGTCAAAGCTCTGGGCTGGAAGTCCGGTGTGGCCATCAGCCACAGAGGTGTGGTGGTGAGTGCGCCCACAGAAGTAGCCGAAGACGGCTTGAGACCGGAGGAGTCGGAGACAGGGGCCAAGCACAAAATCCATGGTAGCACCCATGTGTGAGGTATGGAAAAGACAGAAGGGTCCTCAAAGGAAAAGAAGGGTGAAACTCAGGAGAACACTGTCCAACAGACTGAAGGAAGGGTCATCAATGGTCTTACATGCTTACATGCTGCAAGGAATTAAGGAAGATTCTGAAAGTGGCCAGTGGCTTTAGCCACTTTGGGAAGACTGACAACACCCTGGTATAATCCGTAAGAACGAAAGGGGTTTTTGGACGTCCCCTTAATAGCCTTCAGCGCTAAGACCAAGTCCACCTATGAAGTTATCTTAGCCTTTTTTCTTTTCTCCATTCGGCGTGGCACGTTTACATGCTAAGCATATCAGCTTACTTCTAACTTTTAAAACGTTATAGGTGTTTCTCTCAAGCTAAGTAATAAAACAAGGGTTATGTGACCCAGGTTGAGCACTAGTGATTTCAAGGGAGAAAGTTCATTCGAGCTGTGGGGACAGAAACAGTCTGAAGAGCAAACGGAACACAAGGAAATAGAGACTCTGAGGGAAGATTGGCTTTTCATGGAGACTGATGGTAATGGGAAGGGAAGGGGAGGGGGAGGGTGTGGTCATTTGAAGTTTTTTGTTGTTTTTGTTTTCAAGAAAAAGGCTTGAGCAGGTCCATGATCCGAGAGAATACAGTCAGAAGAAAGGAAACAGATACAGTTGCAGGAGGAAGAGGGGACAATGAGAAGAGCGGGGTCTCCAGGGAGTCAGGAGGGAGGGGGATCCTGAAGGAAGCAGGTGGAAGAATTAGGCTTGGAGAGAAGATGTCTTGTCCCATCGTCTGAGACAGGAAGCAGGAAGGAAGGGAAGGATTGTGTTAAGTTTGCAGGTGGCAAAGGCGAGAGCACGGGAAGTTAAGAAAGTTCCTGTCTGATGGCTTCTGTTTCTCTGCTCAGGAGAGGGGAAGTGGTGGGGTAGGCAGAAGGGTAAAATCTTGTAAACAGCTCCTGTCAGGGCTGATCTGTAGTAACTCGTGACCAACTGGGAACAACCACCCTTCGTAAGCTGCGTTGCAACTGTCTGACCTTGTGACGTGTCTCTCAGCCTTGATTATGATGGTTTTTATCAATAAGAAATTTAACACTTTATGTAGTCAAACTTAAAAGGGTTTTGTTATTTTTTTTTGGTAGCTGATTTCTAACATGTGAGCCATTCTAAGAAAGCCCCTCCTTTCTTCAATATTATAAAATTATAAAAACGTTCAGTTATCTTTTTAAGGCTCTTACAAGGTTTTTCTTTTAACCTTTAATCCTGAACTTTTTTTGGTCTAAGAAGCATGGTAGGAATCCAGCTCTTTCTTTTCCCCCAACACCATCATGGTCATCTCAACACTACTTATTAAATGGGCTATTTTTTCTACTCAATGATTTGAAACCACTTCTCTTCCTTTTTTTCCCCCCTCTTTTCTACATTTTTTTTTAAAATAGTAAATTCAAGGCTGCAATTATCAGCAGTTTGTGAGCCTTCCTGCCATGGCAGAAGAAGGATAAGCATCATGCTGAAAATATGGTTTTATAATCATTACACTACAAGTGGCTTCAGGCTGAAACTGAACTTGCTGGCTCAGTACTAGAAGGAAACTGTGGCATCTACTAGACTAAAAACAAAAGTTGTTATACTTGGAGAGAATCCCACACCTTGTTACATAAGCAACATTAAGTATCATGTGAATATCGTGAAATTGTGAGACAACATAGCTACTCAGGGTTCCTCTGTGAGGCTGATGTGCCCTGATGGGTCTCCCACCCAAAATGAGACCATCTACGGACATCATCTTGAGCCTCCTTTGTGGTCGAGAAAGATCACTGGAAACACCAGCCTTTTAAATTGCTCAAGCTCAAATAAATGCATTTGAAAATGCATTTAAAGCTCAAATGCATTTTCCTATGCCTTATGGATTGGAGTTCTGAATACTCCATGAAAACTTGTACAAGGGCCTGAGCAGACTCAAAGCTCTGCTTCTGGGAAAAGTTTCACCCTTGCCAAAAGACACCCAACAGCCCTCTGATATCAGAGTAGAATGGTTCTCGGTCTGGGAATGGATGCCAGTTGAACTCCTAAATGCTTCTGCAGAGAGGCAAGGCCTGCTACCCGTCCTCCAGGCGCTTTAAGTATATGGATGTCTTTAAACACCAACAATGAATCTTGGTTTTATTTATATTCATTCAGAGGCGTCAACTCGGACTTGACTGGACACTTAGCATCTGCCCCCAACACTGTCTAACCCACAGGGGAGAAAGCCCACACTTGATGTGCCATATAAAAGTGATTCATTCTTCTATATATTATTGGGAAACTGGAGCTCAGTTTTAATTAACTTAGCCCTGCCTTTTCTGAGTCAAGATTTAATGTCACACAGTGGTCTTATCACAAACACTCACACAAAGTACCGTATGTCTTTTGGAAAATTGTAGCTAAAGCCATTGCCTGTCGTGTATCTCACGAAAGGCACCTCCAACCTAACAGTGGGATAAACTGATCATCTCAAGCGTCTAGTACATTGAGTTCCTCTGTTTGCTTTATTGATTACTCTAAGATATTTTTTTCTTTGTATTTTATCACTGTAAGCATCTTTAAGTCCTTTTTTGAAGTAGAGAGACCGTAAGTGCCAGAAACAGAATGGACTTCAACTGTTTTGTTCACTGCCACATTTCCAGTACCTAGAACAGTGCCTGACTGTCATTTGTGGTCAACAAATGCGTTGGACAAATAACTAGAAATAAAAGATTCAAGAAACATGCATATATATATCCATGCACATCCCACGAGAAATGACCTGGTGTGTTGTGCATCGACACTCATTTTATTAGCAATAATTCAAAGGTAAGGAAAGTTTTTGTTTCTGTCTCCATTCATCCAGGAAATCTTTGCTGCACATCTATGATGTGCCGGCACCCCTGACACGGGTGTCACTATTAAGGGACTCCTAAATCTACTGGAGTAAGCCGAGGGAGCATCGGAAAATTAGGGGACAGTGTTACGAGTACAATGGTAAGAGATGTGTGCAGATATCCAAGGAACTCAAGGGAGGGTAGTTGGCCAGCTAGGAACACACGGAGTGGGGGCCGAGGGGGAAGGACCAGTCTTCTAAAGAAGCTGTGGCCAAGGTGAGCCTCCAAGGATGAGCAGGAGTTAGCCACAAGGAGAGGCAGGGGAAAGCAGGATTGTAGGGGTGCTAAGGGCAGAGCCAGAGCAGAGGAACCAGCAGCCAGTGGGGACAGGAGCTAGAAGGAGCTGGATGTGGCCATGGTATCAAGAACAGAAGGAGTCGGAAGCCTTGCACATCCTGAGAGGTCTGAGATTTATTTTCTCAGCAGTCGGGAGTTTTTTAGGGGACATAAACTGGGAAGTTTAAACTACTCAGACCTAGTGCCTTAGATGGGTCACCCCAACAGCTGATGAAACCTGGACCAGAGGGAGACAGCCAGGTGGGCAGGACCACTTAGCGCAGGGGTGAGCTGGGAAGAGCCTGGAATTTCATGTGAACACAGAAACAGAGAAATGCAAAAGAGAAGTGTTTTTGGAGAAAACTGCATTTTAATTCTGTATTTTAGAGTGAGTAGTATTTCTTTTCCATACTTCATTATTACTAGTATTCCCAGGTCACTTCCAAGGGGCTCTGGTTTTATGGATTTTCTTTTCATTTCCTACTACAGTCTACTTTGTTCCCAATGTTTTTATGACGATTCTTGATGCACAAAATAGAAAGTGACAACCGCTGACATTGTCAGGACAGAAGACCACCGTATCTCTGCCTACTTAGTGAGAGTAGCAGACCAGAAGCATGTAACAACCACCCTGCTAGATTTACTTCTTGGGAGGGTACAGCTTTAGCTACGAAAGCACTATATACAAAAACCCATTTGCAAGGTTATTGAATCCTCTCACAGCAAAGGAAAGGACTTTAAGGTCAACACAGAGACTCACCCAGACACTCACACCTAAGTTAAAATAAAGATATAAATCATCATTAAAACAGGTTTCACCATGACACAGAATATATAGAGAGACCATCCTTTCAAAAAGACTACTTTCCAGCAATCTTCCAAAACAGTATTCTTTTCAGTCATTTTTTCCTCTTTTCCAGAGTGATAACAAGATAATGAGTTAATAATTCAGCCCTGTTTATCACAGCCCGCCGCCAACATCTGACTGATGTTACCTTATGCACGATGAGCTCATGAGTGCCATCTGGAAGAGTCCTACCATCTTCCTGCATCAAGGGGACAAAGGAGAAACCAAACAACTTCTTCTCTCCTTTCTCCTTTGCTGTAAGAGAGAAAGAATTATTTGCTTTTTAAAATGCCTGTTTATGCACCTGTGTTCAGACCCACAGGTTGCCAACAAGCGTGATTAACAAGAAATGCACCCACACTCATCTGCTCTACACATGGGAGAGCAGCTTTTGTGATGAGACCTCTACCTACAGTAGCCACCCTCCAACCCATATTCCTGCCCTGTAGCCTCCAAAGGCACTGCCTGGTGAAGTTTCTTCACGGGACTATCTGAAAACAGGTTTTAAAAAAATTTCCAGATTGCCTGTTTTTTCTCTTCACGTCCTACCCTCCACCCCCAGCTGTAAGCATCACTGAGGGCAGGATTCTTCTATGTTACTTTATTCTAACCTTGGTAGCTCAAAGAGTGCCAGGAACAGATTAGGTTCTCACTAAGTATATGTTAAATGCATGAACAAGTGAATGAATGGATGTGAAATTCATTGTTTTGCTTACTAGTCATGCAAAGGTGGTTTCCAGGCTCTGCCCTGGCCTATAACAGAACTTTCCCTGTGTCTACATGTGGGAAGACAGAGAGCCCTGGGGAAGCTACTTCCTTGGGATCTTAGACATGTGGGTAAACAACATGAACTGCTATCTATAGTTTAAGAAGAGCCTATTACAGTAGTATTCTGGAAGCTGGAAAAGGGGAAATGAGGTTTTCGGATGCCTGACGAAGAATTACAAGGGCTAGAAAGGTCAAGGATCATTGGAAATTATGTACAGAGAAAGAAACTGAGATCGCATGATATTAGGTCACTTGATCTAGGTCTCGAGGTACCATTCCAGTTCTTTCCACCAACTTCTTTTTTCTCCAAAAATGGAGAAAGCATTAAAAGAAACTGGTTGGTTCAACTTGACTGTCTCCTTGTATTTAGATGGGGAGGAAGGAGTTCCAGGGCCTGCGGCCTATCCTGGGCTGGATGGTTGTTCTTTCCCACACAGGTGTGGAAGCGGAGCATCATACTTGACAGAAGAGCTCAGCTCTGGGATGCAGGAAGGTCTGAGCTAGAGGAGTTAGATATGGTGACCTTGAAGATCAGACAAGAGACTTCAGCAACACATCATTCCCTCATGATTGCTTCTGGCATTTCACCACAGGGAAGTGGGACTCCACATAGAGAATAGTAATTTTGGCTCGCTGGTTTTGGCCCATAGCATGAGGATATCCATGAAAATGTGATTCTAGCAAAGGATTTTCTTCTAAAGTCATTAATTTCAACCCCAGAGAGAAACTGGGAAAATATCACTGTTCTTTCAAGTTGAGTGAAAATCCCAGTGAAGATCTGTAGGATGAGATTTCTACATCAGTGAGAGTGCTGGCTATGGAACTTTCAATTTGGGGGGAAAGACTTACTTAGAAGTAATTTCCTAAGTTAATGTGACTATCTTTTTGGTGTCATTTTGGTATTTAATTTGGAAAGTAACAAGAGTTCCTGCATGAATAAAATTAGCAAAGGTAAGAAAAAAGCCCAAATTTGTCTTTTGTTATAAAAGAAAAATAAACATCAAAGTTTAAAGTACATGGCCTTTTGCCCTGAGCTACCAGATCAGCATTAATAAGCTGAATGGACTATTACACCTAATGTGACCCCCTTTTACTAATGAAAACCCTACGTTTATGGATGCTACCTCCTAACTTTCCAATCCACTCTATTACCTCGACTCCAACAATTGTGCCCTGGGACCTCCAATTTACTGACCCCCTCTCCATGCCTCTCCAGTCTCACTTCCCATTTCTACGCTCCATCCTTCTAATCACTCCGAATCCTCTCTACCCGCTACTCCACCACACTCCCCATTATTGTAAGGTAACACTGCACCGGGCTGAAACCCAACTTGCACTTTAGTCTACACCTGCGCCACACTAATCTCACTTTAATTAACACACATTAACCATAGATGGGCCCTGAGCTGGGCAGATCTGCCGCATTTTCCCAACCAGCTCACCTTTTCACTTTGCAAGACAAGGGATTTCATCCATCCTCTTCCTGTCTCAAGCTACCAAAACCTCAGCATGTTCCGTGCTCTCAGCAGATGCGCAGAGGACCCCACATGCTCCGCCCATTACCCCACCTGCATGGGCCCTTCTGTACTATTGCCTGAACTGTCCATTTAACCCGGAGCACTGGACTCCATGCTTCCCTTCTTCAAGGGCACTGCTCCTCCACTTGTCCCCTCTCTTCTACATCATCGGTTTGTCCCCTCTACCCAATCATTTGCACCAAACATGTTTTAGAACTCCATCTTAAAAAAGAAAAAATCCCTCCCATGACCCACCATTCCTTTAGAGTTATTATCCCATTTCTCCGTTCTCTTGTATTCTTTATAGAAAAGTTTCTGGGAAGATCTGTCTGTACTTACTGCTGCCCTTCCTTTCCTCCACCTCACTCTTGGACTCACTAGTGCCAGGCTTTCATCACCACAAATCCACTAAAACCACCTGTCAGGCTCAATGACTTCCATGATGCCAAACTGGGTGATAATCCCTATGCCCTCCACTTACTTGATTTATCACTGGCACCTGACATAGCAGATCAATCTCCTTTTGAAGATCTTTCTTCAATTAACTTCCTGGATTTAACTTTTCTTTCTTCAATTAACAGCCTGGATTCTCCTTCACCTCATTGGCTATTCCTTCTTAATTTCCTTAATGGCTTCTTCTCATTCTCCCAAGTTCTCAATGTGGAAGTGACCCAGCGATCCGTTCTTGGACTTCCCTTTCCTACCTAACCTTACCGTTGAGGATCGCATCCAGGTCATGGCTCTGAGAATCCTGGGCATCGGCGATATGCCGGAGTCGGCCTGGCATGGCTCGCAAGAGTTGACAGTCTGCATCTTTTCCCAACTCCAAGTTCAATGATGGTCATGTGGGGAGCTTGAATTTGGTCATGGTGGGAGTACTGACTCGATGGAAACCAGCAAATCCTCTAATTCAGGGCTCCCTTCTCCCTCAGCTCAAGTGCTCGTTATTAAATATTGACAGTACCCCAGTGAACCGTATGTCCTCCTTCTCAAGCTTAAGTCTCCAGCATGGATAGCATGAAATGGTCTCTTTGACATCTTGAATGTTTAAGAGACCTCTCAGATTTCACATGCAAAGTTTGGTTTTCGCTCTCCAAAAAGATTTTTTCCTCTTGCCCTCTCCACTTCAATAAATGATCACTTCATTCTCAGGCCAAAATTTGGGGTCCATCCTTGACTTTTCTCCTTCCTTCAAATCTGGTCTATCAATAAATCTGTGAAAAAGAACTGACCTACTACCATTCTAATGCAAGCCATTTTAACCTCTTGGAGGACTGCTGAAGTCTCTTGAATGGTCTTTCATTTTTGTTTTTTAAGATTATTTATTTGTTTGATAGTGAGAGAGATAGCAAGAAAGGGAAAACAAGCAGAAGGAGCCGGTGAGGAAGAAGCAGGCTCCCCGCTGAGCTAGGAGCCTGATGTGGGGCTTGATCCCAGGACTCTGGGATCATGACCTGAGCCAAAGGCCAATGTTTAATGACTGAGCCACCCAGGTGCCCCCTGAATGGTCTTTCGGTTCCTACCTACAACCTATCACACAAAAGCTGCCAGGCTCATCTTTAATCTAAATCCTCTAATGGCACTCCTTGCTCCAAACAAACTCTGAAGTCTTCCCCATGACTTACAAAGCAATATGGGATCGGGCTCCCTCGCTACGTCTCTGGCCTCATCTCCAAACTCTCTCAGCTGCTCATTCTGGCCTCCTTGATATTCCTTGAAACTGCCAAGCATGGTTCAACCTTAAGTGTTTTATATTTACTGTTCTCTCTGCCTGTAATATTCTTTCCCCAGATGCCCAAAGGCTCATGCCTTTCTTTCTTTCAGCTTGTTGCTGATACCTCTCATTACCAGAGAGCTTCTCTCTGACTGGGCTTTGTAAAATAGCAACACAGCACCATCACTTCCCAGCACCTACCTCCAGTTTAATCTTTACTACACTTATCAAAGCCTGATACACTAACATGTATTTATTTGCTCAGATATTGTCTGTCTTCCCTTTCTAGCAGGAAAGCTCTATGAGAGGAGATTCTCAGTTGTGCTCACTCATGTATCTCCAATGCCCAGGAAAGTGCTGGACACACAGTAAGTGTTCAGTAAATCTATGTTTTATGAATAAAAGATACTTCTTAAATAAATATATGTACACAGGGATCTGCTTTTTGGCTCAGGTCATGATCTCAGGGTCCTGGGATTGAGCCGGGTGTTGGGCTCCCTGCTGAGTGGGGAATCTGCTTCTCCCTCTTCCTCTGCCCCCCTCCCCACCGCTCCTGCTCAGTCTCTTGCTTTCTCTCAAATAAATAAAATCTTAAAATATACACACACGCACACACACACACACACACACACACACGCACACAGAAATATTTGGGAGCTCATGTGATAAAGTGATGACTCACTTTATCAATTATCAATTATCATAAACTGATTATTCAATTTATGGGACTATGGGGATTTTTTTTTTCCTTCATGCTTATGCTGTTTCTTCTGAATTTTAACCATGAATATTCAAAAACCAAACTGACACTGTGAACAATGTTTGAAATACAAGGACAAGAGGACAGAGATCTAAAAGATTTTCCTGAAAAGAGCCTTTCTTCCATTTTCCAAGTTCTGAGTTAAAATAAATTTCTCCAAATGCTCCTTCTTCCTTTTCTTTCATTTCATCTTTACCTTTCTCTCTCTTTTTCTTACCTTAAAGTTCGAAGCTCGCATTAGCTCGACTGAGAATTTGTAACAAAGACTGGGGAAGGAATGCTACGGTGCCATTCCAAGTGCTTTATGTTTTGTCACTCTAAGTCCTTTCCATGACACTCCTCTAGGAATTTGGAAGAATGATAAGGCCTTGCTAGTCATCTCCCTACATTCTGAAACATCCACCAAAGCATAATTACTGGAGCTCCTTGAACCAATTCCAAAACATGCCATCATCCTGGCAATAGACCGTCGTCCTCTCTCTGAATCCTGGGGGAATTACACAGGACTCAGGTGAGCTCACCTCAGATCTCCAGGCATTGCCAATGCAATGACTGATATAAACCTGAGCCAATCAGAGGCTTTTCTGGGAACTTCACAGGCCCAGGAAGGTCCTCCTGGGTTCCCCTGAGCTGTGTGAGAGCTGGGTGAGCTTGTGGCTGGAGAGCAGCAGATGGGTTAGGACTGCCTAAGCCCCCCGAGTCAGACAATTTTTAATTCTGTGTCTCCCCTTTCTGTCTCATCTTTCTGGACTATGAAACCGATGAACTCATTTTTATGAAAATGATCAATTTAAGGAGAACCCTGTATACTTCCGTTTGTATCGTTTCCCTCCTTCTCCTTCCTGTATGTTTCCACAGAGGCTATTGTTTCTTCGAGAAGGGAGCCCACTCACCTCTCAGGACTCCACTGACCTTAACTCCTCCCTCTTGAAGGTCTCTGCGTTGTTACCCTCTCTGCAGATTAGCCCACCTTGTCCCTACAGCTCGGCAAGCCCCTTACCCCAGCATGACAAAGCCAACCCCAAGAAACACTTACTGGAACAATGCCGAAATTCAAAGCGGATGTGCGCGCCCCTGAATTTATCCACAGGAATCGGAAGTTTGAGCAGCTCGGACCACCTGGGACTGTTGTTATGATAAAGCACAAAGGAGTGGTACTCGCTAGCTGGCGGCTCTCCAGAGCCAAAAGAGATAAAATCCTAACAAAGGAAACACGCAGGTTAAAGACAGCTTCATTTCGAGATTATCCGAAGAACAGCGGAGCAATTGCTTTGCTCTATCTGCCTGCTCCCCAAAGGGCACTTCATGGAGAATGACCTCCGCCGTCCTTTGCAGGGCTGTTTTGGACCTGCTTCTGCCAGCGGCTGCATCTGCTTAACGCCCACGCATATCTCCCAGGGCCTACCGTGCCTGGGGGGTGGGGGGGGGGACCTTGGGGACAAGTACGAGATGGGCAACCGCACACCCAATTTGGAGTTCAACGGCGTGGCAAAGTCCTCAGCCTGCCGCTGTCACAAGCCGGTTCCGTGCCTCCCTGGGAAATTCAGGAAGCTGCGAGGCTCACACAAAACACTTCTTGCATAAAGGAACCTGCTATCACCACCCCCATTAGTAACAGCCCACTCGCCATGCCCTATTTTGATCAAAATGAAAATACACGGGACTAAGTGTGGCAGTTTTTATTTATTTATTTTTTAAATCAGGCGCCAAAGACAAAGTGCTCATCTCCAAAACTGCGACAGATGAAAGGGGGAGAATGGCATGACGACAAAAACGCTACATTTAAGGAAGACCTGCCATGAGGAAATTACTGCCACAATTCATGAAACAATCTAACTGTAAAACCTTTCTGTTTCTCTACGTTCTTTTCTGGAAGGTATTTCAATGATGAAAAGAAGGGAAGAAAACTACACAGGGGTGGAGGAGAAAAATAAGATCGAAAAGACTGCAAACCAGAAATTAACCGATCACATTAAAGGTGAACACAAAATGATGACGTGGGATCATTTTTACCATTAAGGACCCAGTATGCACATACCTTTAAGATTTGGCCACTACTCTCCACAATGAACATGGTCACTTCCACATTTCTGGCCACGCTCTTCCCTCCTTTCTCAAATTCGCCCCTTTCTATAGTGATGTATAAATCATTTCTCATTTCACCTAGTACAAAAATTAAAACCATGTTTATATGTGTGTGTGTGTCTGGGTGTGCACACAAGTATGAAACTAGGAAGTGTAATAAAGTACACAATCAAGAAAAGCCTTAGTTCATAAAATGTACTATTATAGCATACGTAGAAAAGTAAAAATATTATATTCACACTTTTATAGAAGGGTCCCTACCCTCATTGCCAATATCCAAGAGAAGTGGAGGCCAGCCTCTGCTGGTCTGAATTTGCAATACTGAAAATGTACAGTTAGGAGGTGAATATGGGGATTGAGTAGGAAGGTGTTGTCAAGTTTCACCATTTTTCAATATTTCCCTCATTTCATTTATGAGGTGTGATTACAAAATGACAGCCTAGCAGGGTGGCTCAAACAAGCCAGTCTTAATGCTTTATAGACACAACACTTAGAGTAGAAGAAATACCCAAGTGGAATAAGACGACAAGACTGCAAAGGGTAGAGTTACAATTTAAATCTTTTTCAAAATTCATGGACAAAATGATCTCACTGCTGGAAGAATCCAGGTTGGTGCTTTATGAACACAGATGTAGAATAATTCAGTTATGCAGACAAGCTTGGCTTCACATTCCTTACCATAAAGCTATAAAACAAGTAAGATTCAAACTGACATAGTCTATGAACACACAGGCCATTTATTTTTTTCTCCATTGGTGATTTATAAAACTTACTGCCCCAAGAAAAAAGAGAAATTTGATGCCAAGGAGCAAACTTAGGCAAACAGGCTAAAAGCATGCTTTTGCCTCTCCTATAAGAATTAAGGGTAAGTGGTAAGTGAATAGGGAACTGAGAAAGAGGTAAATAAACTATTACCAGAAAGTTTTTTTTGTTTGTTTGTTTGTTTTTTAGATTTTGTTTATTTATTTTAACAGAGAGAGAACACAAGCAAGCAGAGAGGCAGGCAGAGAGGCAGGCAGAGGCAGAGAGAGGAGCAGGCTCTCTGCCGAGCAAGGAGCCCGATGTGGTGGTACTCGATCCCAGAACGCTGGGATCATGACCTGAGCCGAAGGCAGCTGCCTAACCAACTGAGCCACCCAGGCGTCCCCAGAAAGTTTTTGAAGATAAATACTGGTAAGGTTGGCGGAGTTGAATTCACTTTTACTTAACATAGCTTTCAAACATTAGAAGAATCACTGTCAATACTCTTTTTTTTTCCTCTAATAAAAAACCTCTCCATAAAAAAAGCACAGATCACTAGAAGGAACAGTAACCATACAAATAAGCCCACAACTGGGAGATTTAGAAAACTTCCTGACCAAAGTGTGTACAAGAAAGTACCCCAGCTTTCAAAACCATGGGGAATACCAGTGTGACTGGTCACCTTCCTCCACAAAGACCAACTTTTGATGATGGCATCATTTGCGAATGACCTGAGCTGACCAGGAAACAGATGGGCCATGAAAGAGAGAAAATGAGTAAGTCCCAAAAAGGATGTAATCAAAACCACTCTTTACAAAGAGCATGTAAAAAATACATTGGAATTAACAGATACAGTGGTCTCTGGCTTATGCATTTCTAGTACTCTCAGACAAATCGATTTGGAGAGGCAACAATCTTGGAGTTCCGGAAGAAAACCAATGTATTTCACTACATTTATAATTTGATCTGTACGCTTTATGCATATTTTCTTTGAACCATCTCTTTTGTTTTAAATTTGTAGAGAATGGCTCAGTAAATTTTTGTAAGCTTGTTTGATTTTGTTACTATATGTATTCATTACTACACACATACACAGCCTTAATATAAGTGTATTTTAACAATTTAACTATCCCATTACAGAACGAATAGTACAGTCCAGACTCTGTCCTCTGAATCAACCAATTTCAACCAAATCAAAATAGGCCTGGTACGCTAATGGTCTGCCCACATACTCTTTCAACAATATGTCTGGGAGGAAATTCTTTTTCTTTCTTTCTTTTTTTTTTTTTTAAGATTTTATTTATTCATTTAACAGAGAGAGAACACAAGCAGGCAGAGAGTCAGGCAGAGGCAGAGAGAGGAGCAGGCTCCCTGCGGAGCAAGGAGCCCGATGCGGGACTCGATCCCAAGACGCCGGGATCATGACCTGAGCCAAAGGCAGTCGCCCAACCAACTGAGCCACCCAGGCGTCCCTGAGAGGAAATTCTTGACAATAGTTTCCCCACTAACAGATTTGGTAGATAAAAAAGCAACACTCAAATCAAGGTAGTTGAGAGCAAAAGATGTCTGTTAACAATAGTAAAATTCCTTTGCTTCTTGGACTAGGTGACACATAATGAGTAGCTCTGCTTACAAAGAGACTACAACAAATGCCGATTAATGCGAAGTGTAGCTGCAGGGGTATCGACTTTAGGAAGTTCTCAGAATGAGTCATTAGCTAGTCCAAACCACGCGGGGATTAACAATCCTGCAAAATGAAGAGCGATTCTTGGGGAGGGGCCTTCCACTCTCATCTGTCGGAAGGAATGGCAACTCTGCCTTTAGCAAAGGCAAGAGGGGATGAGGGAGGTTCACAAGGTGACCAGTTCTCCCCAGGCTAGGCCTGAAGGAGGAATAGGGGTGGTGGGGAGAGGAAGGCACTGCCAGTGTTGTGAAATTCTGCCTCCATTTAGTCATTCAGCAAGTATATTTTGAGCACCCGCTATGGGCCAGATATTCTAGGCCAGGTTGACGCAGCTGTGAACAAAGCAAAAATCCTTTTCCCACAGTTTAGAGTCTAGGAATGGGGAGGTCTTTAATAGCGAAGTCAAATATATAGCATATTGAATAATAGGAAGTGCTGGGGATAAAAGTAAGACCAAGAAGGGGCATAGGGAGTGCTGAATGGTGGCAGAGGGGATGTTATACGAGAAAAGACCGCTGAGGAGATGAGAGATCTGAGGAAGCTATGGTACATTTTGATCAAGGAGCAAGGCTGGAAATGGCATTAGCTTCCTGAATCAATCCATAGCTGAATTCTTCTATCTCCTCTGAATTCAGAAGAGTTCAAAGAAGCCTAAAGCTTCCTATAGAGTTACAGGAAGACTGGAATAAAAGATCTGCATTCAGGTCTCTCTCTCACTCTACTCTCTGCTCTGTGTGATCGGAGTCTAGACAGGGTAATATAAACCTCTGGGCCTCAAAATTTTGTGTTATTAAAATGGGTGTAGGAGGGACAAGACTACTTTGTTATGTTATGTCGTGTCTGCGGCATAGAGAAGAACTTCAGGAAAATACACATTCATAAATAAGAGCCCCTTATGAACACGCTTTTCTTTTCTGGTCTTTAATGGACACTCTCCCGGCAACCGCTTTCTCTCTTGCAAACCTTTTAGACTCGAGTAAGATTTCTCTGAAAAGGGAACACACGGCAAGGAGAACATTTCTCCCAGATGACATTCTACATATGTCTCCCCAAGAATTCTGCAGTTTGCTGTGTTCCAATACCGCAAGGTACCAAATCTTGCCAAAATATGCAGCAGGATAAAGTTGAAACATGTGCTAATTAAAATCAATGCACTTGAGGTCAGCTCTGGAGAAAACTAATAAGCCCAAATGGTGTTAAGAAAGCATCTTGGGTAATGAAGAGAGCAACCATAAAGTGAGTAGGAAATGGAGTCATAGCACTAGTGTGAAAAGCTATTTTCTTCACAATGTTTATTAACACCTTGCCCCTCTCAAATTTAATACTCTGTAAATTTGATGGGCAGAACACTTTCTTCTGTTCAGCACTGAACAGAACCACTGGCTTTGCACACGTGAGGGCTTCTGAATATATCACTGTAGACAGAAAAAAATGTAAGGTCCCAACAATGGGAACATATACAAAAGAGCTCAGAGACTGCAGTCAAATGGGGTTGATTTATGGCTTGACCTCAACAACCAAGAGGCTTCCACCAGTAGCTGAAAACGGTGATCTTTGATTCTGTGCTATGAACTCCCCGGATAAAGCCCGAGAGCACAAGCCCACCACATCAAGTAAACCACTGCTCTCAGCCACAGGCTCATCAGGGGCCTTAATCTGTGCTGGATATTTGTTAACATTTATGGAACTGGACAAGAAAAGTTTCTGTCCCTTTGTCAAAAACAAGTCAACATGGGTCTAAGACCAAGAATTTTGATTATGCTAATGATGAGGACAGCGGTAGTAGATAGATGGTAGCTAGGGACTTTGCCAGGTGCTATAAAAACAACACCTCGTTAAATTTTCACATCAATGTTTTAAGAAGGTCCGGTTATTTCTATTGTACTGAGAAGAAAACAGATGTGTAGAGATTAAGAAATGTGTCCAACATATCATCAGTTTATATTAAAATAAAATCACATTTTTTTCGTATGATGTAATTTAACAGGGTGAGAACGGCCATCAAATAAGGGAGTGCAATTCAGCTTTCTTCACCAGATCGGTGCCCTGAGCAATGAAGGGATGAGTCCTAGTCTATTCTGCACTGGTCGGCCTAGGCTTCAAGACCGGTCCCAATTCTAGAGACCATCTTTACAGGGCTGGGACAGATCCAAGCAGCATTGTCCAGATCATAAAGAACACAGAGAAAAGGCTCAGAACCAATCACCGGAGGAATGAGGGTGACAAGACAGTTAACTGAATTTAAAAACATTGAGGTTACAAGCAGAAAAACTCAACCCAATGGATAGAAGGTGGAGAGAAACTGGTCTAACATGACAGAGGTCATTCTGAGATACGACGCGTTCTCGGTCATTATCAATATTCAAGTATGTGCCAGAAAACCATTACCCAGGAACCTGAGGAAGAAATTCATGCACTGGACACACTGGCTGGGCTGCATGGCCCTTCCTGTGTGCAGCAGGGAGAAAAACAACATCCCCTGCACTCCCAAAAGATGTCCAGGTCCTGATCCTGGGAGCCCGTGAATATGTTACCTTACACAGCAAGAGAGACTCTGCGGCTGTGATTAAGTAAGGATCTTGAGATTTTCTTGGATTACCAGGATAGGTTCAATATAATTACAAGGGTCCTTATAAGAGGGAGAGGGAGGCAGGAGGGCCAGAATCAGAGAAGGGCATGCGATGAGGAAAGCAGACATTAGAATAATGTGGGGCCAGAGCCAAGGAGCCTGCGCAGCCTCCAGAAGCTGGATAAGGCAAGGGACTAAGTTCGCTCTTGCAGTCACCAGAAAAAATGCAGCCCCACTGATAGAGCTTGCTTTCAGCCCAGTAAGACCTGCACAAATTTTTGACCTCCAGAACTGGAAGACAGTATTTTTGTGGTGTTTTCAGCCATCCCATCTGTAGTGATCTGTAACAGCAGCCATAAGAAACTAATGCAATGTGCCATTTGTACCCAAGATTCTATCACTTCGCGATACGTTCATGGGTGGGGGGAGGGACGGGGACAAGATCACAGGTAACTGGAAATCAAAGCAGACCACAGAAAGGAAACATTTATGGATGGGCTGAAAACCGAATTTTGGAGTTCTCACACAGAGTGGACTTCTGTGAAATCTATTCATGTTTTCTTTGCTTTTTTCTGTCATTCTCATGTTTGTTTTGCTTTATTTTAGGAGAGTATTGAGATGTTGAACTTTTGGGGGGGGGCATAGCTTTTTAATTTTTGCTTATACATGAAGAAAACGACGGCAAATGCTTCAACAGCACCCATGATAGGCTTGCCGGAAGAGCATTGTGTTAAGACAGGAGAAGGGATGGGCTGTGGCTCCCTGATGTTCATCACACTCTAGGACGAGGCACGGATTTCTGGTAGGGACAGCTGGGATAAATCTTGCTCCCTTGAGTAACAAACAGGGCCTGTAACTTCAACATTTTGGAGGCACCGGCTCCTCTCTCATTCTGCTTTGGGTCTGGAATCCCAACCTCAGCAACAGCGTGGAAGATCCCAGGCCTCCACCTCTCTGGGATCGCTGTGGTATTCGTTGGTTGAAAGACCATGACGCCCTCCCCTAGCATGCTCATGGGGTTTAGGTCGCAGTCAAGTGGTTGCACGTATATGAGGTGGAGGCCCAGTGACTTGGACTGAGGGGTGGTGAGGTTTGGTTAGATTTAGGATGTTTGGTTTTTTGTTTTTTTTTTTTTAAGATTTTATTTATTTATTTGACAGAGAGAGATCACAAGCAGGCAGAGAGGCAGGCAGAGACAGAGGGGGAAGCAGGCTCCCTGCTGGGCAGAGAGCCCAATGTGAGGCTCGATCCTAGGACCCTGAGATCATGACCTGAGCCGAAGGCAGAAGCTTTAACCCACTGAGCCACCCAGGTGTCCCTAGGATGTATTTTTAAGGAAGATCCTATTGTCCTGGCTCCTGCCTGCTTTCGTCAAAAGGAGGCTTATCTCAGATGCTGCTACGCATCTGCTGAGATGCATGTCTCTTCCAGTGACTGATAAAGAATAATAATATACTTAAATGAAAATCTCAACCCTTCCCTCCTCCAACACTCCACAACTTTTATGTAATTCCCTTCAGGGTGAGGAGCTTCACAGGCCTCCTATGAAAGACTGAATGTACCAGAAGGAATTAATTAGGGGTTCCCTAACAAAGAATGACAGTTGGTACATGGGAACAAGCCTCCAAGGGAACAGGGCACAAATGGGGAAGATGAAGTAGAGAGCCAATGATTAAAGCAAAGACCATTTCGCTTAGAAAGAACCATAAACTCAGAATAAGAATGGACCTTTGGGGGTGGGGGGGAGAGTTCAGTCTGACCCCCCATGACATTCTGGACACATCAGCCAGCTTTGCTCCAAAATGTCTGGTGGATGGAAACTTAGTGCTTCCCGATACTCAGTAGAGTCTGCTAAGACATTTAGCAGCAGGCTGTCCAATGCTGTAACCACTGCCACATGTGGCGACTGAGTACTTGAAATGTGACTTGGCTGAAAACAGACAGGCTGTCAATGGGCGACACGCTGCAGCCTTCAAGGACAGAGGTTAAAGGAGAGAGTGTACAGTAACTCATAAGGGATTTTTTACATGAATTACCTACTGAAATGATAATATTCCGGATGTCGTGGGTTAAATAAAAAACATTATTAAAATTAGTCTGTACTCTTCTCACTCTTCTGAAAGTGTCTGCTGGAGAAGGTACAATTACATTTGTGGTTCTCATGACATCTCTACTGGAGAGCATGGATTGAAATATTTTTGCTGCTCTCCCTGTCCTGGGCTCAGAGAGCAAACGATGGAACTTTCGGCAGAGTTATGCGGCTTGCAGGGGGCAGTGAAGAAAGTGACTTATCCTCTTTGAAAATCAGACACCCTAAGAAACAAAGTGCTGGAGGACCGACCCTTCACAACGGGGAAGGATCGCTGGAGAGCGCGTGGCCAGATCGCCGCCTCACACGAGGTGACATCCAGACACGTACCCCTCCAGCAGCCAGACCAAGGGCAGAGTTTCTGTTTCTGTATTTTTCCCATTCCAAAAAAGAGTCCGGCACCAATTACATGCTGTGACCCTCAACAGGAGTTTTGGGCACGCTCCTGTCAGTGCCAAGACCACGGGTACCTCCTCCTGCAGAGACGCGGCAGCTACGTTGACGAGCCTGTCCTACAGGTCTGAGCTCGGGCCTCACCTGTCCCGACCCCTATCAGAACACAAATCAACTCTGAAGGATGAGTCTAGAAAGTGAAAGGAAAATAAAAAACCATGGCAGCAGGCGGTCAGCGCAACCCTAGCCTCAGAAGCGTGCCCATGCATTTTCTCACTGAAGAATTCTGCTCAAGTTTGCATTAGAGCCACCAGTGAGAACTGACGAGTCAACATTCGGAGAATAAAGGGAAACAGAACAATGAGCGCTTGTTTGCCAATGCAAAAAAAATTCCATTGAGTTTTAAAGTTGCTGCCAGCTGTTTATGTAAACACGCACGTCTTTCCCTTCTTCCTCTCACTTGGAAGATTAAGAAGCCACAGAAGAAAAAGGAGAAGAGAAAGAGAAGCAAGTGCTTTGAAATAATCTCTTGGCATCCCCGGATTTGCAGACTGGTGTCCAGGAGGACTGATTCCCTAAGTGGGGAGACCCTCGCCGCTCTACTGTGGTGCAGTAGAGGGACAGATGTGAGCCTTCTTCCGCGCGAAGTTCATTTCCAACATTAAAGCCAGACAAAAGGGGCATGAGCACAGCACATCCCAGACAATTATTCAGCTGGCGAAGTGTCCTATTGCTTTATGTTTTTCCACTTGTCAGTGATACTGCCCAGAGACCAAGCTGAGGAATTCTTCCAGCAGCTGTCTGCATTCTGTTGGAAAATGTGTTTTATATATTAGATTTGCCCATCAATTTGCTTCCTGGTGGCATGAGATTTTTTTTCTTTTTTTGTTACAAAGGAAATACCAGTTATTTATAGCAACTGAAGGAAATAATGAGGGGGTGTGAGAGCAACTGAGTAACAGGCCACCAAGTAAACAGTTCCATAAACAGTCATTTTCAACAACAGTAGCATGCGATGCTCAGGCAGAGCTGGTCCCTAAGCCAGGTCAGGCCAACTAGGGAAATTTCCAGGCTCTCGCTGAGCTGTTCCTGCACGAACAGATTTGCATAACGAGATCACGAGCTGCTGCACCAGGGCTATGCTGGTCACTTTCTGCATCACATGAGGTCTTTATCTGCAGCGGTCTTACCATCCCTCTCACAGCTGTGCCGGGAGCCGTGTCAGATGCAGCTTCCCGCGCTTGCTTCCACGTATGGGATTTAAACAGAGATTTACCTGATCTTGTTTCTAAAAATACTGTTAACAATTTCAGAGTATTTCATTTGGTCTACTTTTCTCTGAGTTGTAGAGGGTGGGATGCGGGGCACGGAGAAATGCTACTACCTTGCATTTACTTGAACAGCGTGACTCTCATTAACTGCCACCTTCTCCACTTAGATACTTTCTCAGAATCCTTTCAGGTTGCTAGAAGAGGTCTGAATAGATCTCAGACAGAACTAGGGAAGGTGTAGCAATACATATGGTATTTTCATACGGCTGCTTATTTACATTTATACATCTTAGATAGAAAACTTCTCCAAAAAGGGCAAACTGCTGCTCAATAATTATTCTCATCAAAACCTGTAAAGATTTCCCCTAAGTGACCTCATTAACATTTTCCACCAAAGGGTAAAATATTTTCTGGATCCTGCCCCAGTTTTCCTTCTTATTATGGTCATAAAGAATGCAGCATGACCCTCTAAGTGACCCACCCTAATACAATCAAAATGTAAAGATACACATTTTCTTCTTTAGCATGGTCCATTTGAACTCTTAGAACCTGATAATTTGAAAAATTTCTTAAGTGTCAAAAACAGATATAATACCCATATGTCAACCTTTGGTCCATCCCAGGTCACTTACCAGGCATAATGATGTTAGAAAAACCCAACTTCCTCGTTATAGACACTCCGTGAGAAAATACCGATGAGTATTCTCTTCTGATTTGTTCAATGTCTCCATGTAATAGCTGTAGGGAAACTGCTAAACCTAAAATAAATGAGAGATACCAGAGTAAAAAATAGAGGGACAGAAAAAGCATGAATGGAAATCTGAACTCGCTTCAACAAGCCCACAACGATAATAGCATTGTTTTAAATGAAAGGTTACTATGCAGACAACATAAAAAAAAAAATCTATAGGAATAATTTCTAGAAAACATTTTCCCAATTTGACTGAGTTTTCCTATCTGACTATCTGTGTTTAAGGAGGTTTATAGTGACTGGAAAAAACTCAAGCAGAACACTAAGAAGAGGAAGTCTGGTTTCTAGTCCCTACACCCTCTTCTCCAGCAGCCCCCCGCCAGAAGGCAATGTCCCTGCACGTACACTCATGCCAACAACTGTGAATGGCTACCTGGCCCTAGAAGACACTGCCCCTAAAAGGAGAGTTCGGAGTCTGCTTGGGATTTTCTCGCTCTGTCTCTGCCCTTCCTCCTGCTCATGCACACACTCTCTGTCTCTCAAATAAATACACAAATAAATCTTTAAAAACTTATTTAACAAAGGTGATTATAACAAAACCAAGATTATATTAATATTATGTGCATTAGAAACTCCTAATGGCATTATTTTCTACTGAGAAGAATTTAGCACAATAGAGGCCACTTTGACAAAAGGGTATTTAGTCGGTAAAGTAGTAAAATCATCTTTTTTTTAACCCCAATTATAGTGACAGCACTAGAGTAGGATACATAAAAGATGAATGATACATTTTTCCTATCTATTTTCCCCAAATCTCAGGCAAGAACTTCAGAAAGGAAATTAATGCCATCTTTGTGAATATATTTGTATATTTCTGAGATGTTACTTCTGCTTTTTAATTCCCTCTTGTTTTTCATCTATTATTTTAAACAAGAAAGAACAACAACAACAAAAAAAAAAAAAAAGGAAAAGGAAAAAAATCCATTGCTTACATTAGTGGTAGAAAATAAAGCCAATCAAATGGACTTATTCTTAAAACCTCCAGTCCCCATCACTAAACTGAACTCAATTTTTTTCTTATTTCTTACTTATTTTTAATAGGATTTTATTTTTTTATTGTGTTTTGTTAGTCACCATAAAATACATCATTAGTTCTTGATGCAGTGTTCCAAGATTCATTGTTTATGTACAGCACCCAGTGCTCCATGCAATATATGCCCTCCTTAATAGTCACCTTTTAATTTAAATTTTAGGTAGTTCCCATGCAGTGCAATGTTGGTTTCTGGAGTAGAATTCAGTGGCTCATCACTTGCAACACCCAGCGCTCATCACAAGTGCCCTCCTTAATCCCCATCACCCATCTAGCCCTTCCCCCACCATTCCCCCTTCCATCAACCCTCCATTTTTTCTCTCTCATTAAGAGTCTCTTATGGCTTGTTTCCTTCTCTCCTTATTTTCTTTTCCCCCTTCCCATATGTTCATCTGTTTTCTCTCTTAAACTTGACACATGAATGAGATCATGGTATTTGTCTTTGACTTATTTCACTTAGCATAATACACTCTAGCTCCATCCAGGTCATTGCAAATTGCTAGATTTCATTTTCTTTGATGGTTGAGGAATATTCATTGTATATCAATATACTACACCTTCTTTATCCATTTATCAGTCAATGGACATTCGGGGTCTTTCCATAGTTTGGGTATTACTGATGATGTTGCTATAAACATCAGGGTGCATGCATCCCTTCGAACCCATATTTCTGGATCCTTCGAGTAAACAGCTAGTATGGACTGGATTTTAAAGTGTATTTGGATGGTGGACTCAAGAGGATGATAAATCTGTGTTCCAAAGATTCTCGACCTATATCATTACTTACGCCGTGCAAGCTATCATTCCCCATTCATAATTTATAGTGCTTCAATACTATCTCAAATATGAACCATCAGAATGACAACAATCATGCTGGAATGAAAAGGAAATGCAAAGCGTATTCAGCACACATCTATATTAGGATCTTCCCTTCATTCACCCTCAACAGTGTGAACAAACAACAAAAACAGTGTCTTGTTAGTTAGTGTGCTTGGTTTTCAGTAAAGTGGTTAAAACATCAAGAAAATTTGGTTAAAAAAAAAAAACATTAGGTCAGAGAGAAGATGGAGCCTCTCCTGGGGTTCGAATCTGACCTAGATGGGGGCAAACCCAAGGGTCGAAGACTAAAGAAGTGAAGGACAGGACAGGACTGCATCATTATGTCCTCAGACTTTTCAGTGTGTGGGTCCAAGAGAATGTGTCAGAGAGTTATTACCGGAATTAGGTTAAATCTGGCAGGTACTCAGGAGCTTTAATTTAATGTTCATTCCATTTTTACCTATCTGTCCTTTATCCCCCTCCCTGCCCCCACTCCATTTGAGTTGGGTGACTGAAGGGAACACAATGGAGGACCATCTGCACCACCCCCCCCATATCCACAAGGAATGAAAGAGGGGAGTATAAGTGGTCTGGATGGTTTGACGGCTTAACAGTCAGTGCAGCTTTGGGATACTTTAATGTGCTCCTACTGGTTCCTTTTAAAGCCCAGAGGCAGAAGGATGAAGACAAACTAACATGCGTTATAATCCATCTGTCCCAGCAGCTATTTCTTCCTGACTCATGCTCTCCCACTACCCCCACCTCGTTACGGGTGTTTCTGTTCTCTACCCACTTCTGTCCTTTCACCTTCAAAATACTCACCCACACCATCACCATCACCATTAACATCGTCAGGAGCTGATACTTGTAGATTAGCAGTGTGTGCCAGACACGGCACAGAAGAACAGTCCTTCCTGCTGGGAAGAACTCTGCTCAAATCTGGGCTACCAGAAAGGACGCTTTCAAACAGAGAATCAGATGGATTTAACAAAATTCTTGAGGTCCTGTAATTTTTTTGCAAGTGAAGATCAATTCACTAGGCCTTCTCATCAAAGAATCTGATCAGACACACTGGCAACATTATGTGGCATGTGTAAAGGAAGAAAAGAACTGAATAGTAATGAAAAGCAAAGACATCATGCTATTCGGGGTAGGGGCTGGAAGAAGGTACAGTGACTAGAATTCTGATTTTGCCCTGTTGGAGCCAGAATTCATTTAACCATCAGTGATTATTATTTTTTTTTTTAAATGTAATCTGAATACCTAACAGAGCATAAAACAACGAAAAAAGAAAAGCATTCAGTCAGAGACAGTGTTTAAGAAAATGCAAGATAGAAAAATAGTATGTGTTAGGGAAGGATATATGTAAACATGAAAAGAGAAATACATCAATGCACTCTAAACAGTAAGTGCCACAGAGATTAGAGGATGCAAAAGGAGAGAGAGAACCCAATTAGGGGAAAATAGGGAAGAGCCAGCTAGTAGATGAGTGAAGGAAATGAGAAAGAGACAGGGGAATATCAGACAAAATACTATGGGGGGTGAGGGGGACACTGCATTTAAGAGTTAAACATAGGCTAAAATTTGGTTAGAAGATTAGGCAGTTTTCATTCTGGTGGTTTAGAAGATACAGATTAAAGCCCTAGGTGTAATGATTTCCTTTGTCTTATTGAGGGATACCAATTTGGAAGAGAGGGGAAGGTTCTGCCATTTTGAGGTGCCTCAATTTCTTCAAACTAAAGAGCTCACAGATAGTCAAGAATTGGAAAGGCCAACTGAACTGAGGGTTTCACTACAATTTACCTGGCTCTTCCTGAATCATCAACTCAGTTTCCATAAAAAAAAAAAATTAAAAAGAAAATATCCCACAATACTCAACATGCAACATCCAAGAGTGGGTGTACTTTCAATAAAACAAAGAAAAACATGATAAAGTGTGAGTCCACAGGCACTAACCCACAAAAAGCCATTGCAATACTACTAAATTTTCCTGCGAGTAAATTCCAGATCCTATTTTTATTGTGATCCTTAATTACCATGACAAAATCCAACAGGGTGGGTAAAAGAGTCAGCAGAACAATCAGAAATAATGCATTAAGATGAGGAAACTAATCATCACTACAAAAGAGAGTCTCATCAAATACTCACCCTTTCCAATTATCTGAGGATTACCCTATCCTTTCAGGAATGGTCATTTATGACACAGGGTGTGTTCACAGAGCAGTATTTTTGTTTCTATTCTTTTCCTTGTCAGCAGACTTCTCTGTCCTCACCTTACACCTGCTATCTCTGGGGCTGGGACTTCTAACCAAAATTTTATGTGTTGTACACCTGAAACTAACATAACATGGTATGTCAACGATACTCAAATAACAAGTTTTTAATTAAATTTAAAAAATAAAATTTTATTTGTACACTAGCTTAGTCCTGCTGCAAGTCAAACTGCCAATTTTGGGTATGGCAGTAACTTCCAGCTTGAGAGGAATGTGGAAGGTGGGATATAAGGATATACGTGGTAGGGTTCCTACTCAAAGGACATGATTATCTCATATTGAACATAAGATACACACATATAAATAAAATATAAAGCAGAATGGGTTACGAGTATGATATGACTATTATTAAAATAAGGAAACATCACTGAGGAGAATGTGAAAGTTCAGGGAAGATTTTTTGGAATAAAACAGGAATATATGACAACCAAAAAGCTGAAGAATCAGGTTATATTTTTAATTTCACAAAATATATCAATAATGTTTTATAATCACTTTTTCCCAGTCCTTAATCTAAGCACCAAAAATGAAACTGCTAAGGGAGAACTGTTCTTCTTATTAAAAGAAGCAATCATTAAACTGAGCATTTTTATCTGCCTAGATGTTTAAGAGCCAATTACAATGATTTGATATCTAATTTTGAACAAAGGCATAGACATTAATTAATCTAGAGTCTGTCACAAAATAATGTATTTTTCACGAGAAAGCTCCGCTTACAGAGCAGTAGTAGAGGAAAGAAAGGCTTCATATCTGTTAAATCGAATATGGTTGATTATTTGGTAGCTCCAATTTCACAGGAACTGAAGTTAACTCACTCCATAAGATGACTCCTTTTAAATTCATGAAATTCTGCACTTTTATATAAAAAATGCCAAGCACAGCATGATTTATAAGTAGCAGGCAAAATTAATTTTAGGCTAGATCAGCCATTTTACCACCAATGAACCAAATAACATATAGCTATGACTGTACAGCTATGCAAAAATAAAAAAATGACAAATATATTTGATAAATACATGTTGTGATTAAGTATACAAGTTAAGAAGTATCATATACAGCTTCATGACCCTGTCAAATGTTAACTTCTCTGTGCTCTGGTTTCTGTATCTATAAAAATCAAGATAATAATGATACCAACTCCATAAAACACTTTGGGTGATATCTAGCAGAAAGGAAGTGTTCAACAGTGTTGGCTGCTATTACTACGACGAACACTACCCCTACCATTATTATATAATATCGTTGTTTCTTTTTTTTTTTTTAAAGATTTTATTTATTTATTTAACAGAGAGAAAACACAAGCAGGCAGAGAGGCAGGTAGAGGCAGAGAGAGGAGCAGGCTCCCCGCGGAGCAAGGAGCCCGATGCGGGACTCGATCCCAAGACACTGGGATCATGACCTGAGCCAAAGGCAGCTGCTTAACCAAATGAGCCACCCAGGCGTCCCAATATCGTTGTTTCTGTTCTTATTCCTCCCTACCATGAATACCAACAAACTACCTTCCATCAAAAAAATGTTCAATATTCTCTAAGTGCCATACGCAAAGACAATTTCCCTTTCAATAGGCATGCTCACTTACCACTAGATTAAGCCAAGTATTGCAAATCTCCTGGACATTTGAATGATGAAGTTCTATGGAGGCTTTGGGGGCAAATCGGTCTATCATGATATAATACTCAATTACCGGAGATTTGACAAAGACATACGTGATAAATACAAGCAGGCAATGGGCAACAACATGTGAAGATAGGGAAATTCCAAATAGCACAGGGGAAGCCAGAAAATAAAACAGCCATAATTAATGGAGGCCATAATTAATTACTCTTACTCCAAATGCACAAGAAGTCACTGGAGAATTTTAAATAAAGAAAACATTATCCAATTTGCATTTGAAGAAAGTTTTCTTAGTGTTATCTGGCAAATGGGCCTGGGAAGATAAAGAGTGGAACTGATGAGCACAATTGAAGGATACTAGAGATATGAAGGCAGGAAATAATGGAGGCCATGCTGATATGGTTACAATAGAGATGGAAAAAAGTGGTAAAAGAGCTACATATTGGCACACAAGAAGTCATGTCTTTATAGTATATTAGATATGGGGGAATGAGGGAAAACAAGGAATCATGGAAGACTCCTGAGTGTCTGAACTGAGAAACTGTAGAAAATGTGGCTGTGTACTGAGTTGAAAAGATAAGAAAAGAAACAGCCATCTATAGTGTCTTTTATAAATGCATAATTGACCGTTAGTGGTGTTATTTTTATTTATTTGTTAGAGGGAGAAAGAGAGAGAGCGAGTACACAAGCAGGGGGAGTGGCAGGCAGAGGGAGAAGCAGAAAGCCTGATGCGGGACTCAATCCCAGGACCCTGGGATCATGACTTGAGCTGAAAGCAGACGCTTAAACCCACTGAGCCACCCAGGTATCCCTAGTGGTGTTATTTTTCATGAAGATTTGGATTATGGTCTGGGTCACTTGCCTTCAGCCTGAAGAATTTTAGTGTTTCTTGCAAAGCAGATTTGTTAGCAAAAAATTCTTTGTTTTTGGTCTTGTCTTTATTTTGCCTAGAATTTTGAAAGATAGTTTTGCTGGATATAAGATTCTTGACTGACACTTTGTTGTTGTTGTTTCTTTTTTAAACATTCAGTACTTTGAATATGTCATCACTGCCTTCTGACTGCCACTGTATTTTATGAGAAGTCAGGTAGTTATTTCCTGGGGTTCCCCTGTGTATGATAAGTAATTTTTCTGTTCTTGCTTTCAAAAATTCTGTCTTTGTCTTTCAGCATTATTACTATGATGTGTTTGGGTGTGGATCTCTTCCTGCTTATCATACTTGAAGTCACTGGGCTCCTTGGATATACAGATTAATGGTTTTCATCAAATTTGGGAAGTTTTCTGCCAGTATGTCTCCAAATATTTTTCCTACTCCTTTCTTTCTCTCCTCTCCTTCTGGTACTCCCATTTTGTATATTGGTACACTTGATGGTATATTTTTCTGAGGTTGTTTGTTTTTCTTCATTCTTTTTTTTTTTAAAAAAAAAAGATTTTATTTATTTATTTGAGAGAGAGAGAGAGAGAGAGACCATGTCAGGGGGTAGAGTCAGAGGGAGAAGCACACTCCCTACTGAGCAGGGAGCCTGATGCAGGACTCAATCCCAGGACTCCAGGATAATGACCTGAGCTGAAGGCAGTTGCTTAACCAACTGAGCCACTCAGGCACTCTTCATTCTTTAAAAACAAAAAACAAAAAAACCAAACAAAAAAGCACTTTTTCCCAAGTCTCTACTTTCAGGAATTCAACCTTCTCCCTACTCTGTTTCAAATAAATAAAGTCACTTCCTTCCAGGAGGGCTTCTGATTTTTTTCTCCTTATGAACTGCCTCAACCCCTGGTCAAATCCTTGATCCATTGCTCCAGAGTTGGAGATGCATACAGTGGTCCATTCTTTATAGAGTGACACCTCTGCCTCATGGGCAAGGTACTAGGCTGGGGCAGTAATCTCTGGTTTTCTCAAGTTGCCACTTGTTGTGTGGTACCTTCATCCAATGAGCAAGCTGGGGCAAGGGCAACTGATGCCCCAATATTCTTGGCCTGCTGCATCTCAGGTAGAGCCACTGTCCCGTGAGTGGGGGTTGGGTAGAAGAAGGGAGACCCCCTACCTCTCAGCCACTTCTGTCAGAAATTTAGCCTCTGCAACTCAGAGCTAAGGGATGAAAAATACCGGGTGCCTTTACCTCTCAAGTCAGAAAGGGTGTCCCTGGACTAAGAGCTCAAGGAAGAAGGAGTCCCATCTTCTTGGACACATGTGCCTGGAGTAGAACATCCATCATATGGAGTAGGGGCAGGTGGGAAGGAGCAAGTGGGTTGTGGCATTAGTGTCTCCAACTCTCTCTACTCTTATCAAGATTAAGTCTGACTCTTGAATCAGTATTCAGATGCTGTATGTGCTTAGAAAAATGTTCAAATCTTATTTAAATATATGATCTTTACCAGTTATAACTGTTTCAGTTTGCAGTGCAGCTATGCAGCCCCTGAGGCTGCTCTTCTGCAGTAAAACTCTAAAAACGCTATTTTTTTTTAAGATTTATTTATTCTAGAGAAAGAGAGAGAGAGAGTGGGGGAGGGGCAGAGGGACAGAATCTTCGAGCAGACACCCTGCTGAATGCAGAGCCTGACCTGGGGCTCAACCTCAGGATCCATGAGATCATGAACTGAGCCAAAACCAAGAGTCAGATACTTAATTAACTAACTGAGCTGCCCAGGCACCCCTACAAACATCATTTCTTGACAGTATTTGCATACTTTGTGTTTGGGAGGTAGGAGCTACAGGGGCGGGGGGGGGGGCGGTGTGTGCGAATAATTGCTAGGACTTCTAAACTTGAAGTACAAAATCACTAACATCATGAGGTAGCAGCAAAACCTGAAAAAGATGGTACTATTAGATTCTTTCATAAACTCATCTTCAGTAAAATCTGCTTATTTCTAAAACATTTCAGACCTCAATATTATCAGAGCAAGAATGTTTACTTCTATTTCTTCTTTTTTTTTTTTTAAAGATTTTATTTATTTATTTATTAGGAAAGAGAGAGAGTGAGAGAGAGCAGGTCAGAGTGAGAAGCGGACTCCCCATGGAGCTGGGAGTCCGATGTGGGACTCGATCCCGGGACTCCGGGATCATGACCCGAGCCGAAGGCAGTCGCTCAACGAACTGCGACACCCAGGGGCCCCACTTCTATTTCTTCTTATGTGCTTGATTTTACAAAAATCAATCAACGGAGTTTTGCTTTGGATACTAGAATATTATATGTGGAGTCTGTAAGGTAAGATAATTGAATATTATTATTATTATTATTATTATTATTATTATTATTATTATGATTGAGAGACAGAAAGAGAGAGCATGTGCAAGAGTGGGGCAGGGGCAGAAGGAAAGAGAATCTTAAGCAGGCTTCATGTCCAGCACAGCGCCTGACATGGGGCTCGATCTCATGACCCTGAGATAATGACCTGAGCCAAAATCAAGAGTCAGACACTCAACCAACTAGCCACTCAGGCATTCCTAAGATAACTGACTTTTAAAATAAATACAGTAAAAGCTTTCATCTAATGTGGGTCCAACTCAAAGCCAGAGAGAATGTTCAGGAGCAGATCCTGGCTGCATCAAGTAGTAAAACCCTGGTGGGATTAAGGTAGGTATTTACACAGAGAGGTCAGAGACAGGATCTCACAGTTTCTGCAGTGGAGGAAAGAAAGGGAGCCAAATGTCTAGCAGGAGATAGCACTCTTGGAAAATGAGTTAATGAAGCAAAAGTCAGAAGCACTAGGAAGACACTAGAGTGTCAAAATGAGCCAGATTAGATAAAGAAATAAAATGAGAGCTGTGACAGCACCAGAATCCTACTGAACAGTGAATTACATGATGGAGGGGCCTTGTTGCTTAAATCCTCTGGCTAGCAGGACCAGATTACCCAAAGGACATCTGTCCTTTAACGTTGTCATCTTGAAATTCTAGACACTATATTACTAATGTTGCCCATGCTCAAATTTGGGGATGTATCTCTTCTTTCATATGTACTTTCAAAGCCAAGTTACATTAAAAAGAAAAGAAAAGAAAGGGGAAAAAAAGAAAAAAGAAAAGAAAAGAAAAGAAAAGAAAAAAGAAAAGAAAAGAAAGAAAAGAAAAGAAAGAAAAGGGAAAAGGAAAGGAAAGGAAAAGGAAGCGAAAAGGAAAAGGAATGGAAAGGAAAGGAAAAGAAAAAAAAGAAAAGAAAGAAAAAGATGAAGTAAAAGAAAATCCTTTTCCTTTTATAATAGTCACACCTCCATTTCTGACTTTCACACAATATTATTCATTTGTGAATGTGCCTATTGCTGACTGTTTCTTAAATCAACTTAGCTCGTGGAGGATGTGCTTTGACACCACCAAGGAGAATCAAACGGTCTGACTCTAGGCTCACCTTCTGAAGATCATTTTCATGAGACCTCTGACTAGGTAACCCTATCGATTGGGATGCCTATGGACTATCATGTAAAAGGTATAAGTATGCGCAAATACTCTTGTAATTATAATTGCTAGTCCACAGATCTGCTATTTCAAAGTTTTGGGAAGACTTTAATGCTTTCTTTAAAGAAGTGGTTACCCCATGACTAAGAGTTACAGCAAAAAGAAGACTGAAGGAATACATAATAAGCTATGGAATATCAAACTAAAAGACAGAGAGACATCTGAAACTGTTTACTTTCAGTGAGTCGTAACCAGAAAAGAAATCTACTGACCAGAAATGAGGGATGGATAGGCGCCCATTGGCAGACAGTGCAAGCTATAATTGTAGGAGTAGATGAGACCATTCAGAGGAAATTCACATTTCCTCCTGAGTAGAGGAGAATTTTCACCTTAAAATGTCCTTCTGATTTTGGATATCAACATTTCAATGGTATACATAAGGATTCCATCAAGGTTAAAAAAAGTGTTTTTTACCGGTATATAATAATAATCATTACTGATTTGTGATTTTTTTCAAAACACAAAGCACATACTGAGCCGCTGGCTGAAAACAACTTTTTAAAAATGTACAGAGAACATACTGTATGGGAGTATAACTTAACATCTAATTATTTTATTCAAATACTTGCATTTATAACCTGGAAATTTTTCCTATATAGCAAATCCTTCAAACAGTATTGCTAATGATTATATCTAAATCAGTAAAATATAAGTAATTTGGAGAATTAAATCAAGCTCTAATCACTACTTCCATTAGTTTAAAAATTTTTTTATACTGCATGAAGCTTTAAAAATACCTTAAAGTATAATTTACTACCATATTGTGAACTCTTTTTTCTTCACTGTCATTAAAAGAGAATGGTTTAGATTACAGGAAACTGAAAAGATACTACGAGTGCATGTCATACAGCTTGGATTTCTTTCGTCATAAAGGATGTCGAGAAAACTGTCAAAATATGACTAAAACCTATAGATACGAGCGTTAACATCAATGTTAATTTCCTGATTTTGATCATTGTGTTTTGGTTATGGTGCCATGTCCTGGAGTAGGCAAAGGGAAAGAGGAATCATGACTGCAATTTGTTCTCAAACAGTTCAGGGGGGAAAAATGTATGTGTTGTGTGTGTGATATATGTATATGTATTTGTATATGTGTGTGTGTATTGTATATATACTGTATACACACACACACACACACACACAGATATATATAAACATTAGGAGCACTGAAGCCACCTTAAGAATTATACCAACTCAGCAATGCTATAAATGATTATATATAGAGAGAGAGAGAGCATAAGCAAGTATGGAGAGAAGAATAAAGCAAATGTAGTAAAATGTTTACCTTTGAGAAATTAAGAACTCGTTGTACTACTCGTGCAACTATTCTGGAAGGAAATTTAGTTGAAAATAAACTTTGAAAGAATAAAAAAGAGAGCATGTTTTAATAGGGAATTTCAAAAGTGAGCAAAAAGTTCATATCCCACCCTTCTAGCCAACAGGTGTGCCAGTAAGCACCAGCTTCTTTTAACAATATTAGAAAGTAAAGTTTCTAAATGCAATGTTCAAAAATCAGGAGCATTGATACAATTGTCAAGAATTCTAGCCATTGAATAATACTGAATTAAATGACCGCATTGCTCTGTGAGGGGAGGATGTTCAACCCCAAAATGCCATCACAAGCCTCCCTTCACCTCAGCCAAAGAAGAAACACTGTTCCCTTCCTGCAGAGAGTTAAAGAGTTCTCCCTGCATCCACGGACTGCTCATCTAGGTAATTCCTTTGAATTTTCTGTGGGGGTTAAAATGTACAGTTGGTAGGAATGCAACTAGGTACACTCATCTTGCGAAGTCAAAAAAAAAAAAAAAAGATTGCAGAAATGGACCTGATTAGTCAGTATGCTTTCTTCTAGCTGTAAACTACATGTGCAAACTGCAGGAAATAGGATTTCATAAATACCCAGATAATATGAAAAGATTTTGAAGTTTCTCTCAGGACATACTGAACCAGAGGCAATGATTTTTACACAATTTACTTCAAGTCCTAGAACTGAATTTGCTTCACTACATCACACTGGCTCCGTCTTAGTTCACATTCCTAGAATTCAATTGCTAATGTCTATTGGAGGTGACATTTATAATAACCATTTGCTCAACAAACCTGAGCCAGGCTCATGTCATGAATATTTTTAGAATTTCAAATTCTTACAATATTACCTTTAGGATTTAAAATTCCCACAGAGCACAACTTTGGAATTTTCAAATTACTCAACCTAACTAAATCTAACCAGAGAGGTATGTTAATTCAATTATTATTTTTTTCATCTTTAAAAGTTAAATGGATCACTTGCAATCTTCTCCCAGTTTCCAAACTCAAAGGTAGTGGTTAATGTACCTTTGCAACGTAAGTTTTAGGTTTGAGGGGGGAAAAACCCAGTTAGCTAGACAAATTCCTTTATCTATTAAACAGACAAGATTACAACTCCAAGAGATAGAAGACATCAATGAAGCATAAAGGGCCTGGAAATTAGCTGGTAGAATTTGTTCCCAAAACTAATTCAAAGTTATTCTTTTTTTTTCTTTTTTTAGTACCAGTGACCAAGGAATAGTGGGAGGAAAGCAGGGAAAAAAACAATACTTTGTTGAATGAACTCAATTCTCTTGAAAACTTCTGACTGCACTGCTTTCATTTAGTCAACAATCCCGTGGTTCAAGGAGAAAACAATGGAAGCCAACGTATCTAACCACTGTGATAGTTTGAACATTAGGCACCCCAATTTCCAACTTCAATTCTGTGTACCCTTGCTACCCCCACTATTTTATTTTTAAGGATTTTAAGTAACCTCTACACCCAAAGTGGGGCTCGAACTCATGACCTCGAGCTGCATGCTCTTCTCAGCGCCAGGGACCCCACTTCCCCCACTATTTTTAAGTAGGACATTAGAAGGCCTCTCTCCCAATAATAACGCCAAATAGCTCCTGTCTCATTCATCCCAGTTTCTAAATTGTCTTATCACTTCTGGGGCACCTGGGTGGCTCAGGGGTTAAGCGTCTGCCTTCAGCTCAGGTCATGATCCTAAGGTCCTGGGGTCAAGTCCCCGCATTGGGCTCTCTGCTCAGCAGGGAGCCTGCTTCTCCCTCACCATGCTGCTCCCCCTGCTTGTGCGCTCTCTCTCAAATAAATAAATAAATAAAATCTTTAAAAAAAAAAGGTACCTTATATCTTCATGTTGTATTTTACTACTATTATCTCTTCCTGATAGGACTCTGCCCCCAACTGCTCCAAGTCTCTTGTTTATTCCTGGTAGCTGGAGGGCTTTGAGTGGATTAGATAAAACCCAAGTTCCCTTCCCAACTCTTGGGAAAGGGAGGAGAAACTAACCTCACCACTCATTACAACCTGAATGCTGCCACATGTGTGACTTATGGATGCTTAGGGCTCTCACTGGACGAAAAAAGTTTCTGTCTACAGTTACTTCTTTTTTGTGGGTCAGTTTGGCCTAGTAAGATGGGCACCGTTCTGAAAAGAAGGTGGTTTGAGTTTCAATTCTTGTTCTTCTAGATTACCAGGCAGGTTGGACTAGAACGTAAATATCTACGCTCAAGTTACTTTAAAAATGAGTCTTGAAAAAAGCAATGCATTCAGTTATCAACTAGATCACTTAATTTGAAGGGTTTTTTTTATGTCAATGAAACCACATAGCTACACAGTTTATTCTGCTTCAATACAGGCTTGAAGGGGGGGATGGGGGGTGAAGAAGAGTCACCCAGTTTGTCCACTGCCCAAACTCAAAGATGCCACCATATATTCTATATAATGCAATATTTATGAAGTTACTAGGTTACTAGGTATCATATATAACTTACAATGCTATATACTTCGGTTCCCTTAACAAGTGTGCCTACGTTTCTCTGCAGGTGACACCGCAGTCAACATCATTCATCTTCCGAGCCGATTTCAACCCATGAACCTGTGTGCTTGTTCCCAGTGCTGCTCCCAGCTCTAGGCAGTGAAACAGGTTTTTCTTGGATCCTATCAACCAATTTCCGTCCATCAGACCTACCCCGCACAACAGTTAGGAACCCAGGCCTATCTGTCATTTAGGTTTTAGTAACTAGTAACAACTTAGAGGCCTCATAATTTAATAGTACTGAACAGATGTAGTTACTCTGCCTTGTTTCAAACCAGAACAGAAGACATTTTTTTAAACACAGTTAGAGCTATGAGCCTATCATAGCACAGGAAGACATACCAGATTGTTCACTGCACATTTTTAAAGTTACAAAGCAAACGCAGAGAAAAACAAAGGGCAGTTCATCTCCTTCTTACATGGATACATAAAATAAAAGGGCTGAAATGAAAAGTGGAGGGACACACTCACCTGCGTTGGAGCCCGTCAAATTGTAACGTGCGTTCAGTTTCTTGATGATGTTCTCGTGGATTTGGTACCACTCACTCTCTGTGTTACACCTATGAAAACACGAACAGTCTGTTAAGCTTTGATAATGGGTCAGATCAAACAATGACCTTAACAGCACACCTGCCCTTTCTGGAATAACCACCATATGGTACCTCCTCAAACCTCCTTGGGAACTCCCCCAAACTGGTCGGTTTCAGCATAACTGCACCATGAAGAGCAGGACGCCCCTATCTGGTAAATGCATGACCACCTACCTCGTGCCGGAAGGGGCTGTGATGAGCCCATAATTTACGAGAGTCCCCCTCACCTCAAAATCTCAGAGGACAATGCACACAGTGAAAGGCAGTGGAGACTAAAAGTCTACTCCCTGGATTTGAACCCTATTAACTGAGTTACATTCTTTGGGCAAGTTTTATGCTCCCTGTGCCTTGCTTTCTTCATCTGCAAAAAGGGGGGTAATATACTACAATTAAATAAGCTTGGGCCTGGGATAATGCCTGGCATATACTCAATGTTCCATGAATGTTAGTTTCATTCGTGGGTCTCTACCTACTATAACATGACCAAGTTTGGTTAGCATCAAGATGCAGCAAAACAAGCAAAATATAACTGAGGTTAACACAACTTGCAAGGGGGTCATTCAAAATTCCCCTTGCACTGAAGGGTAATCAAAGTTCCCCAGCTTTTCCTCTTTTGGGCTAAAGGAAATCTTTCCATCTCCTTACTCTCACAGCCATCTCTTGTCCCTTGCTAGCTCATGTCATCTTTGTTCACATGCTGTAGTTCACCTAGGAAACTTTTAAGGTTCTTAAGGAATGGATCTAGGACCTGTTGATATGTGTCCCCCTCAGGACTTTGAACACTGTGCATTATGTGCATTAATGAATGGATGGATGTCCCCTTATCTGGCAACTCCTCGTGGCTCCTAAGTATTGAGGGTAGTCATCCTTCTTGACTGCCGTGACTGTCCCAGTTGCAGGTGGAGGGTGGGGGCTGCCTCCCTCATTTGAGTATGCTTGTAAATCACTACTAACTTTTATTAGCCACATATTCTCCCTCCCGAGGGTCCTGAATATGAAGATTCTATACACCATCAATCAAAATGTTCCACAGTAGATTCCTTTTCCTTGTGATCTCATCTGTAGCTGCCAGTTCACAGTCTGACTACATATTTATTTCATCACCATATGCTCTTCCAGGATGAACACAATGAAGGTCACTTTCGAGCCACTTAACAACAGGGTACCAGACAGCACACTGAATCTTGGAAGGCGGAGAAATTAACACGAGATGAAACCATCCCACCTGTTCAGCTGCAGGACATCAAATTGCCATTTAGTATATTCTGCCTCTAGTTTTCTTATTTCAGCTCAGTGGGGAAGGAAGAGATGGCTTGCTTCCTATTAGTGAAGTGACTCCAGAATTCATGCTTTTAACCTACAAAACTCCACGTAAAATCAAAGCTCAAGTATGTGGCGGAAATAGCTTCCAGGCTCAGATGAGGTATTTGCTACCGTTCCATATTTGAGTCCCAGATGGGTTAGGGATTCGGTCACACTAACAAACAGAAATTTCTTCCAAATTGTTTCTAACAGGCACTTCCTTAAAATGTTCTACTAAAATCACACTTTAGTCTTAATCTACAGTGACTGCTTTGATTGGCTGGCATTCCTCCTGAAACAGATTCATAATTTGCTGAACGGACATTTTTAAGGGGATCTCTTTTCCAGCAAGAATCATCTAAAACCTTATTTGATGCTTATGAAAAACCAGACAGTAACGACCATAAAGAGCAACACAATTTATTGTTATGCGAGCGAGTGTCTCCCATAGGCAGAGCTGGAATTCATGGGTCTTCTTCAGCAGGCTGCATAATCAAGGGGGAGTGCGTGTGACTGTCGCTCCCGTTTTCCCAATGGCAAGATAGAGTGCTCGCTACTCACACCTGGAAAGACTACTCTAAGAAATGATGAGACTGTTCAAAAGGAACTCTAGTTTTCCTAAAAAGCAAGGCCACACAACAGCATCATTATCACATTACTAGATGGTGGTGTCAAAATAACACCCAAAAGCTTAGGACCTGTGACATCTCAAATTGTGGAGTCAGATCTGACTTCAAATCTGGTTCCTGTTCTGATTAGCCCGGTGACTTGGGGCATCATCTAGCCTCTCTGCCCCCTTACTTGGAAATCAGAGCCAACGAGCACCTGCTTCCTGGGTATGTCATGAGGAATAGAAAATACAAGGAAAATGCTTAATACGGTTCCTCGAATGTAGTAAGCACACTGCAAGTGGTGGCCGTTCTCCCCAGAATTATTTCAAATACATTGTATTTAAAGATCACTAGGAGAGTTCGGAAAGAGGATTATCATAGAAATTGAGGACTGCCCCATGATAAAAAGAGCAGTGGGTTTTACGACCCGCTAGTTTCATCCAAAATTTTCAAGTTAAAATCAAGGTCACAGATTGTGTCCCTCTTAAAAGAGAAGAGACAGAATTGCTGGTCCTAAACCACAGGCTATAGACAAATCTTTGTCAACTAATTAGCAAATGTGTGGCACAGGTCCCAGGGGCATTGGGTGGAGAATGGATAAATCCATGAAACCCTCCAGCAGTGGTCAAAAAGCAATTTGAAGTTTATGTCCTACAGGCAGTGGATCGCTTGTATTCCAACATATGAAAACTACTGGCGTACGTTGGGTGCATCAACTCCACAGACAAAAATGAAACTAAAGCAAGCCTGCTCATGGAGGTGGCCAGCAGTACGGTCCTCAAACCAGGAATGAGGTCACCTTACCCTCCTACGCACTCCCTCATCCCAGGGTGAGGATATTATGGTATGTCAACTCTCAATTTCCAAACCTGCGGGAGATGCTTAGGGCGGGGTGATCTGAAACCATGTGCATCTAAAAATAAATCAACCAGCTTAGGATTTGGAGTACATTAAGTGATTTTCTTAGAGTGCTAGGAGTTGAACTATGTCTCCCCACAAAAAGAAAATAATAAAGTCCTAAGCCCTAGTACCTCGGAATGTGACCTTATTTGGACACAGCGCCTTTATGGAGGTGATCAAGTTAAAATCAGGTCACTGGGGTGGGGTCCCAACCCAGTATAACCACGCCCTCATAACAGGGGGAAATGTGGACATGGAGATGAAGGCAGTGCCAGGCAATGCATCCCTAGGCCACAGAACACCGAAAATAGCCAGCAACCACCAGAAACGAGAGGGAAGCATGGGAGCGACCGTCCCTCCCAGCCCTCAGAAGCTATCAACCGAACCACCCCCCTGACCTTGGACTTGCCACATCCAGAACTGAGATAATCAACTCCTGTGGCTTACACCCCCCTCCTCTTCGTGGTACTTTGTTGGGCAGAGCCAGCAAACTCATAATATGTGAAAGAGAAGGGAAATCACCTACCTGCGCTTTCTGTTCTGAATTCTAATTTAAACTAATTAAATTTTTTACATTAAAAACTATGTCAGTTTTCCAGGAACAAATTAACTAACTCTCTGAGGATAAGGACAGGTTCGGTTTTTAAATTCCGAGGAGGTACTCTGTGATGTGGAGGGTCCCCGCCACGCTACTCTGTTTATATTCTTGGGTTCTTGACGTCACAGCTCCTCTGACTGCTGAGGGGTGACCTGCAGGGTCGCCTGCAGTGAGTCTCCAGCTTGAGTTTCCAGGGGCGGCTCATGAACTCAACCCTCCCCCTGCTCTCCCATGATCCTCTTGGACCGGCCTTTGCCACACGGCATCCACACGTGCCCCGCACCCGCCCCAGGCCCCCCATGGGCATGCTTCTTACATGTACACCTTCAGGACGAGGTCATCTTTTGTCTCTCCGGTCAGCAGGTCGGCAATGCTAAGAACTGCACAGCCGAAGGGTCGCCGGTACTGGGCGCTACAGGCATTCTTTTTCTCCCCTGCTCCCATTCGACCTGTTCCATGGAAAAGCAAACTGAGCCACGCAGCCACTTGACCAGGGCACCTTCACCAGGTACAGAGGCCCCAGCAAATGGAACTGTGCAATTAAAAGGGTGCAGGAGACGTTGCTTCAGTTCTTGACTCTCCTTTCCAGGCACCTCGCTGTGTGACCTCGGGCTCATCGATGAAACTCTGGGCACCAGCTATCACCAAGGAAACATGGAGACTGGAGCTGACCTCCTGTTTGGGAACCCTCCCCCAAGGATTCATGTAGGCAACCCAGGAGGTTCCGGTCAACAATGCAGTAACGGTGCCCGTTTCATTTTTCTGTTTTTGAAAGAATTTCCATACTTAAAGGACTATTTCAAATATTTCACCTTTGAAAGGAAGCAGTGTGAGAGCCCCTGAAGCTAAAACAAGTAAGCAAAGGCGATCAAAGGAGCGTGCAGGGCCCTTTCCTGACCCAGGGCGCAGGCTGATTACAATTCAGCCAATGGCTGAATTCTCCCGGGATGGTTTTTACTCTTGATGGTTTCATCTTGTTTCAATTGTTACATATTTTTAAGTATGTTATTGAGATACTGTTTTAATTCATTATTATATTTGCCAATGGATTACTTTGAAGACAGAAAGCAGAAAGGATACTGAAGCTGAAATATAGTAAAGTTAATGTGAGGAAAAATAATGAAAAAATTATGCAAATCTGTTTCCAGATGCTTGGCAACGGATATAGAAGTTGTTTTCCATCTGAGCAAAATTCTCCCCTAGCACATCTAGAGGACTCCAGCACTTCCCAAAGCCAATGTTAAGCAGGGTACCAAAAAAAAGCAGGGGGGAGGGGATGGCAATATCCAATTTGGCTTTTATTTATCAGTAGTACAGTAAAACTACCACAGCAACGCATCATTTTTAGGGAAATGCTTACAAATAGCATGAAAACGTCTCATTTTATCAGTTAGACTCAAAACTAAAAAACAGGCCGGTTGCTTTTTAGATGTGCAAAATTCAAAGAGTCATGTTTTCATGACCCGATGCTGTAATATGTGGCTAAATTTCAACCCATGTTTTAATACAAATTACACTGGCAAATCAAAACACTGTCACGTCATACTTGAATTTAACGACCAATTATACTTTACTCACAAAACTCACAAAGTTAAAACTCCGACCACTTGTGAAATGGGAGGAAAAAAAAAAGTCTAGGGTAGGGTATCTCTGTTTCGATTATTATTACAGATTGCATTAGGATGAAATGTATCCTCCAATCTTTATCCATATCACGATTTATGTTTCTTGCTCAATCATTCCCTGGTGAATGCAAGACAACAGAGTGTCTCGAAAATTTCTGGGTGGAGTCCTTCAAAGGCATTTAACATCACACGAGAAATTCAGTTGTAAAAAGTAACAACAAAAACCCGGAAACTCTCATTACAATTACTTCCACAGACTCTTCTAGCTCTAAATTCCTAGAAGTTTAGGCAGGGCAGGTCTAGCACCCTGACTTTTTGACCCTCTTTGGCTAGAACTGCAGGAAAGGAAAAACCGTAGGTGCCTGGGGGAAGACCGTCCCACATGCGGGAGGCAGGCAGCCATCCCTCACAACTTGAGAAGATAGCAGGGATGTTTTGGTCCCTCTCTGATGACTGGGCACCATCACTCCTGGGCCCTCGCACCCCTCATGTCCTCAGACCCTCCACTTCAAGTTTTCTTCCCCAGGTCGGCAGGCACCACCCTGTGGATACCAAAACCACAGTCGGGTCCTGTGGTTCAAGGACTACTTGATGCCAGGCCTTATATTCCCAACTCGAGAATTAATAAAAGTTCACAGTTCTGGTCAGATTTCTAAGAAAATTCTCGAAGCAGAAAGGAAGGTAGGCATAGGAAAGGTAAAAATATTTAGCAATATTTAGTAAACAGTTTAAGCAAACAAGTAAAAGCCAAAAGGGGAAACAGAGAAGTGGAAAACCTTTAGTGGGGTGGCCAGGAGGATTTGGAACTATTTATTTCTCCTTTTTCCCCATCCTCTTCTAAATAATCAAAGATCCGGGCTCAGATTCTGAGGCAAGGTACCATCACTCCTGTTCTCTGCAGCCAGTGAGGGTCAGTGTGTCCTTTTTTTACTAAAGCAGGTACAAAGGACATTCTAGAAAAAGTAAGAAGTATCTATCCCTAATAGACAAGAATCCTCTGCTCCTTCATTTCATTGCAACAAATGAAGCTTTGCCCTTTCTTAGAGTTGCTTACCTTTTATCTAATTTCTTCCCAGTCTCAAAATGTCAAACCAGTAAATGGGATCCGATCATCAGGTGGCTTTTGCAGTAATCACAGTGTCAAGGATTAATTTGACCAAAGCTCGGGGCGGGGCAGGGGGCGGGGGAATGGGTAACACGTAATTTCTGATTCAGCATTCATTCTGATGGCTTAACGATCATAAAAATCTTAGGGAAAAAATGCAATCACCAATCCAACACCATGGATTCGAAAGGTAGTCATGTGACTGCTAACACACATGTGACTTCCTCGGCAGTAGGGCTCCCCAGGCCCGGGGCAAGCAGGGCCTGGAGCCCCCCTGCCGCATGTGTTTCTACCATCCAAAACCTGCAGATACTTCCTAAAAAGTTCTGAAAGCAAAATGAATTTTTCTCCTGATACTGTGGATTATATTCAAATGCAACGTTTACATGAAGGCATCCAAATCCACATTTTACATGAACAAACGGCATTATGAGTTTGAATGAAAAGAACACACTCACAAAGAATCATCTAACAAACTGCACCCCTGCCCCCCTGGGAACATAAAAGCTTTCTCTCATAAATAGCCAGCAGCATGCATTCCAACTTTCCCAACATTTTTAAAGATTCTTTCCAATTTTTTTCCCCATATATACTCATTTATAAAAAGAAAAGTAAAATGAAAGAGTTTACTTTTTTCTTTTTATTTCAACGGCCCCTCAAATCAAAAAAGAGCATACAATGAAAATGGGTTTTCAGAACTGACTTTCATGAGAAAAAAATATATAGAAAATCTATGTTAGGATGGCAAAATGTTTTATAGTCTGTCTCAATGCACAATGCAGTTATCAGACGCAAAAGATAAAAGACTATAAAAATACAGAGCACTATGCAGGATTGCATGGCAATATATGACTATCGTGTAGACGTATTCCCAAGCAAATAATGGGGCACAGTCAGTGAAGAAGTGGGAACCAGTTCCCAGTATCAGCTGGTTAGCTTTAATAGAAAAACTGTGTAGACTATGGCATTCCTCATTGTACCTACCAACTCTGCCATCAAATACCTGCGTGTAGAGGCATCTTATGAGTAAAAACAAGTGAACCTATTCTGGCTCTGTTGTGCAAGTTGGGTGTGGAACACCCAAAGTGTGCTCTGCAAGATATTAATAAATGTTACATTATATAAATGTTTCCATGGTCAAATCAAACTTGGAGAAAGCTAGGGCCAACAAAGTTAGAGAGGCATTTTAATATTTCCCCGGAGGACTTCTGAGACCCTTTAATGAGCTAATGATATTATAGAAGTGGAAAAAATACATAGCGTTCAGGGTTTCATAACCTTTTACTTGTAGCACTTTTTGCAATAATACTCTGTAGCACTTTGCACTTTAGAAAATGCCAATTAGTATACAAAATTTTCATAACCTTGTAGGAAATCCAGATCCTAAAAGTTTAATTTATGCTATTAACAGAAATTAGAATTTAAAAAGACAAATAAGAAATTTTGAATCGAATATATTTAGGGAGTCCAATAGAAACAAAGCACAGCAAACTACCTAATGACTTCTATGGAAAGAAAACAAAGTCTATTTATCATGCGTGAGGAAGCTGTCCATGACTTTGGGGAGACAAGGGTACAATCCCAAATGTGGTGATTCTTAGATTCTAAACTGGCTTTCACTTCTTTCTGATCTAGACAGCAAAGAGAACACACCGACACAGAGACCTTTAAGCACTTCTTCCCCTGCTCTGCACCTATCACACCGACAAGTGTTGGACTTACCAATTCGGATAATGTGCACAGTGATATAGACGTCCCTTCTTAGCTCACTGCTACCTAAATCCTATCCAAAAAAGAAAAAAAAAAAGTGGGATTATTTTAAAACTCATAACTTATATATAAGTATTAAAAGTGCTGTTGCAGTATTTCCACAAATAACAGAAGAAAGACAAAAATAATGAATTCTTAATGGAATTTTGTAGCAGGAGCATGTAATTCAAATCCTGTTCTAAAAATACTACCACGATCAACTAAACACTCTTAGTCGACGGATGTCAAATAATCCTTAAAGAAAAGCCCATTCTACAATAGCCAAATTATGGAAACAGCCCAAGTGTCCATCGGCAGATGAATGGATAAAGAAAATGTCACACACACACACACACACACACACACACACACACACACACAGAGTGGAGTATTACTTAGCCATAAAAAAGAATGAAATCTTGCCATTTGCAATGACAGGGATGGGGCTAGAGAGTATTACGCTAAGTAAAATAAGTCAGTCAAAGAAAGACAAATACCACATTATTTCACTTATATGTGGAATTAAGAAACAAAACAAATGAGCAAAGGGAAAAAGGGAGAGAGATAGAGACCAAGAAACAGATTCTTAACTACAGAGAACAAATTGATGGCTATCAGAGGGGAGGCTGAGGGAGGGGAGAATGGGTTAAATAGGTGATGGAGATTAAGGAGTACATTTGTGGTGATGAGCACTGGGTGATGCATAGAAGTGTTGAATCACTATACTGTACACCTGAAACTTATATTACACTGTGTTAACTAAATGCAATTTAAATAAAAACTTAAAATAAAATAAAAATACCACTACAAGTTTATAGTGTAAGTCTACTGATGTCAAATAATACTTTAAAAAATCTTATTTTGGGGCACCTGGGTGGCTCAGCTGTTAAGCGTCTGCCTTCGGCTCAGGTCATGATCTCAGGGTGCTGGGATCGAGCCCCGCGTCGGGCTTCGCTGCTCAGAGGGAAGCCTGCTTCTCCTTTCTCCCATTCCCCCTGCTTGTGTTCCCTCTCTCGCTATCTTTCTCTCTGTGTGTTAAATAAATATTTTTTAAAAATCTTATTTTAATTTCTCACTCTTTAAACATCTATTAAATGCGTTCTAAATGCCATATGTCATGAACGCAGAGCATAACAGGCTCTAACATACACCAAAGGAACAGAGATGTGTTTGTGAATGGTGGTATTCAGGATTCTGGGCACTACTCTATTTTGGTGTTTTTGTTTTGTTTTGTTTTTTGTCGAGCACTAATACTTTATTTTATGTTTTTTATCATATGTTCGATTTGCCAACATCTAGTACATCATTAGTTTCTGAAGTATTGCTCAATGATTCATTAGTTGCGTATAACACCCAGTGCTCATCGCACCACATGGCCTCCTTAATACCCAGGCCCGCAGCCCCACCCTCCCATACTGTGTGTGTTATTGACAAAGGTTAAGTGAAACCACTATGTTCTCTCACAATAATTTATTTCCTTAAGTAACATGAAGTACAATTGGAAGAATCCGTCTCTAAGACGAAACAAGATCCACCTACCACGAAGAGAGAGCAGTGTCGTTCTGGTTTATCTGGGGCTTTGGGAAGTCCATTTCTATTCAGCCTCAGGAAAAATCTCTCACTACAAGAGGAAAAAGTTTAATATTCTGAAAATTATTTAATATCTTAGGACTTATCCCTCTTCCTGTTACTCTTCATCCTAAGAGGTAAACTCAAAACATATTAGGTCCTTCATTTGATGTCAAAATTGCTGTTGTAAATTAGGAGCACACCCAAGACAAGAAACATTTGCTTCACTTCCGACAATACTGGCAAATCACCAATGGCAAAAACAGAAAGCATAAATATCTACGCAAACAAAAAATTAACTTTTAAAAGAAAAGATTTCCACACCAGTGATACAACATTCTCAGTATTCCAAAAAGTAGAAACAAGTCCACTATAAGGGAAAAAAACTGACCTACTATGTTTTGTGTGTTTGTACCTAAGAGTATTGTTTTTCATGTTGTGTCATGTTATTTTTTAAAATTTATTTAATTAACTAATTTATTTGACAGAGAGACACAGCGAGAGAAGGAACACAAGCAGGAGGAGTGGGAGAGGGAGAAGCAGGCTTCCTGCTGAGCAGGAAGACCGATGTGGGGCTCGATCCCAGAACCCTGGGATCATGACCTGAGCTGAAGGCAGATGCTTAACAACTGAGCCATCCAGGCGCCCTGTGTGTCATGTTACTTAATTAACATCATACAAAGAGACCATCCTGAGTGGTAACTATCTAGCAGAAGGCTTAATATTTTATGCTCTTATAAATATGTCATCTAAAACACCAAGAGAAGGCCCAAGAAATGAAACTTGAATTTGGACTGGTCCAAAAAGGAAAAGGAGATCTTAAACTCCCCACAGAACTTGGCAATTGAAAATACAGGATCCCCAAATTAAATACAAACACAAATGCTCCTGATCAGCCACTAAGTCAAATCAATATACTTGTGGACATCATTTAGATCCAAGGTAATGTTACCACATTTATATTCAAAGAAATAGAAAAAATAAATAAGTAAAATGGAAGGAATATCAACCCAAGAAAAATGAATGTACCAGCAACCATGAGCTTCTGAATTTCAATATCCTGGTGCCTACGACAGAATCAAATGGCTGCCTGCCTCAGGGAGAGAACACAGCCAACACCCACAGAATGCAGGACTAGGGTATTAGCACACAGTGTGGCCTTGGTTAGGGTTGCTTCAGACTGCAGACCAAGCAGGGAAAGAGAGTGTGGGGCATTAGTGAGGCTCAGAACTACCAACTCTCCATGCTTATTCACCACTTGATCCTTGCCTTAAAATAATGGCTCTGTCAACACAGATCTCCCTTCTCTCATATAGAGGAAGAAAGGAGAGCCATAACCACATCTCTAAGGAAGCATATGGATGTGAATTTATGACTGTTTTGGGACATTTTTATTCTCTTTTGTAATTTAAATCTAGATAGATGCATGTAGCAGATGCAACTACCTGGCTTATCTTGTTTTTCTTTATTCTTATATTATACCTATTCCTGCCCTCTCATATGAGAAAGGGCAACCGATACTTCTGTGGGGTCATTTCCACACCTATTAACTGTGGGGTTTTAGGGTATTTTTCCATAGAGCAATGGCTGATGAGGTCTGAAAGAAGAGAATATAAATTGCTGCAAGGATTCTCAAGTGAAGCTAAAGTTCCCACACGCTACAGTTCTGAAGGCCAGCCTGGGAATGACAGATCCAAGAGGATGCAGAACTAAATTTTTATTACCCAATCATCATTTACTATAATTCAAGGAGAAGGACTGTAAGCTTTCTTCACAGCGAAGAAAATTCACTATTATTTCAGATTTAAGAAATGCTGAAAGTAAATGTGTAAAAATTCACCTTTGGATAAATGAATCACACTTGAATAATCACACGAGGTAATACTATTTTTGCAAGAATTCACCATTTGATGGCCACTCTGCTAAGGACTTTACAGGAATGGATTCATTTAATCCTCATTATGCCCTTACAAAGACAGTACTACTATTATGCTCATTTTTATAGATGGGAAAACTGAGAAATAGTTTTGTTTAAGATCACAGACCTGGTGCATGGCTGAGAACTGATTCTATCCCATGTGTTAATTCAGAACCCTTGCACCTGATATGAATGCTGCAAGGTAAATCTTTTCTCTGCTTTATAGAACTACAGAGCAGATAACTCCAGAATATTGAGATAAGAGAGAAATCATTCATCTGATTGGGACACCCACTGATTCAGTCAAGCCTGGTCCTAAGAGGACAGGGTCACTCTTCCCACACCCTTCTTGGCCTCATGGGAATGAAAGAAGTGGAAATCTGTTTCAGCAGGTTTCAAAGCAGTCCCTGGCTTAAAATAGTTCCTTGGTAGTTTGTTCAAGGAAACATACCTAGAAAAATACATTGGGAAACAAAATTATTTTATTAACAAATGCAGAGCTCCAAAATGATTTAAGTACTTGGCTTCAGTTAATTGAATCTCCTGAGATTTAAAACTGGTATTTGGTTTTGCTTCTTAGTCATCAGGGAATGTTTATGGATTATACTTTAGTCCCAAACATAAGCAGTGTCACTATTTTCCCCTCTTCTGTATCGCAGACAGCATGCGCTACTTTATATTTTTATATATTTTTGAGATGCACTTATGTTTGAGGCTCCTCGTTATCCCTACTGGAATGTTTAAAACAAATTTCACTTTATCTTCAGACAGGCCAGTCTAAAATAATGAATAGCAATAAGATGAATATACAAAAGTCAACAAGGCGCTCTAGTATTAAAACCTTAACTTTAATATTGATATAAAATACCACTCCATATTTGTAAGCTTCATCAATATTCTGGTAAAGCCATGTTTCCTAAAGTATTCTATTTCAGAAAGAGATTCCTTTTGCTCTGTCACTATTTTAATTTCACCAGTCTAGACAGAATCCTGATTATGCAAGTATTATACTATATCATATCCTGTTTCAGAAAGAATATCAATATGTACTAAGCCAATGACATATCCCCTTGCTTAAGCATGCCTTAAGGGGGAGATAAAAATAGACTGACGAAGGATACTATGGAAAAATAACTCATGTGCAATTTTTTAAAAACCAGACTTCTATTAAAAGGAAAAAGAAGAAACCTTTGTGGCCAATTAAAAAAGGTTTTTTTTTTTTTTTTTTATTCACTGAGTGACAAAGTTATTATACAAAATCAAATCAAGTTCTCTTCAGCTTTGGTGATACAGGAACTATTTAACCAGCAAATGGCTTCAGAGGTAAATAGAAAACCTATAGCAACACATTTAAGAATCTTTGAATTACAAACAAATATCCCCCCCCATCCCATCCCCACCCCAAGTTTGGAGAATACTAAAACGTATGCCTTCAAGGCTGGGGGAGAAAAACCGAACAAGTTACTGACACTGCACTCTGGTACATCTTCTACAATTCTCACACCAACTTTTGTGGCTACGCACTAAGGCATTTTTGAGACTCTACTGTAAGGAAAAGGGTGGCATCTCCAATTGAAAAACACAACTGGTTTTTGTGAGTTTAAAAAGTGTCCTTTTTGACGTGATAAGATGTGAATACCTCAATTACATCATTTTCATTTTTTTCCTCATCATAACAGATGTGTGTGTTTCTTGCTAATACACTGTCAGGAACGAGAGTACAGGTTGATCATCATTAACCTTTACATCCCCAGCTGCTAGGCAATGACCTGGTATTTCCTCAGTGGTTAATAAAAGACTGAACAAATATAATCTTTTAGGAAAAAAATACAACACAATCCCAATAATTGGGGAGCTTTGTTTGGATTCCTAAATTTCCCTCTCTTCCCCACAATGTCCTTTACTTTATGGTGAGAAATGCATGAAATTCTCCAAAGAGGCATTTTAATCAAGGTCACCTCCTCACCAGATGTGAGAGTCACCTAATTAACTTCACGGCACCTCTGGATTTTAGATCATGCTTTTAACCTTGTCCCCATGCACATTTTGTGTCTTTATTATATTAAACATACAATGATGAAAAAAATCTACAGTGACATCATGTATTTCCAAGTGAGAATATCCTTCTTCATCATCGAGGAACGAATAAGCAAATAGAAACAACTCCGGAAACACTGAGAAATGTGAGTTGATATTACCAGCAGGGGAAAAAAAAATCCTCATTTGACTTCTCCATATACTGTCATGTTCTCCCAGAGGAAAGTTCACTGCCAGAGAAATTTAGTGTCCACCTGAATTCCGTGTGTGAGCCATTATAAATCATTCTATATTATAAATCAACAAAGACAGATTCTTTCTTTGGAAATAAAGAATAAAAAACCATAATTATTTATTATCTACGACTTCCCTTCTTCTAACAAGGATTTAAGGAAACCAAGATAATGAAATAAGAGGGTAATAAGGTAATAAGGTATCCCAACATGGCCACAAGGGAAAAATAGTACAAGTAAATATTATCCTGTGCTAGGCACCACAACTTACACTTCACGCGGATTTTCTCACTTACTTCTCATAACTGCCCTATGTGGAAAGAACCACTTCCATCCCTACTTTGCATATGAGGAATCTGGGGCTGGGAGATATTAGGTAAATTGGCCAAACTTGCATGATCAGCAAGGGTGGAGCCAGGAAATCAATTATTCAGGGCCTGATTCGAGAATCTCAGCTCTTAACCACAATACTAAGCAGTATTTAAAAGAACAGATTACCGTGAACAAAGGAGAGCAAGACTAACAATGTCATGTGAATGGAGGGTTTTTATTGTGAATAATTTCAATAAAATAAAAAATAATGGAAACATATGAAACTGAAAATGAATGAATGAATGAATAAAACGAGCAAGCAAGCAAGCAAGCAAGCCACGGACACATGTGTGTCTAGAGAGTTTACGTCTGTGCATCTGCCCAATTGTACCACTGCATTCCGATGTACTCAAAATGACCTCTGCTAATCCATAGTAGAGTTTGATAGAAAAGTTCTTCCCCGTGATCAGATCATGCAGGGTGTGCAGTAGGGATGTAAAGCCCTCTGATGGCTTCTGTTCCCGTTTGCAGCAGGGCAGGGTGCTCCTTCTTCCTGCCCCTCTGCCTCTCACAGCCACAGAGAAGCAGTCACCTTTCTGTAGGAAGGGCCTTCCTAGGGTCTTGGAGGCCTGCAGGCCAGATGTGGGAGGGTGCCCCCAGACCCCTGCATCATCCTGTCAAGTGCCTCTCCCATAGGGTGCTCCCAGGATAGGCAGTTGGCTTCAAAGAGCAATGCACCTGAAGTTAGGACTGGCCAATACCAAGGAGATTTTTCTATTTCTCTGTATGGACTCATGCTTCCCTCTCTATAATTCCCATCTCATAAGAAGCAAAACTGCCTGGTGATTTCAGGAATGTGAAAATTACACAAGCTGTACTTCATCCAAAAACATATGAGCGGGGAATATCTTGGGCTGAAACGTGTGATGTGAACCATTAGTAGCCTAGACTGATCAATCTACAGAAAATTGTAAAGAATTTTTCTAAAATCATTCAGACAGTTAAATCACTGAAATAAATGTAGGATCCCCAAGAGGAAGAGTAACAGAACAGAGAAAACACGGAGATGCTCATGTTTGGGTAAACTAATCAGAAAAACCCCTGAACCGTCCGGTCCTTTTACACTCACGCTTTGAGAAACTACCTGACCACAAGTACCCCATGTGGCGTTTGAAAACGCAAAGTCACTTGTCTCACAGTTAACTGTGCCATGTGTGTAAGGATTACAATATCTACTCTACGACGAGGAGAAGCGGAGGGAGACGCGCCAGGAGCCAAGGCGGAAACCGTGGGAGCGAGAGGACAAAGGGAAGAGTGAGAAGCTGTAAGTGGGAGGCTCAGCTGTGCTCACTCCAGAGCCTCGAGCCACAAGGCAAGAGAACGCAAACATAAGGGGATTTCATGCTTCTATTGCGCTGCTTCCGCATTTTGTCAAATGCTTTCTGACTGATGAGCAGTATAAGATCCTGCCAACAGTCTGAGGGGGACCGTTACCATGTTACCGTTACTGGTACATGGCAAGTACATGCCACTTTCCTAGAACAAGTGGCAAAGGACAAGTCAAAACAGGAAGGCTCCAGCAACTTTTTAAGTGTGGACTCACCCCCCCACCCCCCCCACTCCCCCCACCTCCCCCACCCCCCACCCCCGCCCCGTGAGCTGGTGCTACCGCAGTTCAGGCATTCAGGCGGGACTCTGGGGAGGTAGGTGGAGGCTGGGCTGGCCACTGGACCAAGGGCTTCAGTGCGCAACTGTGGCACAGAGGAAGGATGGAAGGAATGCTCGGTGGGAAAGAGAGACGCTTGTCCGCCTTCTCCTCCAGGGGCTCCTAACCCAGGCGCACACGACGTGTTCTTGGGAGCTATATAAAACCCAGGCCGTCCCCTGGACATCCTGACTTACGAGGTCAGGATGGATCTAAAAGCTCCCTGTATGTTTAAAAGCCCAGTTATGTTTAAGGACCACTGTTTTGACCCAAATACCCAGGCCCTACCGAGTTAGAACTGCTGGCTTTTACAAGAGTCATATATACCAAAAAACAGGCAATGCATGCCTGGTACCTTCAGGCCAAAGACTTTTCACTGTTCTCCCAACCACATAACCAGACAAGGGACAGTTTCTCCTTGGCAATAAAATGAAAGCAACTCCTTAAGCAAGACTCTCCAAATAAAGCTATTAATGGGCTTTCTAATTTTAAAACTGAAGCAACATTAGGGTCATGAGCTTTTTTCTGATTACAGGGAAGTGGAAAGAGGGTGATGGTTGCTACCAAGGTTTCTGGAGTTCACCTTGAGAGGAGCCAGACTCTCAGTTTTCTGTTTTTAATATTCATGTCCATACCCAGATTCACCCTAAAAATATTTGAGGGTGAGGGACTAAGCAACCAACTAATGTGATGGCTTTGTCAGGACAGCAAAGGACTTTTCAGTTGAATGATACAAGGGGAGATTATTTTTTTAAACTATAGTCAACTCTATTGCCAGTTTTGAACATCATGCTGAGTCTTACTACTTAAGATGACTGAAAAGCATTTCATGCTATGTTTCCTTTCAGAGAATAAAGCTATCTGAATCGTAACTCTTTTTTTTTTTTTAATTATTAGAAATTTATTAGAAAAAACCCACAAAAAAGGAAAACTCATGAGGTGGTACCTGAACGATTAACATTTGACAAAAATTGAATTATCCCTGAATCGTAACTCTTTCTAGAAATGTAGAACTCCAGGAAAAAAGAAATTCCATGCTTTTTTAAAGTTATAAATAAGTGACATACATATCGTCTGCCATTTCACACCGCCTGTGCTATCCATCACTAACTGATGAATTTTAGAAAATGACCCGCGTTGACTGATTTGAGAAAAACAGTAATGACTACAAGTTCAAAAGATTTGAGACCCCAGAAATCCCAATGTTGAGTTCAAGTAAAATCCTTGGAAACAGTTATACCACTCGAGCAACTCAGGGAAATATTTGCCTGGACCATCTCTAGAGAACTCATTAAGAATTTCAATGGAAAACTAGTTTCTCAGAGAAATAACAAAAAGCAGGCAATGATAGGATCTCATCAACAGAAACAGGAACCATGAAATAAGAAGGCCTATGCAGGCAGAATATCTTATGCTTATTCTTCTGGGAATTTACATAATTTGATCATTATAAATACTGTAACTTTGACACACCAAGTGGGAGGGAAACACTCTGGTCGATGCACGATAATTATTCTGACCTTTCTAACAATGCCTCTGTGTTAGGGAAAGCACCCGTAATAAGAAATCTTGAAAAGAGAGCAACCCTGAGCTTAAATATACTCTGGATAGAAGCATGCAGTTCCTTGCAAGGAAATCATAAATGAAAACAGAATAAATAATAAAACTGAAAGTGTCAAGCCCTATGAAACCACTAAGTACAACACATCTTTCATGCATTTATTATCTCAAAAAAGATGTTCTATTTTTTTAAAGAAAATAAGCAAAAAATCAAATTTCCTTTCAATAATTTACTGACAGATTCTTTGTATATTCTTTATAAATTTCAAAACTGAAAACTATCTAAATCATTATTAAATAGTAGTTATGAGCTAGATGATATTATGCAATTGGCTTTTTAAAGGTCGAATGATTTTTTTTTAAACAAGGCAGCTACAAAATGTCTAAACTGATATACAACTATTAATGTGAATGACAACAGGTACATTACTTTCCATAGAGGTTTATAGTTTTCCTAAGTTTGAGAAAGAACCGAAGGTACTAAAAAGGTTAGGAAGTATTGCTTAAGACACTGCAAATATCTCTGTGAAACAGAAACACTATATTGGTTAAAATACTAAGAGATGGTATAGAAACTATCTTTTAAAAATACTTCCTGACTTAAAGCTTAGTATTTGCAGGGGCTCAGTGGGTTAAGCCTCTGCCTTCGGCTCAGGTCATGATCTCAGGGTCCTAGGATTGAGCCCCACATCGGGCTCTCTGCTCAGCAGGGAGCTTGCTTCCTCTTCTATCTCTGCCTGCCTCTCTGCCTACTTGTGATCTCTCTCTGTGTCAAATAAATAAATAAAATCTTTAAAAAAAAAAAGCTTAAAAGAGTATTTTCAGTAGCATTAGAATCCACATTCTGGAAGAAAAGGGAATTTTTTTTCCCCCTTGTATTATTCACTGATGTGTCCCCACTTGCCTTGCCCAGATGAGTGCCTGGCTCTGAGAAGGACGGAGTAATTGTTTGCTCAATGAATGAACATCAATGACTCAACAGCACCAGTGTGAAATCATGCTCAGTGGACATAAAAAGAAGACACAGTCTCTGTTTAACTTGCAGTCAAAAATCTCTAGAGAGAAATACTGAGGAAAAGGCACTGTATCTGTGTCTGCCAATTTTTATTCACATTTTCTAGCGTGACAGATTTGGCAAATGATGCTCCCATAGGGACAGGTCTGAGAGTGTGGGCTTCTGATTCACCAAGAGTTAAAATGAAACAACTCCATCAACACCCCAGAAGCCCTTATACAGCTTGAGTTCTCCCTTTCACTGCTAAGCACATGCCCACCGGAGTAGAAGGACAATAACAAAAATGAAGACAATATCAGCACGATCTTACAATGTGTCGCCTCAACAACAGAAGACTTGTAAGCTTCCTTTAACGGCATCAATACCCACCCAGTGGGCACAAGAAGATGATGAGGGGATAAAGTCTTACGTTCAGAATAGGAGCCAACGAGGGCCCTATCATCCATAATTCCTTTGTCAGTGTTCAACCACCTTACAGCAGAAATGGCACCGAATATCAAAGAAGTCCTTGCGAGATGGGTTGCTCAGTGTGACCTTAACTTCTCAGTGGGGAAATCAGGAAAATGAAATCTGAATTCGCCATAGGCAGCAAACAGCGTGGAGCAAGAAAGGCAGAGATGACTCGCTTCTTGGTGAAAAGAACACCAAGCTGATCATCTTTTAACACAGGAAGAGGAGTAAAAGGGCCTTCTGGTGACATTCTACAAGACTGCACTGTCTAAATAAGAAGAGGCAAGAAGGCTGAATAAGTAGGGAGAGCTAAGAATGAGAAAGCCAGTTCTGAATCCATTGAGTGTTCAGTTTTCTGCCACCCTGAATTTCCAGCCACTTATTGTTATAATCAGGAATTAATTTGAATTTGAAAAATAAATGGAATTGTATGGCTCTTAAAAGGCTACGGAGAAAGAGTGGATGGCTTCTACCCTGGGTGTTCTCAGCACGAATGAAGTTATGTCTCTGCTTCTTCTCTTTTAATTTAGGTCTTCCTCCTGGTCTGTTTCTTAAAATGTCTCGGATGAAAGACATCACCACACCCCTAAAGCAATTCTTTGTTGTATTTTTTTAATATGTGACACAGAAGTGTGACCAAACCACAAAATCTGATTTACTCCAAAGTGACAACGGTCCCAGTTTCCACGCACCTGCTGGAAGAATTAGAAGATGGAAAAGAAGAGGGAGAGTGGGGAGCAGTAGTGCCTTTAAACAGGAGGCCCCAGGGAAGGTCACTGCGGGTCATGGATGGACAGACACCCACAGGGAGATGTGTGCCAGCACGTCTAGACACAGCAGGAAATGCTCCAGGCCGTATGGAATTGTTGATGTTGCCAGAATCTTAATTCATCTCCCAAAAACTGCTATTTTGCTTTATACATGAGTCCAAGTTTATGTTTCACAGGTAATGTTATAATGCACATGTTATAAAATACGGAATGTCCTAGACCTTCAGTTGATGGTTGCCACAATAGTTGATGTTGCCACAATCCAAGGAGGAGCTCTGAACCCCTTCTTCATCTATTTTTGTTCCCAAGCAGAGTTGTGCTCCCTGCATGTACGGCCAGACTTTCTCCCTCTACATTGTTGTTGTGTTTCGGAGAGGTTACAATTTTGAGTCAGCTTCCTAACATAGCACTCAGAGAAGAACTCTCTGCCACCTATCTTTCAGCATTCACAAACCATAAATGCTGTTCATTTACGATAAAAAATATCAATGCCGAACTTATGTGATCACACTCTAATAAGTTGCAAATGATGTATGAAATGAGAAATTCTAGCATAGTGCTCAGAGAATTAAAAAATCTTCTCTGCTCTCTTAACTGTGTTACGTACTATAGATACAATGTACCAAAATGCACACAGTACAGACACAGTTTCCCTAGTCTGGGCTGAGTAACCATTGTCTCTGACAGCTGCCTTCTACAAGCTCTAGAAAAATGTTCCCCGTACTTGAACTTTTCAAAAACAAAACCAACCACCACTTCTTTAATTTCCTTAAAAAAAAAAAAAAAGGCTATTATTAAATTGTATCAGCCTCTGAAGAGACCTATTGGAAGCTACAGTTGTCATTTCTTTGATTCTATTCATCATGATGCCAGATTCCCAATCTTCTCATTCTTTTCCAACTCGGAATGTCCGATCTCCAACCCCCAGCACCTGCTTCCGACCCCTACTTCCTGAGCACCTCTGGCAGTAGCTGTAGAACTTGGGAGCTGGGATTCACTAACCCTTTCAGAAGCCTCTCTTCGGAGGGGCCTCACCACACACAGCAATTCTATTATTCCTCACCAACTCACTTCCTGTCACACTTCTGCTCAGCGTCCGCTCGCCCTGTTCTGGAAATTACTTTCAGCTCCCAATTCATTCTTTCTTTTGCTCTCCAATGACAGCAGATCTTGTTTCCCAGCCTTACCTATATAAAATCAAGGCCACAAACCCAGTCTCTCAAAATCTCAACATTTTCTGTCCATTTCACTGCCCTCACCTCCCTTCCTCCCACAGTAGAAGCAGCACCCTTCCTCTCAAAGTAGATGCCTTCCCTTGCATCCTGGATCTCTTCTGCCATTTGCTCCAGATGTCGTCTGTGAATCTCCAGTAAGGTCTCACTAACAGATAGGCCTATGTAACTTGTGTAATAAGTGAATGAATGAACAAGTGAGCGGTTAGAGGTTATAGGCCATTCACAGAACTGCTGCATTTCTTCACTTTTGAGAGGTCGAACTTGTACTAATTCAGAGTTTCTGGGAAGTTGGTCCTAATGAAGACATGGGATTTTGCTTGAACATATTAGGTACTTCCTCTCACAGAATCTTATTTCATCTCCCAAAAACTGCTATTTTGCTTTATACATGAGTCCAAGTTTATGTTTTACAGGTAATGTTACAATGCACATATTATAAAATACTGAATGTCCTAGACCTTAGCAAAACATTCCTCTCAAGTTCTGTCAAATCCATTATCAAGGATATTATTGTCAGTTATATAAACCCAGGAATATTATTATAGGCAGAATGGAACCAAGACCATCCAAGCGACTAGTGACTAGACCAGACTTAAGACACCAGTTTCTTCTTCATTGCTTTTAGCCTCCATGCATAAAACATGTGAATTAGGTAACTCATTAACTATACACACTCTATTGCTACAAGTTAAACCACAGGGAATCCACAATCATTACAGTTTATCACACTAGTTCCACCTATCCCTTTATTCTTTGTTTTTCATTTTTTTTCTCTTGTTGTTGCTGAAGTATTTTAAAGAATCATACCCCTGATGCCATTCTACCTGTTTACTAGGAAATCTCTCTGAATCTTACCTAACTACAGTAACTTGTACTTAACAAAATTAACAATAATTCCTGGTAAATTAGAAGAATTCAAGACCAAATACTATTTATCATTTCTGGTTATGTTAAAGTATATTTTATTTTTTTTAAATTTTTTTAAAGATTTTACTTATTTATTTGAGAGACAGAGAAAGGGAGAGAGAGCATGAGAGGAGAGAAGGTTAGAGGAAGAAGCAGACTCCCCGTGGAGCTGGGAGCCCGAGGTGGGACTCGATCCTGGAACTCAAGGATCATGACCTGAGCCGAAGGCAGTTGCTCAACCAACTGAGCCACCCAGACGCCCAAAGTACATTTTCTATTTGGGTATTTGAAAACTATAATCTTTATAGCTACCATTTACTGACCAATGACCAGGTGCCAAGCATTACATTATGAAGTATATTCAAGATCTCATTTAATCCTCAAATAATCCCGAGAGGAAAGTGCTATTATCACCTTCGTTTAGCAGATAATTAATAGCCGTAAGAAAAATGAATTAACTCACCAGGCTGCTTCAGCTACTGAATTAAAAACAAAACAAAACAAAACAGAAGATTTGAACCCAGGCTCTCTGACACGGGAGCTGGGCCACTTATAAACTAGATAGTGCTGCCTGTGCCAGATTCGGAAAGATACGTGTCTTGAGGACAGAGGTACATTCAGACATACTTTGTAGTTCTGTATGAATTCACATTAAAAAACCCTAGGCCCCACCAATAATATTCACTATGTAACCTTTCTGATAAATGACAGAATTAGGATGATATACTAAAAAAGAAAGTGATTGTGGGCAACATAAATGTACATGGAAATGAGGCATTTCGAGGAAAATTAAGAGCTTGTATGTATTTCCTACCATGTATGATGGTAGGAAAAATACATAATTTAAGGAAAGAATGTGACTAAGGTACCAGCAGAAAATAAATTTTATCTGAATTTAACTACTATGAAAAGACTTTTGGAATTGAATCACCAGAATACGACTTTGCAGGAGTACTACCCTGCTGCTATTTTCTCAAATAAAAGCCCATGCCAGCGGCGTGCATGCATGAGCAGCCCTATACTAAGCTAAGTGCCCATTTGTGGCACTTAGGTCCTATTAAACAAATTCTCTGATGAGAATGAAATACAGTAATACATTAGTCGTGAAACAAATTTACAGCTTTAATTAATGAAGCCTTGGAATATATCAGTAAACAAAGTAATGAAAGTTATAAGGGAAGTAGTCAGCCAGTGAACGATGTCATTTTCATTGGCCCATATAATTTACAGTCTGTTGTAGATTAACTGACACATCTCCTCACAGGGAAGATATAAATGAGTACACACATTCAGAGCTGAATAGCCTATGGAAAACAGAAACACTGGGAGTATTTCTGTCAGCAAATTGTTCAACAACCAATTTTAAATGCAAGCCAAAAGAGACATCTGTAACATATAAGGTTAAGTAGTTTGATTTCTCTCTATCCCCCCCATATATATAAAAGACTCCAGATAGTCCCAATCCTAGAGCTCAGTTTATGCACATCCACACCCTTCCACAACCTCATCCCTTTCTCTGACCCCTGGCTCCCCGCCTGCAGTCTCCAGCCCATTTCCTGAGGCCTCCAAAGGGACAATGACCCACCAAAGACTTCCTCTCTCCTCTGAGTGCAGCCTCTCCTTTGTTACTGGATCCTTCCTGTCAACAAGCTCATTTTCTCTCCCACTCGGTTTCTTAAAAAAAAAAAAAAACCCTCAACAGACCCCTTACCACACCCTGGTGAGTAAAACTTGGTTGAGGAAGAAAACAGGGTATGGTAAGTACTAAAGATGAGGAGAATGGATGTAGAAAAATGATTCAGAGTACTGACACCTGATGAGGTTGCAAGTTAAAATACCAGCCACACGACATACTAGCTGTGACACCTATTAATCGTGCTCTGCCTCAGTTTCCCCATCCATAAAAAATGGGTATAGTATTAGTACCTAACTCATAAGGTTGTTACAAGGGACAAATAAGTAAATATTTTTGAAAGAGCTTAGAACAGTGCCTGGCACATCATAAGCATTATGTAAGTGCTTTGTTAAATCAAACACGATAGAAAAGAAGAAAATACAACAAAATAAAATTACGGAGGATATCTAGGAAAATGACTGCCTGACTTTTCCAGCAATACCCTTGTAAAGTGGAGAAACTGCAAACTTTCAACCAGATGTTCTCTAAAACCACTTTACTCATACAAAACTTAATTTACCAAACTCATTTTTCTACTAATTATGCAAATATCAAGACTGTACAAAACTCCAACAAATCAAAGTATGTTATATCTGCTCAGAGTGGAGTCCAACGTAGCTGTATCTGCAGGGGGCTCTGGTGCTGTTACACAAGCAAATGAGGAAGGTAAGCTGGACAGGAAGGACAGGGTTGGTGTATGTGGGCAAGATGGCGTCAGAGGTTGAGTATGTCTTTGCCATTACTGACAGCAAGAGCTGTCTTGCATGAGAGGCCTAACAATCGGGGACACCTTTGGGTAGAAATTTTTTTGAGATAAAATTAATGGGCTTACTACGTATGGCCCAACTTCAGTGACAATTTAAGTTTTTTGGTGGAAAATGTATCCTTCCTGGTATTGGGGAGATCCATGTGGATCACTGTTCCACTGAGTTGGACCAGAAGGGGACAATTTTCCTATGTTGTCTCCTTTGGCATTTGCCATCTCCAAGTACTACTAAGCTACTTATCACTGGCACACAGTAAAAGTCAAAGCTACTTTGCTTTTCTTGAGGTATTTGAGAAGGACTCAATTCAGAATGCCAATTTCTGTAGCACAGAGCATTTTTGCAGCCCTATGTTAGGTTTAGTATTATCATTATCAATAATTTATAACAACTTATTATTAAGACTATCAGACTCTGAAGTTCTAACTCTGGCCAGTAAAATCCTGCTTGACTATGCAAACTTTCTATGCCTTGGTTTCCTCGCCTACACTATTAGTGCTGATGATATATATATATTTTTAAAAGATTTTATTTATTTATTTGAGAGACAGAGAAAGTGAGAGAGAGCATGAGAGGAGAGAAGGTTGGAGGCAGAAGCAGACTCCCCGTGGAGCTGGGAGCCCGATGTGGGACTCGATCCCGGAACTCAAGGATCATGACCTGAGCCAGAGGCAGTCGCTCAACCAACTGAGCCACCCAGGCGCCCTTTTTTTTTTTTAAAGATTTTATTTATTTATTTGAGAGGCAGAGAAAGTGAGAGAGAGCATAGTGCTGATGATATTTTTAAAGCATTTAGAATCAAGTCTGGAAAATGTTTAGTGCTCAGTAAATGCTGGCGGTTTGCACCTTAGAGGAGGAAAGTTTAAAAAATAAAAGTCCCAACCAGTTGTCTGCCTTGTGGGAGGAACTAATATTTACCTCTCCTCATCATACGTCCACCGGCTTCTCACAAATTGGTCCTTCCACCTATACCTGGATAAGGTAACTTCCTGTGATTGATGGTCAGGATAAATGCCATAAATAGTATACTTAGAATGTGTCTTATTCTTTGTATATTATAGCACACCTGATCTTCAAACAACAAAAGCATTCACTTAAATATACCACCTTTTGTCTACAGATTTGCATCGTTTGGATTGGATTTGGAACTTGGAAACAGAAAAAAATCAAATGATCAGTTTCCTCAACAAAGTAATTACAAGAAAATTTAAGAGGCAGAGAGGGAAGGAAATTGTAGTTGAAAAGTGACTTGCGAAACTTATCAACCAGCTGTAATATATGTACTTGATTTGGATCTTATAAAAGATCTGGATTCCTTATCTGGAATCCCAGATAAGGAATTTGTAAGGACTTCAGGTAAGGAATTTGGAATTCCAGGCAAGAATTGGGGATTCCAGATAAGGGTTCCAGATAAGTGCTAATTCCAGATAAGGAATTTGTAAAATCATATGAGTCAATATAGGAAAACAAAAGGCTGGTTGGGGATGGATACTTGATGATAAGGGAATATTAAGGGGGCACCTGGGTGGCTCAGTCATTAAGTGTCTGCCTTCGGCTCAGGTCATAATCCCAGGGTCCTGGGATCGAGCCCCACATCGAGCCCCATATCAGGCTCCCGGCTCGGCAGGAGGCCTCCTTCTCCCTCTCCCACTCCCCTGCTTATGTTCCCTCTATTGCTGTGTCACTCTCTGTCAAACAAATAAATAAAATATTTTTTTAAAAAATTAGGGAATATTAATTTCTTAGTAATTTCTTTGGAATTTCCCCTTTTAGGCATATACCCCAAAATATCTACATTTGAAAATAGGATGTCTGGTATTTGCCTCCAAATAATCTGGGGGCAAGGAGGAGGAAGGAAGAGGGGTGTGGTTAAAACAAGACCAGGTATGAGTTGATCACTGTTGAAGCTGGAGAGGTACATGAGGCTTTACAGTACTATTCTACCTTTACACACATCCGAAATTTAAGAAAAAAAAAAAAAAGAGTTTAAAAAAGAAATGCAAGTTGGTTTTAAAATACCCATACATCCCACATTGTTGGGTCTAAGAAGAAACACAATGTCTCAAAATCATATCTTACCTTTATAACACCTTTTTCTGAGAAGATGCAAATACTTTACGCTCATGAGCTAGGCTGGAAGCAATGAGGGAAGCCAGATTTGTCACCAGTTTCAAGATGAATGAAAAGACAGAGGCAAGTGAAGGGGTCAGGGCAGTTGCAGTCAACTGCAAAGACCAGAGTCAAGTCTGGTCTCCAGATCTGCATATCCTAAGGCCTCTTCAAAAGGTGGTGGTGACATTGCCCTGTGCCATCAATGGAACCAAAGCTACTCACAGAAAAGAATAATCATCGTGCTGCCCAAGGTCTCAGAAAGTCAAGAAAATAAACCTGAAACTGTTCCGTCACCTCGTAAGCATATCTATCCATTCTTACGTATTCTTTTGCCGATCATTTCTATGGTGATTATGGTGTAGAAGCAGTGAAGAAGGACTTGGGCTTGATGTCTTCCAGGATCAGGACTTCTCAAATGGATTATCAGAGGAATGTGTGTGACAGAGGCCAGGGGGAAGGGAAGAGGAAGAAAAGGGGGAAGAGAAGGGAGAGGCAGGCACATATGGGAGCCCAGTCACGTCACAAAGCGGGAAAAAGGCCCAACTCCTGGTCTGAACTTGGAGACCACAAAAACATATTTGGGGGATCCTGCACCCTGGTTGTTTTTCTACTTTCATCAAGCACATAGGAATAAAAGAAGGGAACTCTCTTACTTAAAACCTAAAAGGATGTTTTAGGAAATTTCAAAATATTTATAACAAAACTAAGAGAGCAGCTAATATTAATTCTAAATTAACACACTCCTGTGGTGATGCAATGTGAACATTAGTGGCAGAGGGGAATTCACATAGTCTTCAAAACCTTAGCTTAACAGGAATGAGTAGAAGAGTGAACTCATGTCTCCCTTTTACTTTTCCTATAGAATGTTAAATATTTTAGAGACAACATGTATAGACAATGTTATGAGGAATTTTTGTTAAACTACCTGGAAACCAAGCTCTCTAAGACACACTTCAATATGTTAGCAAGTATTATCTCTAAATAATCTTTCACATTTCTAAAGCAAGTGCTAAGCTGCAATTTGGATCTGTTTTTCAAGCCTTTATTTTCTTCCCTTTTTAGCACTGTTGGTTTGTGTTTCTAACTTACTGATTCATTTCCTTCCAAAGTGTATAAAGCACATTTTGAAACTATTATTGTTATTAACACATCATATAAATTCTGTCCTTGCTACCCAAAAATATTACCTTTACATTCTATGGATTCAGTCCGCTGTCAAGAATGGAAGGTACTCTTACTAATAGGTTATGATTAACACATAAATTAACTCACCAAAGATTTTATGGCTATAAATGCATTAAAAATAAACCTCATACATATTTCTTAGAAAAAAAATATTTTTTTTAACCAGGAAAGAAATACTTGTTATTTTGTGTTTATAAAACAACATATGTGGGTCAGAATTGCTTAAAATTGTCAGCATTTTAATAAGCATCATTTCTTAAAACACAGTAAAGTTGGGTTGTGTGATTTGTGTGATATAATTTTAATTCTAAATTTAAATTTTTTAATGTAAAAGGTGGCATGCATTGTGTTCAACTTTAAAACAAATACAAAAAAATTTGAAACATAAAGAAGTCTCAACAAGAGTGGAGACTTTTGAATAACAACCAAAACATTCACTACAGGGTTTTCCTAAATATTAAAAACTTGCCCTAAGAGAAGACTTTTGAGAACTGAGAAAAAAAATATCTATGTGAAACAGCTTACCATTTTACAGCTCTGAAACTCTAATGGGAAGGTTTCCAAGTACTTACCCCCCTCTTGATATTATCTGATGCAGAGAGGACAAAAATGATGCAATTGTTTACCGCAAATTTGAAAAATACAAAGTGTTGACCTGGATAAGCAAACTAACTTTGGGCTTTAGAAATATTATGTCTTCCTTGCATTATCAATACAAAGTAACTCAAATAACAGACCTGATATCAATGACATACTCTCATTTAGTAATAATGATCATGGTTCTACACCCCTTTTGAGTTTTTCAAAGAACTTCTGTATGCATCACCCCATTTAACTTTCGTGAGAACCTCCAGAGAGTAGGCAGTTCAGAAATGCACATAGTTCTACAAATGAGAAAACTGCGGCTCACAGACGAAAAGTATACAAGGTCATATATCCCAATGCCAATTACAACTGCTCACCCTTGCACCATGAAGCAACTCCAGGCATGTTTCCATATGCAGTTACCTGATTGGTCGATTCTCTTTACTGTCAAAGAGTGAGAAGATGACCTCGAGCTCCTCCCCCAGGTTGGAACACATGAGGCTCTTCATCTGCACAAAGAGGTGGTGATTGCTGGCCTGCACTGGGGTGTCTTTCTTCCGATGTCGGTGCTCCATCTGAATAACACGCCCCAACAAAAACATGATCAGCATAGACTGAAGAAAACAATGTGATCCAACAAACTAGTTAGCTATCGTATGAGTACGATGTCCAGTGGTACCTTCTCCCTCCCCCCCCCATGGATTTGGCATCGATCTGGTTCGATGACACACTCCAAATTTTCTTCCAACTTCTAAAATAAGAAACCATGAAGTCTGCAGACCATCAAAGAATCTTGCTTTAAGAATTTGGTTTGTTCTTTCTTTCTTCCTTCCTTCCTTTCTCTCTATCTATCCATCCATTGAGGGAGAGGTGGGGAAAGGAAGAGAGAAAGAATTATCATCTATCTATCTATTGAGGGAGAGGTAGGGAAAGAGGGAAAGAGAGAGAGAATCGTAAGCAGGCTCCACGCCCAGCACAGAGCCCAACGTGGAGCTCCATTTCACAATCCTGAGATCATGACCTGAGTTGAAATCAAGAGTCAGATGCTTAATGGACTGAGCCACCCAGGCACCCCAAGAATTTGGCTTAAATCAATAATGTTAAAATGATACCAACTTGCTGCTTGATTTTGGCAGCATGAAGTTCAAAAGATTCTACCGTTCCCTTACCAACTTCCAGGGTGAGAACAAATTATTACTCATCTTTAAAAAAAAAAAAAGACTCAACTGTATCTGGTCATTTCACTGACCGCAGTTGAACAATGCAGCCATGATTTCACATTTTTCATAATTAAAAGTCCTTTTAAAGTATACCAAATTGCAAAATTATGGTAGTTTTCTGAGACATGCTGTGAGAAGTGATACTCAATCATGAGAGCAAGAAAGTGTTTCTAACTTAATGTAGAGCTACAGGCAGGCAGACTGGGGAAGCCAGTGAGATGGCTAAGGGGAGGAGCAGCACCCACGTCTATGTCTCATTTCCGCTTAGCAGAGGCTACACTTGGGAGGTAGGATCAGAAGCTGGCATTAAGACAAGTGAAGAAGGAAAGGAATCACTGATAGTTCCGGGGTGAACAGAACATGGGGATGATCAGTCAGGCAACACACACTGTTAAGTGTCTCTTACATGCCAAGCAGGGGTAACGCGCCGATGAGCAAAAACAGAAACAGCCCCTACCTTCACAGATCTTTTTTTTTTTTTTAAAGATTTTATTTATTTATTTGACAGAGAGAGATCACAAGTAGGTAGACAAGCAGGCAGAGAGAGAGAGAGAAGCAGGCTCCCTGCTGAGCAGACAGCCCGATGCGGGGCTCGATCCCAGGACCCTGAGATCATGACCTGAGCCGAAGACAGAGGTTTTAACCCACTGAGCCACCCAGGCGGCACCCCTACCTTCACGGATCTTACCTACCAGGGGGAGCAGACATCAACACAATCATCCCACATACTGACAGAAAACCACAACTGTGACAAGTGGAGGGGAAGAACCAGCTTATCATGAGGATCTGGAAGGATGCGATCTGACCTGTGTCTGGGCACTCGGAGTAGGTGTCCTAAGAAAGTGACACTTTGGGCGAGAGCCAAAGAGGGAGTGGGAGCAAGCAACAATCTAGGACAGTGCAGGAAAAAACCCAGTTGTTCTTCCCCCTAACCTACTACAGGCAGAATATTTCCATAACATGCAATAAAAATGTCATGGTCATGTTAGAATGTGGTGAAGGTTTCTAAAACTTCACTCACCATTTTCGTACTTGGACCAATTACAAATAGTCCACGGTCCAGCTAGTTCTTGGACCACCTTCAAGGAGAAGTGATTCAGGGTACGAGCACAGGGAAAACATATACAAAGGACTATGTATTCGCAGGACAGGTGCTAATAAGAATGAGGAGGATTTTTGCTTTCCTAACACAGATTACTAACGGCCGCCTCTTTTGGCTCACTTGACGATTAAAAAAAAAAAAAAGCTCATGAATTAATTCGACAGTAACAGGGTAATACCCTTTGCTTAGGGGTAAGGCACATAACTCTGTTTCTATATTAACCATCTTCTTTATGTTTCTTAGTTCAACAATTCCCGACTGACCAAGATTTGAAAGAAAAAAACACCATCTAAATTTACAGTTGTAAATGCAACAGGAAGAGATTACCAGAATTTTTTTTTTTGGGTAAAGATTTATTTATTTATTTATTTGAGAGAGAGAGAGAGAGAGAGAGAATGAGAGGGGAGAAGGTCAGAGGGAGAAGCAGACCTCCCGCAGAGCCGGGAGCCCGACATGGGACTCGATCCCGGGACTCCGGGACCATGACCTGAGCCGAAGGCAGTTGCCCAACCAACTGAGCCACCCAGGCGCCTGAGATTACCAGAATTTTTTCATGATTTTATCTTTTATTTGAGCCACTCAAAAGGTAAACAGCTAAAAATGCAATTAAGCAAATGCATCTGTAATCACTGTATACTCAACAGGTACAATGGACATCACTCTGTGAAAGTGAAGACTACACTGTCTTGTAAAGTGCATCTCAGCATTGTGTTATGTGTTAGGGATGATTGTTAGAAAAAGCTTCCTGCAGAGAAATATTCTAACCATAGGGGAAAAATAAAAAGCATAATTCTGCCTGTTTTCCTAGAAGGTTGCTCTATTTTGTGTTTTTTAAAATTCTTTTTTTACCAAAGCAAAAGAAGCATCATACGTTCATACAACTACATCTCTTTAACTCATAAAGAAGCTTCTTATTTTCTGAAAATGCTAACTTATTTACTGATAGACTTAAAAGTTTAGGGTAACACAGTATAAAGTACTATGAAGAAATGAATGACAACTATGAACTAGAGTGGAAAAAACAGGTACAGAAACCTTATCTAAATAAAGGACCTCAAGGAGGTCTTCAAAAACCTCTGGTCTTTATTTCTTTTTTAAAATATTTTTTATTTATTTATTTGACAGAGAGAGAGAGAGATCACAAGTAGGCAGAGAGGCAGGCAGAGAGAGGGGCAAGCAGGCTCCTAGCTGAGCAGAGAGCCCGATGTAGGCTCAATCCCAGGAGCCTGAGATCATGACCTGAGCCAAAGGCAGAGGCTTTAACCCACTGAGCCACCCAGGCGCCCCTGGTCTTTATTTCAAACAGTGCAAAGTTCCTAGCTAGCATCAGTCATGACATTCATTAAAAATGGAGCCAAAAAAAAAAAAAGAATTAGCTCCCTTTCTCGTGCAAGGAATTCAATATATCTAGATCAGTTGTTCTCAACCTTGGTTGCACTTTAGAATCACCAGGAGAGCTTTTAAAAAATACTTATGTCCAGGACCTATCCCAGAACAATTAAATTAGAATTTCTAGGGGATGGGGGTCCAGACAGTGATAGTTTTAAAAGCTCCCCAGGTGATTCTAATGTGCAATGAGGGTTGAGAATTATTGATTGAGATCATATGCAAAGACAGGCAAATCAAAGCCAACTGAAAAATGCATTGCTGCATCTTCTGTACAATTACTGCCTTGGAACCTTGGATCTTTGCATAAATGCCTGTCCTAAGCTTGATTATGCACGTGTGACATAAGTCGTCACAAATAGCACCGAAATCTTCCCTTCCCTCACCCACCATTCTTCCAGGTCTGCAAAAGACGTGGACATAAGTAGGTTATGATGACTTGTTTATCTTGTGGTAACTCACTACTATGGGGAACTGCTAAAAATATCTCTGTGAAAATATTATTACAAATACAAAATTAAAAAGGCATGTTCACACTTCAAGGGCTATAGTTTGGTGGTTATAACAAACAGATAAAAATACATCTGTGAAATAAACTATGCTTACAAAGGCACCTACCAGCCACTCTAAATGTGCTTACAGTTTAACCAGACCTTTGATTAGGAAAAGAAACAGATTCATTCCAAAGATTTATTGAAGGGATGCAAATATTTAATCGTCATATCATGTATCACTTACTGAGTGCACCATGGTTTTTCAGCTTCAGCACTACTGATAATTTGGGCTGGATATTTCTTTGTTGTAAGGGCTTTCCTGGGTTTTGTACAATGCGTAGCAGCTTTCTCTGGCTTCTAATGCACCAGACCCAGAAGCACCTCTCCCCACCTCCATCCACCCAACCCCCAATTGTGACAACCAAAAATGTCTCCAGACATTGTCAAATGTCTCCTGCTCTCTGTTTGAGAACCCCTGGTCCACCCACTAAGGATCATAAAGCAAGAAGTTAACATGATTGTATAAAACCAAGAAAAGTTTATAAAAAGATCCTCTGTGCACAGATAAACAGAGAATCTAGCTAAGGCTCTGTTTATTTACAGGAGGATTGGGATCTGGCCTTTGGCAGAAAACCAAACGTTCCAAGTGGACATATGTTAACACTGTGAGGTTCAGCACCTTTTACTGCTTAGATGAACATAATTAGGTGAGAAAGATCTGCTAACAGGGCTATCCAAAACCTAAAGCAAGACTTCTTTCTTCTTCTAAAGATGCAGTATGGATTTGGCAAGATACAAATGTTCATGTTTCAAATAGGACATGGAGTAGGCATAGTAAAAAACAACAAGTGCCAACAATCAATCAAACATCCTCTACTGGGGCACGCATGCCATGGCCCTTGATCTGTAAGTGACAGTAAACACCCAGACGATGACGACGACGACGACGACGACGACGACGACAGCAAGGGATTGATGGTGGTTCCTGTGAACTCTCGCTGGTGAAGTCACTATAGTCAGTCGCTTTTATGTTGCCCAGAGAAAAAGAGCAGCATGACGAACAATCTGATGACTGCTCGGCCAGGACATAAACAGGAATCTGAAGCTGCCTTGCAGAGAACAGGTTCTCCAGCAGCTTAAAATAATTTGAGTTTTGGGGCGCCTGGGTGGCTCAGCCCTTAAGTGGCTGCCTTTGGCTCGGATCGTGATCCTAGGGTCCTGGGATCGAGCCCCACATCGGGCTCCTTGCTTAGCGGGAAGCCTGCTTCTCCCTCTCCCACTCCTCCTGCTTGTGTTCCCTCTCTCACTGTTCACTGTGTCTCTTTAATTGTCAAACAAATAAAATCTTTAAAAAAAAAAAAGAAAGAAAAAAAATAATTTGAGTTTTGCTTGGGCTACTGTCTTTGCTTTACCAACGGTAAAATATAACCACTACCAGGAGAAACTAAATTTTCAAGGAAAATCACAAACGACGACGTTGGGCTAGGATTTGAGCTCTAAAAATGAAAAACACCCTGGCCTGGCAGTCACTGCTCATCCGTGGGAGTCCCCTACACCAGTGACACCCAGTGCTCATCAATCCTAGCTCAGATAAGACCCAGCATCTTATCAACATAGCACTCGCGGCGGCCATCATTAACAAATCAGAATGTTGAAAAAGATGGAATCTATTTGCCATCCCATACAGGACAACAGGTGAGAAGAACAAAGATAAAATCACACACATGCAAAATCAAACTAGAAAAACTAAAATCTACATGTGTCAGACCGTTACTTGCTTATCAAGTATATGCTATCCTTAACTAAATACGGGGATGTGACCACGTTCTTGCCAATGAAATAGAACTGCAAATGTTGTGCGGAATTTCTAGCCAAGCTTTTTAAAGTCGTTGAACCAAGAACCTTTCTCCTTCCTACTGCTGGAGAGCAGATGTAATGGCTAGAGCTCTTGCAGCTGTACCGAACTTGGAAGTATCCTTGACGATGGAAGCCGGGGACTGTCTGGCAGAAAAATAAGAGCCTGTATCGCTTTTGACACCATGAAACCCACACCAGCCCAGAACTTCCTGCCTCCTGGCTTGCATATTGTGAGAAAGAAAGAAATTTGTATGATGTCTAAGCTTCTACTATTTATTTCATTGAACACAGCCAGATCTAATCTTAAGATCTGGCATATAAGGTATCAATTATTCTTGCCACTTGCCTCTCTAATAAGGATGAAATAAGGGTAAGCAAGGAATGAAAATCAACCGAATGCTTAGGTGCGCTGCAAACATTAATTGTCAAGGAAAGGTCATTTACATGCATTTCTTATTTAATCTTCCTAACAAAAACGGTAAGAATTATTTCCTTACTTAACAGGGGAAGAAATTGAAGCTCTGAGAGACGAAGTGATAAGCTCAAGAACACAGACCTGAGAAAAGGAAATCCAAATCTAGTTTTTGGATCTATATCCATGGCCTTTTCATAAAACCATGACGACCTCAAAAACACTGAGTGATGCCTTATGAAGTACAAAGCACTTTACAAGATTATCTTGCACACGAAGTATGTGACAGTGCCTACCCTGAAGAAACTTCCAATCGTGTCAGATGATAAAAGCGAGAGACAAATTTGATGTTCAATGAGTTAAATAAAGCAACTGCAATAAAGACACTCCACTAGAGGACGTGACTTGCGAGTAAGTTATACAGATTTTACTTGTTGTACAAGCAAAGAATGAGGGATAATTAGAACTTGAGATACTCTTATTTTGTTTCCTTCCTCCTTCTCTCCCTCTCTCTGACATTTAACTGTGGTTTTGCTATGTGCTAAATATTCTGCTTAGCACTGATGCCACAAAGGTGCGCCTCATGAAACATCACTCTCAAGAAGCTCAATGTGAAGGAAATTCTCTACAGAAGGCATAATTAATTCTAATTGACATAATAAGGTTGCAGATAAATAATCTGAACAGAGCAGTGATTAAGGAAAAAACTAAAAGTGGTAGAACTGCTTTCTAAAAATCAGACATAAGCTCTGATGGACCTACTGATGACTTCCCCACATTTCTCAGATCCAGATCATCTCAGGTCAAGATTATCTCACTATTCTATGAAGACTATTGTATACTTGGGAAGCTATCCAAAAGAAGCAGGGTCTTCCAAAAATGAGTCTACTATTTACCATAGGCGCTGTTCCTTTGAACACTATAGTAAGACACATGGGAAACCATATCAAAGTAAAATTATACTGGCATAATGGTTTTTGAAAGCCCTTCCCAGCCACAATCTGCTTTGATTTGGGGTTTTAAAAGAGCTTAGTTAAATATCAGGAAATTAGGTAATTTTTATGCAAGTATTAAGAATACAAGGCTAGGGGTGCCTGGGTGGCTCAGTTGCTTAAGCATCTGCCTTCGGCTCAGGTCATGATCCCAAGGTCCTGGGATTGAGTCCTGCACTGGGCTCCCTGCTCAGCAGGGAGCCTGCTTCTCCCTCTCCCTGTCTGCTGCTCCCCCTGCTTGTGCTCTCTCTTGATGTCTGTCAAATAAATAAATAAAATCTTCAAAAAAAAAAAAAAAAAAAGAACACAAGGCTAAATGCAAGGCAGATTGGACTAGATTTAACTTACCACGTAACTAGAAAAAAACTCAAGTCACAGGTGATAGGCAATGTGATCAAATGTCTTACAATTATTTTATTTTATTTTTTTAAAGATTTTATTTATTTATTAGAGAGAGAGAGAGACTGAGAATGAGAGGAGAGAAGGTCAGAGGGAGAAGCAGACTTCCCGCAGAGCCGGGAGTCCGATATGGGACTCGATCCCGGCACTCCGGGATCATGACCTGAGCCGAAGGCAGTCGCTCAACCAACCGAGCCACCCAGGCGCCCCAAATGTCTTAGAATTATTAACAGACTTCAGTGCTGAGGATGGATTAGGGTCTAGAAGGGGTGAGGTTGGAGACAATGGAGGAGACACTTGCAGTGGATTTTGCGTATGGTGGTCATGGGGGCAGGGAGTGGGGGTAATGTGTTGGGGAAGAGTAACTGGCTATCATTAGCCCCAGGACTGTCCTGGAACACAACAGATAAATATATATGATTTGTAGGCATTTCACTAAACTAACAAAATATACAAAGATGTGCAAAAGAACTTAAAACTTTTTTGGATTTACTTCCTAATATCTAAGACTTGGGAACTCAGGAGATTGAGTAGTAGATATGATTCTACTATGATTCCACACAGTAGATATGATTCCGGAACAGGTAAAGTGCCTCAGTTTTTTATTTGGGGCATGGTCACCTCAGCTCTCAATTCTTTTGACTTGCTCCAAATTAAACTTGGAACACCCTGTTCTTACAAAAATCAATCAAGTATGAAGAGCACCATGGAAACCACAAAATTAGCAGTGAGGCTGTGAGCCAAGGTTCCTTATACCTACCAATCGGTAGAGCTCGGTAATGCTGATGTCCTCTGGATCCACCATTGCATACTCTTTCCTAGGCACCAGGTCCAGTCCCAGTTGTCTAGAAAACACACGGCAAAAGTTTGGGGGAAGAGTCCCTTCTATAGAATATAGTAAAGATCAGTATTTTTACTGTGTCACCTCGAAATCAGATATGCCGCCCACCATCCTTCATTCACTCCTATTTTCTACCTCGTATTAACTGGCTACCACATTTGGAGAAAGCCAACATGACCAGGCTGGACAAGGGGCATAACTTGAGAAAGATGACAAAGGCAGGTCATTCGAGGGGATGGGAAGGCACTGTGAGTGGAGTGCCCCTGCCACCGGAAGCTCCAAGAACCATCACCACAGAAACCCTTCCATCCTGGGCTCAGGTGGAAACACGAGCGAGACATACTTTTTGTTCTAGAAATCAAGAGTTGAGAAGAGGGAAGTCTGGCCTTTAGGATTTGACCTAGCAATAAAATACCTAGTTAATCCAGAGCGAACACATTTCTAATGTGAATCTCTGGCAACATGTGTAGTCCTCAGTGGTAGAGAGTTCTGGGGTCAGTCATTAGGAGGAGGAAAGGCAGGACAGAAATTAAGGCAGCACAGTTTTAGGCCTGAGGTACTGAAACCGTTTAATCTCTTAAGTCAGACTGACACGACTGACACATGGCTTACTATACTGAGACGTGTTCTAAGGTTATACATCTAACCTCAGTGGGAGCAAGTACGGTGACTGATTTGTGAGGTCCTACCACAGACAGGAAAATCACTGTAACTGCCACTTCACCTCTAGTGACCTTGCTGACATCCTCCTTTTAAGGGTGCCCATTTGACTACAATGATATCCATGTTATATCATTCTATTCATCTCCTGAACTTTCCACAACCATACCAAAGGTGTCACGATGTCTATAGATCAAAGCCAAAATACTGTTTCTCTCCCAGACTCTCCTCAGTTACCCCGTTTTAGGTCTCACTGTAATCCTCTGATGATAATTTTTTCTGTGTCCCTTTCACATTCTTTTCTAACACAGAAGCCTTCTGCCATGTCAATTGCAGTTATAAAACCACAACTTTCTCACTTGTGTACTAAAAAAAAAAAAAAAATCCTGAAATCCTGTGCCCTCCCCCAAACTTTAGCAGAGATTTCGTAAGTAGAACTTATTAATTTGACACTTACTTCAAGCCAGGCACTGACCCAGCCACCCTGAGGACAGCTGTTCTTCTAATGGCAGTAGTTGTCTTTGACGTGAAAAAAGTTTACTTCAATTAGGCTTCTCTTTGAGAAACTTAAAAACCACACTCCCATTCTCTAATTTTTGTTGAACTTTCAAATCACAAACAGCACTGTGATTTGTTCTCAAAGCAACCATGTCTCCTTGTTATGGACTGAATGTGCCCTCCCAAACCGTTTATATAGAAGCCCAATATGGCCAATCCCATAATGACTCTATTTGAAGATAGGGACTATAATAAGGTAATACAGGTTACATGAGGTCATAAGGGTGGGGCCCTAACCCAATAGAACTCGGGTTCTTATAAGAAGCAGCAGAGACCCCAGAGATTTCTCTATCTCCATGCAAGCACAGAGGAAAGGTCATGTGAGGACACAGCAAGAAGGCAGCTGTCTGCAAGCCGGCAAAAGAGCCCTCACCAAAAATTGAATCCACTGGTACCTTGATCATGGACTTCCAGCCCCCAGAACTGTGAGAAAATAAATGTGTTAAGCCACCCACTCAGTGAGTGGCTTAACAAAATAACAACTTAACAAAATAACAACTCATTTTGTTATGGCTGCCCTAGCAGACTAATACATCCCCCTTGGTCTACCTCACCAGGGATTCTGACAGGGTCTGTTCCTCATTCTCTGTCCCCTCCCAAGAGTGTACATTGCACTACAATGTAAGACATCATTTGACACCAGGTCAGTATTGCTGAGGAAAGATTATCTAGCAAAGGAAAGAGGATATATAACCACACCTGAATCATGGCACCAACCTTACCCACAGCTCCTTCTATGAGAAGCTGTCCTACCCTGGGAGGCATGAGGAATTGCTGAGACCGTCTAGTCCTCTGACCATCTACCCTTCCCGAGCCACACCTGACTGGCCCACAGATAGACACCTGACCGAAGGACAAATAATCCATGGACTGGCCAATAGCTTATGGGTGGCTGGTAGAAAATGCTCAGTCTAAACAGGAATAGATTTTGGTTTTCAGTGAGAGTCCTTCTTTGAGAATTTGGACCTAGAAAGTCAGAGCATCAGCCATATGGCACGAGGAAGAAAAGATACATGAAGGGTAACTGATCTCCAACATTGGAGATTGAGTAAATACCAACTCTAGCCGATATGTTTCTGGAGGTGTGAAATCCAGAAACTCCTGGGCTTGGGGTCCCAGGAGCCTTTAACTTGCAAGTCTCTCTCTCCTAAAGCTTTAATTGTTTAGCTTCTGCTGGCTTCCTGGGTGGGTCCTAGCTGTATGAAGAGAGTTTCCTCCATTTTTATTTTGTTATGTTAATTCCTAGGTATATCCTTAGGATACCTCTCCCAGCATTTGAGATTTTCCTAGCTCACAGAACAGGATCAGGGCAGTGCTTTAATACCAGGAAGAAGTAATGAGGTAAAACAAGAAAGGAGAAAATGCTCAGGATACAGGAAACCAGAGAAGGGAGGGGAGGGGCACGTTCCTTATTTCAGTCACTGCACTGCTCTGGGACATCAGGAAAGGATGAATGGATTCTCCCTCCTGTGTGATCTTAGCAGGAAAAGTCAAAGGACAGCATAGGACTCCATGGAGAACAGAAACAGGTACCATTATTTTAACTCTGTGTGACACCTCCAGGTGAGAATACTTCTTTTCATGGCTCTGTTAAGGAACAAACGGAATAGCTCCTCCTCCTCTTCCTCCCAAACTTCCCGCACACGGAGGGCTTCTCTTTACCACTGGTTAACAGTGTGATACACAACTTGAGACTGAAAATTCTTAATTTATGGTCATCCAGAGATCTACAGACTGACAGATAATTTTGCAGGACAATCTGATCTAGTTTAATACATAAGAGAATTATCTGAATTTGCTTTCCATTTAGCACTACTCAATAAGAAAACTGATTTATCCTTACAAGAATCCGGTAAATGCACAATCTGTGTGCTATAAGTGGTTTTTAAGTTAAGTGGTCAAAGAAAATAGAATGAGACCTCGGAAAATTCATGAGTTTGAGGATGAACTATATAAATTATATTGTTCATTTTCACGCATCAATGTTTTATCAACTTACCATAAATTAGCCACAGAACTGCCCAGAGTACAAGTTAGAACTTACATGAGTCAAAACTGAGTCATGATTCAGTCATAATTAATGTTTTTCTCTCTGCCATCATCTTCCTTCCTAAAACTGAAAAAGTATCTTTCTGCGTGCTCTATATTTCTAAGCTATTTTTGATGAGCTACTTCATCCAACTTTCTTCCTATTTACAAACTCTTCTTTAAAGGAGGACCAGCATAATGACTAAGAGCCGATATCAATCAGTGAAAACTCAAAGTTTTTTTCAAAATGAAAAAGAAACACAGGAGAGACAGCACGGGTCCCTTTCAAACAGCCTTGAGATCCCCCCTGCCCAGCCTGCCTCATTTCACACAGCAAGATTGGAGGCTTAGTGCAAACGGCTGCCATGTTTTTTTCCTCAGGAAATGCTATATGTTTAGACTCATATTGTTCTGGAGCAGAAAGGGCCCATGGACCTCCTCTAGTTCAACATACTCCTTCCACAGGTGAAGAACGTGAAGTCAAGAAGGGCTTGGGAATTCGCTTCACATCTTAAAAAAAGCAGCATTCCTAGTCCAATGTCCTGTTGCCATTCTATACCCATGTTTTTGGTTTTTTTTTTTATTCCCCACAGGAATCAATCTTGTAGAGGTAAATAATTTAGGGCTACCACACTGCTCATCTGTAAAAGGATGAATGGCACATCTTACTCAATAAATAGCAGAAGTACTCAAGGTGAGCACGAGGCTTAAAGTGTGTCAGTATGGCCGTGTGCTCATATCTGCAGACGTCACATCTCAGTGGAATCAAAACTGGATTCTTAGAGAGCAACTTCCTGCGGTCAGAGGAAGCTGCACTCTAGCTTCAAATCGATTTTTCCGGATTCAATAAGAGGTGAATTCATCTGTGGCGTACGTCCTGACATTTTCTCCTTTTCTGCCGCTTTTCTTTTATTCTGCAGTCCTAAGATCCTCTGAAGGTCCAAATAGCCAATGGGGATTTGGAAGAGGAAAGGAAGGGAGGACATGACCATGACACTGAGGGACCTTTTAACTTCTTGCAACAAGCCCAGGATCATAGTCAAAGCGTATTCTAATTTCTTACCCACATATTAGCATTCATACTTAGTACAATATCAGCCTTGATCAGAGCTTGAAATGATGAGATTTACTAAAGTGCTTGGTGGTTATTTTAGATTAGTCACAGTTTTATTTAAGAATAAATCTTGGTCTGCTTTTTACTGAGTTCTCCAAAGCAGCCCCTCAAAGGAGCCAATATATACATACAGGCGGAATCAAGGGCAATAATGAATCCCCCACTGGTGCACCTGTTTTAAGACTTTTACTAGGCGGTGTTAACATCAGTGTCTCCCTCCAGATTACTCTGGTGACATATTACCACGATCCGGAAGGAGTATATATTAAAAGCAAATACACATGCCAAACCTAAAGCCTATTTTTAAATAAGACCTATTTAACAGAGGCCGTATCTGGTTGATCCCTGTCAACATTTCATATTCTGCGAGTATGTGCGCACTGTCGACCTCACAGGGCACTCGAGAACACACAACACCCTGGTGCCCTCACCAGCCCAAGAGGATCCAGCTCTCAGCTCCGTGGATGACAGTCTTCCCTAAGCCCTCACGAGGAAAAAAACTGAAAAAACCCCATATGGTGTTTTCGGAGTTATTACCAGCGGCTCACACCTATGTGGCATCTGTCACGAGAGGACCCCCCCCCCCCCAGCCCCACAGGGGACAGTACTTACTCATTGCCCCAGTCCAGGCGGGCAGTAATGTGACGCTTCACATCCTTCATCCGGTCGTGGGTCAGATGGCCCACCAGCACCTGCCGCCGCAGATCCAGGATTTCATTCATGATGTGCCACAGCCGGTGGAAGAGATCGCCTTCATTTCTCTGGGAAGTACCCAAACATGGAAGCGGGGGTCAGTCCCCAGAGTGAGCGGTGAGGGAACCACGCAGGAAGGGGAAGGACAAGTCCAGCTCAGCCTCCGTGTGCTTGCCACCCCGTGGGCAGCTTCTCTGTGAACGGGTCCCTCTCGCCTCGCACTCACGCCCGCTGCGCGCTACGCTCTCATCCAGGTTCACAACGCTGATCTCCAAGAATCCAACACCCTTTTCAAGAGCCCTCAGCACGCCTCCACACCCGGAGCTTACATCCTCTGCCTCCTCCTCCACCTCAGACCCTCCTTTCTATAGCTCCATCCCCATTCTACTGCCCTCCAAGGCTCCCCCTGAATCCACCTCGGTCAGGAATCTTCCCTGTTAACTCTCACCCACAGTCTTTTCTCTCTTCGCGCAACAGTGGCTGCATACCATTAAGGCCAATTCAATAGAAAAATACTGTTTCCTAATTATTTCTTACATGTCAGTCTTACTGCCTTACTGTGTTTTCTGTCACACACTGGCTACGCAGAGGACTCTCAAACCCATTCACTGCTATTATCTGGCCCCTGTTCAGACAGCGATGAACAAACACCGTTTTCTTTCTTTCTTGTTAAATATTCATGTAGATTCAATACTCTCCTGGGAAATTCGTCAAGCAAGGCGACTTAACATAAGGAAGGTGGGTTAAACTCCCAGCTTCAAATCCTGCTTTTGCTCCTTATTTGTTTTAAAGGCTTGACGTGTGAGTTCTGTCATCTCTGAAACAGACAGAACTACCTTCCTGGAAGGCTGCTGGGTGGGCTGGAGATAATGTTTGTGAAGAGAGCAGGACAGCACAGACATGAACATGGACTTGGGAGCCCCACTGTGCGATCTGCATTCCATGCTTGCCATTTACTGGCTGAAAAACCTCGGCAATTGATTAACCTTTTGGTGCGTATTTTCTTATCTGTAGGATGGATATTATAATAACTACTTGAGAGGGTCACTGTCAAGACTGATAAGTTAATACACTACAACTGTGAGAATAACACCTGGCCTAGAATAAATACCATCTAAGTGCCGGCTGTTACTAATGCGGTTACCGCTGTGGGCTTGGTCCAGGGCAAGCCCTCTACTAATGTTGTGTCTTTACCAAAAGCTGGCCTGTATCTCTCACCGGAAACACTGAGGGCAACACCATTTCTAAGTATCTACCCTTCATCTTTCTTAACCAGAAGCTATGCTTTTACTCTTTATTAAAATATTAGTAGAGGACATGAACAGTGATAGGAAAGGATGGAGATTATCATACGTCTGAAGCCCTTTGCAGTGAGAAACTGCCAGAAATAGCAGAAGTTCTGTGGGATGGGGAAAGATGCTCGGTCAGAACACATTTTTTTTTTTTTTAATTTAAAAAAGTCATGACATGTCTTCTACTTTATCAAGACTTGGTGACTCGGAGTGTTTTAATGTACTGTGCAGGTGAGACAAATGTGCCGGCTGAACAGCAAAGCACTCTCCATGACACCATCCCTGGTCCTCGGAGATATAAATCATTGTGCTCTTGACATTTAAGGCTCTCTACTGAGCTTGTTCTTCTATGACCTCTCACTCTTCGCTCACGTTATACGCTCCCATACAAGTCACTACAGGCGCACTGTAACGCAACACTCCGGTAATTCACTGCTTCGTGTCTGTGTTCTCCACTGGCCGTGAGCCCCCAACCACAGACACTGGGTCTCATCGGGTAGCCCTAGCAGCTGGAGAAGGAAGGGGTACCTTGATTCATAGGAGATCGTTTTGGGGATCTCGAGAGGTAGATTCCGTTTAAGTCATAAACGGAAACAATAAGGGAAGATCAAGAAAGACTCGAGGAGGGCAGTGGTCAGTGGAAAGGTCCATGCGAGTCGGAGAAATTACGTCAGGAAGATATAAAATAAGTCAAGTCCTATGCGGCAAAATAAAGAGCCAGCTCTGTTGAACGGCCTGTCCCAGTGGGAAAGTCATGTGGCCTGCTCTTGGGGACAGTGTTTTACAGCTGGGTGATAAGACAGACTTGATTTTCTAATGATGTCTCCTCTAGTACTTAAGTTGAAGAGAACACTAAAAGGAGAAGGAAGCTGGATCCTTCATAAAAATGAAACCAACTGGTCAGCTTTCCCTTTAGGGAAGGGGACACAGGAACCCTGACATACTGAGGCCCTAATGGGCAAAGCTGCCCTCCTGATGGGAAAGTATCGGGTACGTATTGGGTCTGGGCTGACAGCTGTTCATAAAACGGTGAGTCTTGAAAAAGTGGACTTGAAAACACTGGAACGCTATGAAGACTATTTAAAAATATGAAAAATGCTCTTGGTTTAACATTAAATGAAAAGGGTATGGTATGATATTCAACCCTTAGAATAAAACAGTACCTGAAAGTCCCCGGAATATATGCGAGACATAGCAAAAAACCCATTTTAAGCCCTAGTGTTTTAGAGAATGGTTAAGTTTCCATTTGCCTCAAAATGAAAACAGCATGGGTTTTGGGGCAGCAGATCTACCTTTAGACTTAGGCTTTACCACTTAGCGTGGGACCCTGAATAGGTTATCTCTGCTAAAGATTTGAGAATAGAAACAATTTGGCAGAGCCCCAGGGAAGAAAGTTATAAAATACCCAGCCAAAGGCCTGCACAGAAGTACTTAAGTAAAAGATGGCTGCTGTATTTCTCCCAAGCTTTTTGTGGTTATATTACTGTTATTTTATTAAGTGATATTTTAAAGAACATTATTTAGGCTCTTACCAGGGATATGAAAAAGAGCAACTACCATTTCTCAAGGTATTTACCATGAGCTTTTAAGCTAAATGTTCTACTTATATTAAGTATATCTCATAAACTGCTTGCAATGTACAAGGTAGTATTATCCTCATCAAACATCTGCCAGTGGAGAAGCCAGATACCTTAAAACCATTGGAAAAGAACAAGGATGAACTTGAATCAAAACACTGGGCTCAAAACACCTGTATAAGGGAAAGACAACCCAGAAGGCCCAACACAGCCAAGTCGGCCTCATTCTCAAGATTGAAAATCTGTTCTCTCCAGGTTCAACTTCACGTTTGTCCGTAACCAAACTGACTACCATGCCAGTATCCGGGGGAACTTTTAAATAATTCTATCTCTGTGTCCATCACTCAGGACATTAGGTGGTGGAAAAGTTACTCCTAGAGCTTACAACACCCAGATTTTCAAACCAATCAAGTACGTCCCCAAAATAGATGTTCGCAACCCGAAAAGCAGGTAAAAATAGTCAGGTGAGGCAGACTCAAGAGGAAATTCAGCTTTATTCCCCACAAGCTGCCACATAAAAGGCACAAAGTGCTGGTGCTCTGGCTCAACTAATGGAGGCCACTTACACTGCCATTATTTTTATAACTCTTCTGTTGGATATTTAAGATGCAATGATGTGAACATTTCCAATAGTTTCATTTCCACGTTAATATTATGTACGTTATTTTAAGCTAAATAATGCTTGGATTTTATATTCTTCCTAATATAAATTTTTTCAAAAATCTGCAAAGGAGATCTGCATTTCCTCCGTAGCCTCTCAGCACAGATCCCTTGAGTTCAGTTATCTTGACTTTGCATTTACCTCGTTCCAGCAAAGCTAAGATCGGCATTTCATCTAAGACTCTCTTGTGGATTTTTGTAGTGAGTCCTAAACCCACCAGCTCCAGGAGGGCACAGTCAGAGAAATCCAACATCAAAAGGGGTTTTATTTTTAAGATTTTCTTGTCTCGGTGAAATATCCTATTGCATTTTATATGTAACAGACAACGAAAATTGTCATTCTGTGCCAATGTCCTTCACTAATTGGGATTTTCTCTTTGACAAGCTGTTTCAAATCGTTTTGTCAGGCTAAGTACACCTTTGTATTTTGAACGCACTCCCTTCAAATGATTAAGCTATTCTATAAATGTCTTCAAAAATAAAAGGAGAAATAGCATTCACTTTCCTCAAAGCTCCACCACCTCCAAATGTGTGCATATTCAGAGACCCAAAGTGAGGGCACTAGATTCACATCAGAATCCCAGCCCAGCCATTTTCCCACTGTGTGTGCCACAGCCAAGTACCTTGCTCTGCCTCATGTCCCTCGCTTATAAGCTGGGGATGTTTACGGTCATCGTTTCCTTGAGTGGTTGTAAGGAGTCAATGAGACATTGCATACGGAGTACCTCCTCATGGTTTGCGACATAGTAAGCTCTCAATAAGTGTAATTTGTAATAACAGGTAAAATAGTACATAAAAACATACTCCCCAAACATTGAACTGACCCTATCCCTCCCTTTTTTTTCTCAAGAAACATTCCTTTCTCTTGTATATTTAAAATATTCTGGTTCATTTGGCCTAAGGAGTCTATCGTTTTCAGTATATTTGAAACATTTACCAAAAATTAGAATAAAACACCACTGATACTCCAATTGCACTGAAAATAAATTTCCTTCTCCTTGAATATTAAAAATACTCAGAAAGCCTGGCATTATCTAGTTCCATGTAAACCATTCTGATTGATGAGATGCCAGTAAAATCATCATTTACATTCCTGCAGTTCAAAAAAGAACTTACAGAGCCCATGCTTAGGGGATACACAGATTACAGCAAAACCAAGTCTTATTAGGCTCTGTATCTCTGATTTCTGGAGCACCCCTAGTGCCTTAAAGCAGGTGCTCAACTATTAGTCGATGTTGACTCCTGTTCAAATATTTCTTAAAGCAATTCTCTATTCAAAAATTAGGCCATTAAAAAGATACTTACCACATAGAGCTGTTTCCACATGGTTCCCCAGTCTCTTAATGTTGATGTCATTTCTGTTATCACGGAGTCTTCAGTGGGAATAACCATTTCAAATTGTCTGTGAAATTAAAAGAAAAACAAAAGTCTACATGCAATTATCATAGATAACAATTTTCTTTGAAATCCTCTGAGAGATAAAAGTGGGAAAGGAAACTGCCTATTATTTTGGGTTCTGCAGACAGTAATGAGGATCTGATTAGAGACCCATGTGAGGAATGTTATGTGGGTCATGGCAGAATAATACTCAAAAGTCCAGCCACTTCATCCACACTGAGTTTGAGGAGTGTGGTCAGAAGCAACAGTGTCAGAAAATTTCTGCTCCAGCCACAATGTGACCACTAAAGTACAACTCATTTAACTTCCCGAGCCCAAAAGCCTTCATGTAACATGAGGTCACCAAGCCTGGATAAACTAAGAGATAGCTTTTGCTTCTCAAGCACTATGACCATAGGACTCAAAGGGAGTAACAGACTTGTTCAATGCTCAGGGTTTTATGGCTGCCAACATCGAAACTTAGTGTTAGAAGTATCTAGACACCAAGGTATAGATTAAACACTCACTTGATCTTATCAACACTTCGTTTTTATTCTTTGTAAATGGGAACATGAAAAACGATTAGTCTATTAGTAATCCTATCATGCATCATTGAACTTAAAAGCTTTTGCTATCACAGATGTTCTTATATCCATTGCACAATGTTCCTCTCTCCGATTAGGGTCCTATATCATTCCTGTTTCTTCTCTAAAAGCAAAACACTATATTTGGAAAGCATTCATACCAACACCTCCTAGTGTATGTAAGTGGTCCTGATATTGAAGAGATACATGAAGCCATGGACAAAAAGAAAATCCCAGACTTCCTTTATCTTCCATGTCTATCCTTGACGTACGACAACCTTCTTCCTTATCTCGAATTTCTTTTTTCAAATTCTTTTCAGTGTGTGTGCAGGTTAAAATGCCCGAGTGCTTATTAGCAGTATAACTTCTCAAAAGGATGCTACCAGCTATCTGATGGGACTTATTTTCTTAACATGTGAGTATGTATTTTTTCAAGGACAACATCTAATATGTACAAGGTAAGAGCATTTGAGACACCGAACCAGGTTGTCTGGATGATCAAGGGAAAATTACTTCTTAGCATGAGGCTAATAACTGCTCTGTAGTTCCTTTATGATGTTATATCCAAAGGGTGTATAATTGTCTTTAGTAAAGCCTTCTTGACAGCAAGTAAGAGAACTAAAATCTTTACCCATAGAGCCTCCTTTCCTCATTTCATAGTGCTGCTTAAGTACTTGCTCTGTGAGTACTTCCCTTCTTTCTAGAGCTTAAACACAGCTGAAAATGTAAAAGTGGGATTTAAAACTAGAAAACAAAGTAAACAGTAGTATATGAACTACAACATACACAGAACCTTTTATCAAGTCTGCGTGTGACATTTTCAAATTGGTACCGTCTTTATTTTGCTTTTAAGGCAGCTGTTGCAATTTAAATGATGAATATTTGGAGACAGAGATTATAAAATGATCAGATGTAAGGTCAAGAAGGGAATAATGAATTTCCAGGACAACTCGACACCCTACTTAACATTTAAAGAGTGGCATGACCTCACGCAGCAATTAAACACTACAGAAGTGGCCTCGTTGTTCATAAACCATAATTTAATTTAAGGACCCCCAGCAGCCCGACAATGCTGTGGAGACCCAGGAACCAACAAAAGGGCAGTTCAATCTGTGAGAAGTTGATTTGGATTTGGGGTTTGTTCAAACAAAATGTAAATTTTTAAGAAGCCTGACAAATCACCATTTTCGGTGAGGCAGCTGTTTCCCCTTAATTATATCAAAACCAAAGTCAATGTTCAAAGAGTTGTAAGTAGTGGCCCCTGAAATTACATTTTGTTCAGTTATTCTGAGATACGCTTTGCAGCTACTTCATCCCAGTGGGCCACCAGGCTGCCGATCTTAAAATAAGAGAAGTTAACATCAAAATTCCAAAGAAGTTCCTCTTTGGGAAAGCAATCATCCGGTAATATGTCTTCTCAAATGTTTTCAGGCTCCAGTTTTTCTTCCAGTTAATGGTCCTAGAATCTAGGGTCTCAATCAATTCAATAATTTTTTTTTTCTTTTTAAGAAAACAAATTTGGGTCCTACCCTCAATGTTCTCCTGCTACTTAATGTTCCTGATGCCTTGTGTCACATGGGGAACCGACAACCAAGTCTTGAACTTACACAACTAAATTTTGAGACATCTTTAGCCTTATTTAAACTTCCTCAGGGTCAAGGAAGGGGATCAGACATGCACCAGTTACTGTCTGGGACAAAAATAAATAAATAAAAGGAGGCACTTGTTTTGATAATGACCCACCCCATTCTGCTTTGAGAGGGAGGACTTCCACTGGGTGGAATGATGCTTGACATCGTCTTTGCTAGCATCCTCTATTTCCTTCGCTCGGAGTGTTCGGTGGGGCTGAACAGCTCTTTGATCTGCAGAGTTAAAGGGGTAGGATGGGGCTTGGGGCAACGACAGCAAAGAGAACTGGTGGCATGGTCTACCCAGCTGGATACTGTAAGGTCGGGGTAGAGACCCTGTGGTTTCCACACTGTTCAGCCTAGATCACCAGAGCAGAAAGGTCAGAACAAAAAGTGAGCGTATGGCCAAAGTATCTTCTGCAGTCTCCTCTGGTTTAATTGAGGGGGGCTGGACAGTGGTAGAGTCAGCTTGGTAGGAGAAGCCCGAAAGGACTGATAACTCTACTTGATTCATTTCTGGTGGGTTACAGCTAAACAACTTTCCCAAAGGATACACGTATCTATTAAAAAGAGTAGTAGCAGTTGTAATTATTCATATCGGAATTATGGTTTTAATCTACTATTTCAAATAATTACTACTGCTATTACTAGTAATAGCAATATTGTTTAAAGTAGCACATACGTGTATGTGTGTGTGTGTGTATATATAGATCAACAGTATAAGGATCCCCTACAGTTTTATCTATGTAAGTAACTCTCAGGGTATTTATACCATAGACTCTCACCCACCTGCAGAAGTTATTTCAATGAACTAAGATTAATACTTTATAGACAGTGGATATAATCATCATCTATTTAAATAGCATTCTCCGAACTCTTTTGGTAAAATTCAAGTGCGAAGACCTCATTTACTATGATTTAAAATGTGCTTTAGTCCTTCAAATAAACTATTTTTCTCTGTTTGGAGTAAAATGTAATTTTTGTGGCTGAATCTACATTGTTTCTTCTGTCATAAAATGACAATCATTCGATGGTCCAGTGCATATTCCTTGTCATGCGGCAGCAAATGTTTGGGTCCAAACCCATGGCCCACTTATAATGCATGACCTGCTCATGATTACCACTTAACTAAGCAAGTTCTACTGTTTTATACTATGATCTTTTATTTGAATGATCTGGTATTCTGACAGCTACCTCCAGTCCTTTTGTAAGTAGACTGGAAAAACTTCTAAAATGTATGAAAAATCTTAGGTGATCAATGAGACCAACCAAACAATGAACAGAAATGCCATTCCCTAAAACAGAAGAGTGGCTTTGTGAAGTGGTCACACAAGGATACGGTATGATCCCCAATTAGGAAAAAGCAGGCAGACTTGGCTGCTTCTATTCAGTGGTGAATCTAGGAAATTCCTGGGATTGGAGACATGACTCAGCACTCCACAGGTTGGCTGCCATGCTTCTCCATATAGCAGGAAACCAAAAAGAACCAACTCCTTCGGCTTCAGATGAGGCTGACTCCATGATCGGTGGACAGTGAGAGACCTGTGATGCCCTAGATTCTCCTCTAGTCCAGCATACGCAAACGTAGGCTGTTACATTTTCTCTACCAGCTGCCCTCGTGTGATCTACCTTTATCAAACCACACAGACGAGGGCACGATCTCCGGTGGTTCATTTGTCAAGACAATTACTGAGCCTTTCAAATTCTCAACTAAGCAACGGTTCTGTGCAAATCCCCTCACTATTAACAAAACTCATTTCTTACCCTTTGTTCTTCACACAGGCATTTTTCAAGTGAACGTAGCTGGAAGGAAAGATACCCTGCAGGAGAAAACAGGAGGTTATAGTGCCAGCTGACTGAGAAGGCTGGGGAGTTTGCACAAGTCAGACACGGAAAATACACTCCTACAACCGTAACCGTACCAGGGACGGGGAGAAACAACATCTCTACCACACCGGATCCATTCCTTTTATTGCCTCTGATTCACTAGCTTACAAATTCAGGGATTCTCTAAGATAACTTAAAAAATTAAATCTCACTCAAAAGTATATTCTTCGTAAAACAGAAAATCTTTAAATTTCCAGGAATTCTGCATAGAATAGAAAGCATGTTACACTCAATAAGAATTCTTTAAATATTGCCTAGTTTTTAAATACTGCAGTAGTTTTTGTTTGTTTTGGTAGTTGTTCCTTTTCTTCTCCCTAAAACACTTGGTGTCTATTTTAAAGTCTATACTAAAAAAAAAAAAAAAAAAATGCCATTATAAAGTGGGAGACAATACATATATTATGTGTTATGGAAGATCTTTGATGGAAACGCAGCAGCAATTAATCACCAGGCTGCATACCGATGGAACAAAAATTAAACAAAAGACAGCATGATAGCTTAAAGCTTTTTATTGTAGAGAAAAGACGGGATAAGGAAATTGTTCCTTTGTTCTAAATGGGAAGTTGAAGGAAACAACACAGAAAAAAATGAGCATCAATTTTATTGCCCATTAAATGACAATATCCTCTGAATGATTTTTGATGTATCAACAAATGACAAATTCAATTAAATATTTAGTAAGGCAAATGTCATTTGAATACGTTATCACCTCTGTGGACTCAAGGATAACATAAAATTTAATAAGCAAATTCTGTACATACAACAGTTGTAAACAGACACATATATTTAAAAAATATTTTTTTCTTCAAAATTTAACCCAATACGGTAGGATTAACAAACAGAATAACTATAATTAATAAGAAAAAGTCAGAACTTGAGGTTAGAAGAGTGGCAGAAATAAGCCATAATACATTTTATCAAAATTATTCCAAATGAGTAATTAAGTACGGAAGCTACATTTGCATGTGTCTTGCAGATGTCCAAAAATAACTTTAAATGAGGGCTAAAGTATTTTAAAAAATTAAATTTCTACATTCTTTTGTCCCTCAGGCTCTCCTTTAGAATGACCAAAAATAAATGAAATACAATTATTAAACATAGCTGGATGATCCAGAAAAAGGTATATTTAAGGAGAAAGAAAGGGAGAAGAATTTAGATTACTTACATTATATTCTGAGAGTAAGCAATGATACAATTTCTTTTTTTTTTAAAGATTTTATTTATTTATTTGAGAATTTGAGAGAGAGAGAGAGAGAGAAAGAGAGCATGAGTGGGGAGAAGGTCAGAGGGAGAAGCAGACTCCCAGTGGAGCTGGGAGCCCAATACGGGACTCGATCCTGGGACTCCGGGATCATGACCTGAGCCGAAGGCAGCCGTTCAACCAACTGAGCCACCCAGGCACCCAATGATACAATTTCTTATCTACAATCCTAATAAAGCCAGAATTAAACCAAGAAATGAACATGACATGTAAGAGACTATTAGAGAATGTGGGAAGTTTGGATGAAAGTTGGAGAGATTAGAATAAAATAAACACAGATAATAAATAGTAAGGATGGGTGTCAAAGTCATAAAGTATACAAATGAAAGGTAAAAAAATCATACTACTTCCTATGGTAATTCCTGAGGATGTATATAAACATATAAAGGATAATGAGTCTTAGTTTCTGTCTGTAATGGTAAGAATGGGGAGATCTTTATAATATGGTTTCCCCATATTTCACACATCCAAACCCAAAAGAGAATCTTACCAAGCTGCTGAAATCCATGTGTTTCTCCACACCACTCTTTTGCAAATGATATCACAGAAAACTCCAAGACTAAATACCTCTATTCAATTTTTCTTTTGGAATATCTATTTCCCCTGCTTGAATTTTAATTTCACTCTCTGCTAAACTAACACTTCAAGTAGATTTTGTTTGTATATAAAGAGCTTATGAAGGTCTTCTCAGTACAAACTGCACGAACTACATAGGATTATCATTTCAGTAGCATGTCTTAACGATAATCCAAGTTCAAAGGAATTTACAAAATTATGAAAATCTGTATTGCCATTTGGCATTTAGACTAAGAGTCTCAACTCTAATTTCAATTGTAAAATGAAATAAAATTACTTAAAAAAAATCCCATAATTATGATTACGAGTAATATTTTTTATTACCTTGACATTTGGGTTTTTTAAGGCAAATCCTCTGTACCAGCCTGTGGAGAAATAATCATGGTCATTATTTTGATAAACCATTGAAATATTTTAAAGAAAAGAAATGATTACAAATAAGTCTATCCTTTACTGATGGAATTTTACCTTATAAATAAATATTCTGTGTATGAATACGATGGGAGTTGGATTGGGCTAGACTATTTTAAGAGTAACTACTAGTTTAAGAAACTAGTAACTACTAGTTTCAGAAACCTATTAATAAACTGTTTAAAAAATTGTAATTTTTATATGGAAATTTATATGAAAAATAGAGACATGCATAACGAAGTACAGGGTTTGGAATCACAGCATTGGGCTTAAATTCTGGCTTTGCTACTTATCACATTCCTTTATTTTGGGCAAGTTAATTTACGTGAGCATCTGTCTCAGGGAAATTCAAGAATCTGCACAAGACTTAATATGTTTCTAATTTCTCTATGCCTGACTACAAGGCAAAGAGAAATCACCAAAGTATAGGTAGGGCTCAACCAACAGTGATAGAGTAAATCTGCACATCCTTGAGCCCATCATCTAGGATTAGGCTCAGTCTGATAGCATAAGAAGAGGGAAATCAGGTACCATCCATCAAGAAAAGTGATGGGTACTCTTATCAGCAAAATGTCCTACCACCTGAGCTCACCCTAACTTTTATTCTGTAGAATGCCTATGACTCAACCTCCAAATAACTCTGAATTAATATTTTACAGCATTATCCTGAAAGAAGAACGTTATCTTTTTATAGTTTAAAACAAGTATAAGGTATACATATGAAAATGTATGGGAAGTATATACCCTCATAAATGTATTATTTTCAACTTACAGTTCCTTCAAGCATAGAACCATTTTGTTTATTGGTAAGAAATTACCATGTAACAAATATTTTGTTGATTAGACTTTTTTGATTAATTGAATTTTTAAAAATAAACATTTGAACTTTGTATTTAAGTATTAAGTATTTATATATAAAATATTATACTTATATAAATTTTTATGAATATTAAATACAAATATTTAAATATTTTTTGTTCCTTATAAGATATATTGTAAAATAATCATGCCTAACAACTTCAAAATCAGTTTGAAGAAAGCAAAATGAATTGAGCAGAAACTATCTATTTCAGGATTAATAAGGGATTAAAGACTTCATTTATTAATTTGACAGAGACAGACACAATGAGAGAGGGAACACGAGTAGGGGGAGTGGGAGAGGGAGAAGCAGGCTTCCTGCCAAGCAGGGAGCCCAATGCAGGGCTCGATCCCAGGATCCTGGGATCATGACCTGAGCTGAAGGCAGACGCTTAAATGACTAAGCCACCCAGGCACCTCTGAAATATATCCATTCTTAAATAATTATTTTAACAGAAACCAAAACTTTTTGAGAACTGCAAAAGTCTCATAGAGAGGTCTCTGTCAAAGGTTTTTAGGTTACAAAACTGCTTCCATTAGCTACGGAGCCCATTTTCATGCACCAATTCAAAACAGATTTTTTATATTTATCTGAATATAAAGTAAAAAATAGACAAAATGCATCTGACAATAACATGGAAGACCTGATTCTATTTTTAAAGATATCATTCACAGTACACGGAATAAATGTCCATGCATCACCATTTAATGCAAGGTTCTAAGTGAATTTGACAGTTCTGTTTGGAGGAACACAGTTTAACGAATCTTGACATGACAGAATGTTATCGTATTACAAATTCCTATTAAGAGCAACATTTCAGGAGGAAAATGGGTAGTTTTGGATATACTGTTAGGGCTTTAAAATGAGGTCGTCTCATTAACGAGAAAAAAAAAAGAATAGTCATTTCAACTGGGATCTTTGTGAATACGAGAGCTCAATGATGTTTCGTGGAACAGGAATGGAAACATTTGACAGCATATTAAGTATCTTCATTTAATTAGTTACATGCTGCATAAATTAATAACCATAAAGTTCTTACAATATATTCCACTAACATTTCATATGCACTGAATAACATTAGTTCAAGTTTGGGGGTGGCAGGGAAGAATACAGCAGGACTAGAGCAGAGTTGGCCTTGGCAGAAGTCCTCCCCAAGGTATCTGATTACCTAACCTTGGAGAAGCCATTTCTGCTCTGGATCTCTGTTTCCTCCTGTCCTGGAGGACCTACTAGACCCTTGAGATTCCGCCAAAGACCTTCTAGTTTGGCACTGCGTCATGAACTCCCACAAATACAATAGCCTCAACTGCTTTCTATGGTGGGATCTAGTGAATAGAAGGAAATAATACTAGGAAAAATCTATCAGCCTAAAGACAGCAAATGATGCTTTTCCATAAGCCAAACACTGAATATGCAAGTAACAAGGTTTGTCAAAAATGGTTCACTGTGACCACTGGAAAAATCCCAGAAATTAACAGTAGAACAGAATTTGTAGCATTATGAACTGTCCAATGGTGAGGAGGTTGGTTATACAACCTCAAGTAATTATCATTAGCCCACTTACCATCACACTTCTCCAGTATCTGAACTGTATCTCCAATTTCCAATGACAGGCCATAGGGGACAGTTCCTCGAAAACTGGCAATAACTGTAAGAGATATTATAGAATATATGAAGATAATCATATCGGTTATAGCCAATTATACTGCTCACTATTATATGGTACTGACTAGAAAAATGAATGTGAAGAAGAAGTACACTTTGAGAGCTAAAACCTGCTGTCATACTTAAATTTTATCTAGTTTTGAAGGGAGTCAATCTTAAAGTTTACATACTTTCCCAACCTCTGGGTGAAATAATTGTTAAAATATGAATTTCAAAGATATGGAATTTACTAAAATAATACAAAATATCAAGAATATCACTCAATAACCTATGTGACAAGGTTATTTCCTGACAAGATCTGTGTCATTCTTGCTTACTGCTTTATTCACTCTTCATCCAGATGGCTTGTCCACAGTTGTTACTCAATACCTATGTGTTCACTAACAAATGAGGAATACATATCCTACTTGCTGTTCAGCTTGGTTTACCTTTCTATTATGCTGCTTGAAGGAGATTTCTCTTTCCTAGACTGTGAGCTCCTAATGAGAAAAGACTGCATCTATTGACTTGCTAATATGTCCCCAGGGCTTAGCCAAGTATGTGGCATAAAAGCAGTCTTCCTGAGTAGTAATCAATAGTAACATGTTATTTACTCAGGACTAGACTCCTCTCCTAGGATTAAACACACAGCCACCATGACAATTCCCATATGCCTTAACTCTCTCGAAATAGGGCGTGTGTGTCCAGGGCTGTAGGTAGGGTGTCACCATTTAGCCTTAGTGGTTATAGACGGACTGGTTTCTGAAACATTTCACAGGGCTGGGCAGGAATAGGATGTTAATATCTGAGAAAGTGTGTATAGTTTAGTCATCTTTGGGTACCTCGAGGAATCACAGAAAAAATGAAGCACAATGATTCTCCCCAGGAGAGTAATGCTGGAGTCAAAAAGGAGACAAGGATAGAGAAATAACAAAAAGGGACCTCAATACATGGGGGGGGGTGGGGGGTGGGAAGAGACATCTACGGCTCAATATAGCGCACTGTAATCAACTTGCAATTCACATTTTTAAAAAATGATAGTAAATGCTTTGACTGATTTTTAAAAGATCAAAATTTTGAAAGTGAATTTTATAATTCTGTCTCAGATAGTGAGGTTTAGATACAATCCCAATACCCAAAATAAATTAGTGCTACTGCTGTGAATGTATTTTTTTTTAAAGATTTTATTTATTGATTTGACAGAGAGAGACAAAGCAAGAGAGGGAACACAAGCAGGGGGAGTGGGAGAGGGAGAAGCAGGCTTCCCGCCGAGCAGGGAGCCTGATGCGGGGCTCAATCCCAGGACCCTGGGATCATGACCTGAGCCAAAGGCAGACGCTTAACGACTGAGCCACCCAGGCGCCCCTGTTGTGAACGTATTTTAAAAGCTTGAAGAAACACATGAATCTGTCAAAAATCAGGACATGC